>OZ010667.1:69050648-69563148 GCA_963932185.1 Troglohyphantes excavatus | reverse complement strand
TTAATAAAAAGAATTATCTCTTTATTAAAGTTAAATATCTAAAACAGACAGATTGGATCTTTTTACATTAAAAATAATTTTCAAGCGTTATTCTTAGAATTTTTGAAAGAAATTTTTTCGAAGTATCCAAGTGTCCCGAAAATCCTGGAATACTCGAAAATCTTCTCAATAGAAGATGGGTATCTGGGGACTTAATTTAATCGTTTCCATTAGGAACCTCCCACATTCTGACGTCATCTGTTTTCGAGACAATGGTTGGATGAGCAAAGCAATTACGTAGCAGTGGCGCGAAAGTGAACGGCTAATAAGCAGCGGTCGGCATTCCTTCGTTTTGACGACTTTGGAAGAGAAAGAAAATATGACATATCAAACCAAAAGTATGTACATTCTTCCGACTTGTTTATCAGGAAAGTTCCAGGATGATACTTTCTGTTTAAAATAATTGCTTCAGGAAAATTTAATTATTCATTAATTACGTGTTTTTACAAAGTTATATTTGACAAAACATGTCAACATCTTTATGTATAATATTTCCTAACAATAATTATTTATTTTCTTTATTATTTAAGAAAGTAAAAAATTATAAAACTTGCTGTCACCTATTATTCCACTTATTTAGACATGATGCATATTAATATCTTAATGATCAGAATAACATAAGTACTAAAAAATAGGTAGGGTTTGGCTATTGAGACTGCTAGAGTTTAAGGCGTACAACGTCAAACTCAAGTGAGGCGGAGCACTGGACTTTAAACAAAGAAATAACTATTTTAGTAGCGTTCTTGTGATCAATAATGGTAACAGCATCATTAAAGTGTCATTTTTTTGTTACCAAGTTACAAGTCAATTAAAATTTTACAACTTCGTTATGAACCATTTCACTCTACGTGCTAGGATGGTCCGAAAAGATTTTTTTTTTGAAATCGATTTCACAACAGAGTGTAAAAGTTGCTTGCTTAGATAGAAAATACACACACACAAAAATATGTAGTTTAAATAATTTATAGTCGCCGCGCTTGAACTTTAAACGTCAAAAAATTTAAAGCCATTCATGGAAAAGTTTCTTGTGAAAATTGTTTTTACTAAAATTTCTTGAAATAGCCTGACAATTTAACTACTTGAGGTGGCTAAAAACCATAACATTTTTCATAAATTTTCCTGAATACTCTTTACTTTACTTTTCCCTTACTTTAAATTTGAGCAACTTTTTCTAAGAATATCCCAAAAAGTAGTTTAATTTTTTTTTAAAGTAAACTTTTCTATGGGTTCCCTTTGCATTTTAGCAAAAAAATTCGAAATTCTCGTTTTTTAAAAAAAAAAGCTCGTATGAACCCGGAATTACGTCTATTTACATTACCTCATGAAGAAACGCCACTTATTGTACCTTATGAAGATAAGAGCCGCTTAACAATAACTGCTTAGTTTACAGCTTTGGCTATAAATGGAAAGCTTCTATTGGGCTAGCCGCGCACAACCGATAATTGCACTGCAACGTTATCGCCCGGCAATAATCAACTAAAAATCATCTTTACTTTGGTAAGAAATTAAAGTAAACATGAAAAATCGACAACCTCGTATTATCACAATCAATACAAAACCGCCAAATCATCGATTCGATTATTTGCCAAAGTTGTCAGCTGGGTATAGAGCGAAAGGATATTTCGTCCGACAGTTGCATGTGAGATCATTGCTGAGTGGGCGGATAGAATTTGAGTTTTTCAATTGCATGCAATTAAATAGTTCAGTTGCATATCCGATAGTTGCCAGTGCCTGAAAGGTATGGAACATGTCATCGCGTTTTTCATCTGTGGCGGTTTCGTTATTTCTCTGAGACGCTTTATTGGTTGATTGGTTATTTAGATCAACCAACTAATCCAGTGTCTCTGAGGAAAAACGCAACCGATACGGAAGAAAATTACGGAGACATGTTTCCTACCTTAAAACATAATAGAACAACTAATTATAGAGATGTCATATTTAATAGTGTGCTTATGTTATTGAAAGTTAAAATATTGTGAGTTTTATGGTTTTTTCAAAAGCAGTTAAAAAGGTTTATTTTACATTTTCCACGAACGTGCTGAAAACATAAAAGAGATTTAATTGGATAAAATATAGAAGTTAAAAAAAAATTCATTAGTTAGTCAATTTATTTTTATTATTAAAATTATATTAATTATATAAATTTATTTTTATTATTAAAATTATATTAATTATATAAATTTATTTTTATTATTAAAATTATATTAATTATATAAATTTATTTTTATTATTAAAATTATATTAATTATATAAATTTATTTTTATTATTAAAATTATATTAATTATATAAATTTATTTTTATTATTAAAATTATATTAATTATATAAATTTATTTTAAATTAAGTTTTAAAAAAAAAATTCATTAGTTAGTAAATTTATTTTTATTATTAAAATTATATAAATTTATTTTAAATTAAGTTTAAAAAAAAATTCATTAGTTAGTAAATTTATTTTTAACTTTTTAATTTTTTTTTCTTCTTTAAATCAGTGTACCACGCGAGGGAAATTTGACGAATATCCACATAGCAAAACCTCTGCAAAATTGCGGTCGCTTATTAACGACCATCATAGTTGAAAAGTTATTAAATAAATGGCAAAAATTGGGAGACACATTTTTTTTCAAAATACATTTTTATTGCCTCGCATTCCAAGTCGCGTTACACCCGTTCGTTCGTTCGTTTTTCACTACGTTCATTCGTAGTCCAGATCGTCCTCCTCGGCGACATTCACCTCGATCCTGTCGACCACCTCCTCCTCGAGTGCCGCCTCCTCGAGGAAGTGGAGGCCGGAGAGGAACTGAGGGAGAGAAGGGACAGCAGACTCCACCTCCAGCACCTCCGCCTCCTCCTCCACCTCCCTTCGCCGCCTACCGCTGAACTGGGGCTGCGTCTGACGCACTTGCTGCAGAAAGAGAGATGATTGAATGTTATTATGTTTAAAGAAATCAAGAGTAGGATGTGCACGCATGTCGTAGAAAGAAAGTTTGGTTATCCGATTTAGAAAATGAAATTCAGAGTTTCAAGGCGACTTATTCTAATTTAACAACCGCTCTAATAATTAAGAAATTTAGCTTATTTATTTGTCATTCGGAAGTTTAGAGTTTAGTCTGTACTATGGTAGTTATTATAATAAATGAATATCTGTTTTTTTAAAAGTAATTATTGCGTTTTGAAAAAAAAAGTGGTCGAAAATTTCACAAATTTTAATTTTATTTTAATTTTTAACAAATGGTTTCACTAAAAATAGGATAAGAGGAAAGTAAAGAAAACAAAAAGTTACGTTTGTGACAGGTACATGTGTGTGTGTGTGTGTAGAGAGAGAGCGGGGGTGGGGTGGGGGGGGGGGGGATATTTATTAGATGGTATTTTTTGGTTTTAATTTTCTGACCCACCATGAAGTGAAGAGTTAATACGCTTTATATAAACTGTGTTTCTAACTCAACTGCTGTGATAATTTTAAAATGTAGTTTATTAAATTAATACGCTATTAAAAATATTAAAAGTCAATTGTCAGTTTAAAGAGTAATCTACTATCCATTTCAACAATTATTCTCAATTGTAATTTTATTTTGAAGACTTTTACGAAGAACACCCTCCAAGTGATAAAAAGAAAAAACTCCTTCAAATTTGAATGGTATAAAACAAAATAAAAGTTTACTCTATGAAAGTTGTACGTTGAATTCTTTTTATTTATGTAAGGACAATGTTAGAAATTAACAAATATTACGCTGCGGAAATCCTTTCTATTGTTGTATAATTTGTTTTTTATTTCATATTTTTGTCTGTATGATTGTGTACCATGATTTATTTAGTTTCATTTCAAAAAAGGAAATATGAGAAAAAGTTTATAACAACTTTTCAATTAAAGGGATGAAGTTTAGATAAAAAAAAGTTCTCAATGTTATTTTTAAATCGAATATTTTTTTCGAATAATGGTTTATAGAATGTTTTATAAAAAGGCGTAGAAACTTTGAAACTGCCGATGTTTTCTCTTTATATTTTTTATTCGAAAATACGTTTTTAAAAATAATTACCTGCAAACAGTTGGATATTATACAAACAGCCACAGTTGATGTAATGTTACTCGCCAAAGCAGATGTCTGAAAATAAAAAAAAGGTCACTTCACAATTTCGAAATAAATATTTTGGTCGTCAGAGTGTTAAATGATTTCCAAAAGACGAAATGTAAATTCAATTTTCATGTCCTGTTTGAAATTTTTTTAGTAATTTTTAAAAAGCATGTTTTTATTCGGAAATGTTTTACATTAATTAAAGTTTTAATTTCAGAAGTTGCTTGATAAAAATAATACCTATTTGGTGCACTTTAAAAATACAATAAAATTTGGTTAGTTTTCAAACTATGATACGATTTTTATTGTTGAATTGCATTTCACTAATAGTTCAAAAAAAGAAATGTACTTACTTTTCCGTCGCATCCCAAAATCTAGAAAAAGAAAAATCGACACATTAAAATATTTAGTAGCTTTTACACAAAAATCACAAACTGTTTAAAATTATAAATTGTTAGCATCGCGGAGGTTCTACACTTAGAAATTGCTCTTTAAGTATTGAGACTTTACCCAATCAACAAATAAAAAATCGTTCTTTTGCCCTTGGTTATTAACTCACTGAAAACTTACCTCTACGTTAACCATAAGAAAGAAAAGTAATAAACAATAAAATGTCTTTTGAGGCAAATAATTTGGGTTTGCAGGATTTCGCTATAGAACAAAAAAAAAAAAGATCTATAGAATAAAATAAAGAATAACCACTGAACTTTAACGTCTGGAATGTTGAAACCGGTTTCCAATATGGCCGCGGTGAAAATCCTAATTGAAAACAGCCATACTGTTCCCCGAATAATTTACAAAACTGATTTAGTGGTGCTTTTTGTTATTGCCAAGGCATTGTAGAAATATGAAATGTATATAGATATTATATTTTCTACTTCTAGAATTAATTTTCATATTTCTAAAAATATAATTTTTGTTTATCGCTTGTTATCTACTTCGTTTTTTGAATGACTTTCTAATTTCAATGCAGATTACATTCAAAATGGGTTTCAAGGGAGAAAAAAAACTCAGCCAAAAGACTACATGTCGGCTTATTTTAGCATGAAAAATATACGAAATGGTGGTAGCGATGAATGTGAGGTACAGTTGTTTATCAATCCTTCAATTGGATTCAATAATTAAGTTTTAATAAAACTTTGAGTTTCTACAAATTTGATAGGAATAATAATTACAATTGTAGAATGCTGTAGTTTAAAAAAAAAACTCAACGAAAATTCTTTAATACGGGTACTGGGGGGAAAGTTTGAAAGGAATGTATTAAGAGAACACGGGGGGGCCATGTAATTTTTTTTTTAGTTTTGACTTTTTGAATCAAAATTTTTATGCATATTATTTAATTGTATTTAAGAGAACAATATTTCACACAAAATTTCATAACTGTTTGCATTTGTTTTCGAAATTTAAACTTTTTCAATTTCTTAAAGTTTTTTGTTTTAAACGCGAAGGCTTTTTAAAATATTTATGTTTTTACCAATTTTTTTCTTCTTTTTTTCAGATATTTTGAATTAGCAGTTCCGGGAACTGTAAACCTCGCCACCCAAAATTATTCATAATAAAAAAAAAACGCGAATTTTAATAACTTTAAGCAACATTCATGCCAAATTTGAAGAAAATATATCAATGCGTTTGGTCGTAAAGGCGTAACAAACAAATGTGCAGGCAGACAGACGAATTGATGAAAGCTCGAGTTAAAACATGACTTTGCTGACGCTCGTTCAGTAAGAATCGATTATAAAATTTTGTATACTTCAAGCATTTGATTTTTTTAGAAGTGGTTATTAATATGATTATATATAATGATTTTAATATAATGATTTAACAAATAATAATGATTTTTTTAGAAGTAGTCATAATAACACACATATTTTCCTTAAAACTAATTTTCTTTTTACTTTAGTAATTTTTTTTATCAAAATACTACTTATAGAGCTAATTCGCGTGCCGATTTATAATATACACATATTTTACAATATGATTAAAATTTATACATTTCTCATTTGATACTAAAATAAGCCTTAGCTTTCGAAGAGTTTAATATGAAGGAACATCAAACACTGAAAAATAAAAACGATTAAAAGTTTTCGTTCCTTGAAAACCATACCTGTCATCCCGCATAAAATCAGAAAAATTCATTTAAAAACATAGATACAGTTCTAGAATTTTGCAAGCATATTTAGAAGATTCCCAAATATATAAATTGAGCAAATAAAAAGAAATCGAGAATTTTACATTTTTTTTTTGTAATGTGTCTTTTTAATACGTGTAGAAGTGTGAATAAAAAGGAGCTCCAAAACTTACTGTTGCAGAAAACTTGTAGAAATCGCACAAGACACACTGCGCCTGCGAAAGGAAAAGTACATACTTAAGATATTTGAATTCTTGGCATATTACACATGGCGGCAAATGTGAATATTAACACTTCTGCGTGATTGACGGTTTCTTGTTGAACAACATGACAAATAGTTATTAGTTCAAAAGTGAAATCAAGAAAAATGTAAAGTGAGTATTTTTCTTTATTTTAAAGATAAGGCATTTTTGGTAGAAAGGCTGAGAGATGGACGCATAAATTACTTCTGGATTTTTCTATTAATCTTTGATATTACTTGATAAAAAGGGTTTCCGGACCGTATTAAAAACAATTTATAATTTTTTTACATGTTTTTTTAAATATATTTTTTGAAAGATTTTGAAATATTGAGCGCAGAGGATCCTTCCCATTTTTTTAAAACTTGATTTAGGCGTCCATATGTACTGGTATTCATAAAAAAAATCGTGAAATAATAGCACTAAAAAATAAATATGCATCGTTATGTCGTATTATCGTTTTTGTGTTATCTCTAACATTAGATAACTTTTATGCCATAATTTCGTGCAAAACATGCTATAGTATGTTTTGCTTAATTAGTAAAAAATTTGTTTTTACAAGAATACGCCTTTAAAATTTGTCCGGATAGAGAAGTCATTCACAAATTGCGCGTTATAAGAAGGGATGACATTTAAAAGATCCATAATTCCAGAGGAAATCTGCTTATACGGTTAAATGACCTACCACCGTTTAGAGGAATATAGAACGCGTTGACTAGGTTGACTATTTATCCACCTCTCTGACCTTTGTACCGCGTGGACGGAAAAGGAGCCAAATTACGGGCATATGCTGGCTAGTTTTAATTTAAAACGAATTTTTGAAATTATATATTTAACCATTACAGGACGGCTGGTTGATATTTAAACACATGTTAAAAACAAATACATGCCCTCTAAAAGTTAAATAAGATATTTTAACGGGAAAAATATTATCTGATTGCGTAAATTCATACAATTTTTTTTTTTTAAATCAGTTCTTTCTTTCAGTAATGATTGTACTGTAGAGCAATTTTCCCAAACACTCCATTTGCAGAAAAATAATTGAAGACTCGGTTTTAAGAGAAATAAGTTTTATGCATTACTTGGTTCTGGAGAATATTACAATGATTTCATATTTAAGCTTCTATGTGGGGTTAAACAAATACTTACAGCTACAAACTGGTCCCTTGAGTTGAAACAAAACTTCAAAAGAGGCTGAAAAATAAACATTTTAGAATTTAAATTCTATATAAACAGGCCTTTGCAAATGTCATAATAAAACTATTCCAAACCTTTTCCCTTATTTATACATATATTTTAAAACAAACCTCTATTTTTGAAGTATTTATAATTTTACTGTTAAAAACAATTTCATTTTGATCGACTGCTATAATGCTTTTTCTTAAACATCACATACAATTATAGCTAAGCTATTAGGTACATCTGCATTTCTGTGGACATGATCGGAAAGCTTTATACAAAATGGGCTTATTGCATTTTCGCATTCAACCACTTCGAAAAGAAAAACAATACTCAAAACATTTATTAAACATATTTTTTGGCTATGAAAATTAGTTTTTAGCGATATGAGCGATATTTCAAAGAAAATGATGCTCACTTATCCTATTAATTAAACATGGAATAGCTGCAAGTAAAACCGGTATTTTAGGGTTTAAGAAATTTTAATATTTGTCTAAATTAGACAACATATTTCTTAGGCCCATTATTTGGTAAGAAAAGTTAGTTTACACCATTGAGCTAAAATTAGAACCATTGGTGTACTTTACCGCTGCTTGCGAATGAATACTGTTCAGAAGACCAAGTAGATAAAACATTCTACCCTGGCTCCTGCTGCCGTTAGTCGTGTTGCATCAGACTTGAATATTTGATTGATTAATTAATATTTTTTCCTTCTTCTTCTAGTAAGTAAGAAAGCAAGTATGGCAAAACTGGAACATTTAATGTATTTTTGAAAGACATTAATGAGGTTTTAAAAGAAGGATATCTGCACTTCATCCTATCACAAACACCATGGAAAGGACTATATATTTCTACCTTGGCTCAAAAGGAGATCAAGTGTTCGCGCACGCTTAGTCTACTCTTCAGTTCTTGAATTAGCTCAGTGGTTTACGCTGATATTAATAGTAATTGTTTGTATGTGAACTCCGTTATAATCACGTCGTGAAAAAATTTTACTCACTTGCCCCATTGAAGAGTCACAAGTTATATAAGTACTCAGGAGATAATAATAAGTCAGGAGATATAAAAAAAATATTATTGGTAGGTAAAGTCCCTTCCGCTGAGGTTTTTGGCAGAATACGTCTTACAATCGCCGTGATGTCCGAACGGGATGTCTGTAGAGTTAGTAAGAAAGAAATAAACCAAACTAAACTGCGTCTTTTATTATTTTTATGTGCTATAATTCTGATGAATTTGTAGTACAAGTAGCACGGTATTCAAGACTCAAATGCTACTCTGATGCCTCTAGAGAACGTTACGTCTATCGTTGTATTTTTTAAAGTTGTGGAAGTCATTAGGATCCGTGGTCAACATAAATCTGAACGTGTCGTTAAGAAACTGTGTTTGACGGTCGTAAGACGTCTAAATATTAAATTGCCCGGTGACTCGATGAGCAAAACAATATGTTTGGATCGCAGGGTCAGTAGCTAACACAATTGTTCTGGCGTGCTCTGCAGAGTAAACAGTGTAAAAGAAATATTTTTATTTAGTTTAATGGATAAATATTGACTGTCACAACAACGAATTTATATTATATAGGTACATCAATTTCCATAATTCTGATAAAATAAAATTGGGGTTTAATAAAATTCTCCTAACGTTGAAATTTCAGAGTGAAAATAAAGTTAATGCACCCCTTAAACAGGACACAACCACCAACTTCCAGCATACCAGTATGAGACGTTAGCGGATTTCGCCTGTGGGACGCTAAGGCGGATAGTTTTCAGCATATCAATAATTGTCATTAAAATTTTTAAACAATGAAGGAAATCATGCTACTAAAATAAATGCATCAAGAAGTTAAAAAAAATAAACTAGTGTTTTGAATTCAAATAAAAATATAAACGTAGGGTGCTCAGGTAAACGGATTTGGAATTTCAAAGTGCGAGCATATCATGCTTTTATTTTAGTTCAATTATAACTATATTTTTAAAAAAAATTAGTACCTACGTTTTTTTTTAATTTAAAGATATAATTTTTGACACCACGCTGCATATTAGAAGTGAACAAGGGCATTTGCAAGGGAAAACGGGCACTAGACGAGGAAGGGAAGTATGCTTACCCTCGACTTGGCGATGCTCAGCACGGAGACGCCACCTCCAGCCAGAGCGACGAAGAGAAATACGGGGAAATATCGATAGGAAGATCTGCTCTTCGCGCCTCTCTCCATACCTGGATCTGAAATGAAGACAGAGATATTCGATAAATGCGAAATAAAACAGATATTTCAACGTCGACTTGTGGGTTGTTTCGAATGCTAGGAACCACGCCATTTCCGTCGTAATATTGGACGATTCTTATTCAAAATAAGATAAAAGAAAATTCATATTGAAGCCCTATTTTAAGCTAAGAGAGCGATGTAATGCGTGCTTCAAAGAAATAGTATCACTAGAATCTTGGAAAAAAAAATCCAGAATTTTTTAATTTTTTAATACAGCTTCCGAAGCGCACACCCTTCCACCTCTCATTTTAGAACAATGCCAACATTTTACAAAAATTAACCAAATTTGCATTTCAATGGATATAAAATTTGTAGAAGAAAATTATTATGAACAAATGCGTCTATTACCTCCTTTCTGTTACGGCAAATAAACGTTCGTTCATTCTCTGGACGATACCAGATATATTTTAGATCGGTGATAGAATATGTCCTACATATGAATAAACACAAATAAAAAAAATAACGCAATTGCAGTTTTAAAAAAATAATAATTAATTTTCTTCCATAATATTTAACATTATCTTTTTTTTGCAGACTGTAGTGTCACTCTAAAAGCGCGGGGCTCTGTGCAGTGAATTTTTTTTTTGTTTGAAACTTCAGTGGTATATTTCGTCATAGAATTTGAAAATGACAATTAAGTATTGCCATACTGAGGGAATGGAGTTAATTCCTCTCTCTTTCTGTCCATCACTCTCAAGCATCTCTGTGAGCTCTGTAAGCGAATAATTCCAAGAATTGCGTCAAAAGTTAAAGATTATGTGCTTTTGGAGTAATAATCATATTTGGTAATATCTATTAATTTACAATTACTTGAAAAGTTATATTTCATAACGTATAACTGATAATGAAATAATTAAAAAAAGGATATTTTCATTCCTAATTAAACCACTTACGGATTTTTTTTGCCATTAACATATCCTTATATAATCATTTTTATACAGTAAACGTATTAATTATCAATTTATTGTGTATTATATGTAGCTTATAAAATTCGTTGCTATCACGAAAAATGAGAATTATTCTTTTGGTCTTGTTTAGAATGCAAAATTATTGTTCCATACAGAAATATTATTATAATAAATACTAAAATTGTATTTCGTAAACTGCGAAAACGTCTTTTAAAAATTGGAATTTTTTTAGAACAAATTTAAACATGCAAAAAAAAAAAAAAAACATCCGTATATTTTGAAAGTAATGAACAATTTTATGCATGTTTAAATTTGTCTATTTTTTTTTCAAACAGTCTAATTATTCCGTCGAACATTACTTGAAGAAAATACATATGTAAAACGTACTACTTTCATTGTTAAAAATAGGTCCCAATTTGATTTTATAATTTTGTGTTGGTAATGTAAAGTTATTGTAATACATTTTAAATGTGACAATTTGCATACAATGCGTTAAAATGCAGATTTTTATGGAATGAAACAAGAAGCTCGGAGTGCTGTAGAGAGGGAAAAAATGGTTACTTACTTTTAGAACTCCTCGTCAAAAATCTGCCCACACAACACACCTGTACGCGACCATTGGAATGACACTTAAAAGTTTTAATTGTCCACTTTATAAGTTTCGTGTGGCCCACAAACCAATTTTCCATACACGAGAGTAAAAAGAAACTACCGAAACCTCTTTTTTGGGCCCTCGCTTCCCTGTTGTCGGTTGGCGAAAAAGAGCGCCCGCATCGACAACTCTTTTGAATGCTTTCGGATGTCCCTTTTAGGCGATTCATTTCATTCCCTTTCCGGCGGTTGATACATTTGATGCAGAATTCAAAAAGCGAGGAGCGGATGTTAAAATAAAGCAAAAAGGGGAGCACTGGTTTTCCCACGGAATGCGTTTTCGAACAATCCTTTGAGCAGTTTTCGATTGCCGACGCCTTAAAATGGGTCATTTTTCAGATGTTTAAGGCAAAATAGAGAGACACACAGTGAATGTAAATATAATTGCTTGTTCCGAGGGTTGTTTGCTTTAGCTCTTGATTTTCCCAAACCTCGATTCAATGCAAAGGTGAAAGGAAAGAGCAAAAAGGGTGGTTACTTTCATACTCTCTGTCTAAGCACCACCTTCTGAAAAACGTAAGAAGATAGTTGGTTTGGTTAATTAACGTCGCACTAGAGCTGCACAGTGGGCTATTGGCGACGGTTCGGGGTCTATCTCGAAGGAAAGACCCGGGAACACATACACATTCACTCACACATTCATACATGCACTTCGTTATTTTATGACGAGGAAACAGCTGAACTGGCACCCAACGCCTTCAATAGACGTCGGGACTTTGGACCCCGATCAGATGTATCGTGCACCAGTCCCGTATACACGCCATTAATTTTTGCGGATGTTCTGGACGACTTTTCTAGTATTTTTGTAGCGAAGCTGGCAATCCTCCGATCACAAGATCACTACTTTTTTACTTTTCTTTGTCAAGTCCATCGCACGGGTTCGAACCACCAATCCTCGGATTAGTAGCTGAACGCCTTTAACCGCTCGGCCACGGAGGCCTCATAAGAAGATAGAGTAAAGTTGATTTGCAACGGGATGTTGTCGAATATTTTACACATGCACATGTCGCAAGAATTGACTAATTGATTACTACTATCTATTATTTATCTACCTACTCCTTTCGAGTTGCTTGTAGTCTTTTTTAGTTACGAACAGCATAGAAGAAAAGCGAGATTATCCCAAAAGGGTATTTTTGTATTTCATGCCAGGTTTGAAATAGCATTCAAATTTATATAATTCTTTTACAGAAAACTATTATTTTCTTAATTTTAAAAGGCTGACAATTTTTTTGTTACAAATAATTGTCCAATCATGTTAAATTTATGCCTGTAATTTTAATATTGACAAATTAATCTTATTTAATTATAAAAACAAAACTTTTTGTCGCTTGTTGTCATGACGACAATAAACTCAAACAAGCGGCCCAACGAATTATTTAAAAGTTGTCGCAGACATAGAACAATAACGGGAATAGTTTTAGGCTGAAGTTTAGAACGATAAAACTCCCTGAATTCGAAAAAAAAATTGAAAAAAATAGTTTTTTTATTTAAGTTTTACGGGTAAAAACAATAGAGTATTGAATGTAAGTTATATTCAAATATTGGACACCAGACATTAACGAATTAAATATAGATGAAAACTCATATTTATCAGAATTTCCAGTCATTTTCAATTCTATATTTAGAGTCTTATAGCTTTCATTTCGATTTTATAGTTTTCTTCGATTCATACTATAAAATTCCGACCTGTTAACTTAAAGTGTTTTAACCTTTAAGTATCTAAAAACACAAACGTGTATATCATTTCGTGTATTGCCAGTTTTTCCAGCAATACCAACAATTTAAAATTTTATTTAAAAAAATCTCCGTTTTGAAATATTTTTCAAATATAAAGCATTGGGTGAATTTTTAAAATCCTTTTATACCAAAAAAATATTATTGTTATTTAAAAAAAAAAAAAATGTGTTTGAAATATAAGTTACTGTACTCTCCTGTAGTGAAAACAAACTTACAGATTCGATAGCTTGCTCATTTCTCAGAGGGTTTAAAATAGATTATTTTCGGGTAAAGAGAAAACCAATTAAAAAAATATACTTTTACCAGTGTTAAATTTTTCTTACCTACTTCGAAAAAATATTTTTAAGGCATATTATGCCAATCTGACTTTGCGAAGAAATCATTCGAAAATATGTTAATTTAAAATGGAATAATTCCTTTTTTAGGGAAAATAAACACAAACACAAATATTGACGATCAACAACAGGCTCAAGGCCCAACAAAGTTGGTCCAGTTAGTATCTTCTAACTATTCCCTAATGAATATCCAACTTTTTCTTAAAATCCTTTACTGTATTTTTCTTTAAAAAAATGTCATTTCTGACAGTGATAGTAGAACCAACGAAAGTTTATTTTTTATGACAAGAAACTTTTCAATGATTGAAGTTATTAATTATTCTGTTAATAAAATACAATGGTGTTTTATTTCGAAATTTCTCAGAATATTACCATTTTATTCGACCAACAAAAATCTCCAACTCCTTTTAGTTCAAGTTATTGTTCTATAAAAGTATACGACACCGAATCTCGATTTGGCTACCAGTAAACAATTCCCCGACGACTTCATCACTATAGACTTTGTTTACAGATCCATTTTTATGGACCAATGAAAACGACTTCCTTGGTTACGTGATACTTTATTTTTATGACATTTTGCCATTCATTACAAAAGGCCTTTCTTTCAGATAACTGAAAGAGAAGATGTTTAATGAGCTCTTCTGACAGAAGATTGCCGAGATTGCATATTAATGACAGTAATAAATATATTAAAAACACACACCATTGTTTGTTCATTGTTCTTTGAATTTTACGAAATGGTTCAAGAATTTGTTGTTTTCTGTTATGTTGGCTTTCTTAAGTTTATCATCGTAGCCTATTAAGGAGACCAACGTACCAAGTGACAAAAATTTACTTTTTTTTTGGCTATTTAATAAAAAAAGTTTTATTTTGTTTTCTATAACATTGAAAAATGTTGCCATGCACTATAACTACTTACCTGCTTTTTTTCATTTTTATTACGACGATTATACAGTTTTCACATGAAAATTAATATAAGATATCAATGTGGTCAGTTCAACCAACTCTATTTAAAAAGTTGTAGTAATACAGGAATGCCCCATGAGAAAAAAAAACATAATTCAACGTCCTAATGGGTGGAGAAAAAGGGTTATATCTCCTCACACGAGGACATTTACCAACAACTGATGTTCGGACCTATCCGGACGGTACTTACTTTCCCAAAGTATCAGCCATTCGTAGCGCTTTCGACCTCCATGAATACATTCTTGCTTCGACCTCCATGAATACACATTCATGCTTGGCCCATTGTGCGCTGCGTTTTGTGCCGTCTGGGGCAGTCTGGATATACCGTTCACCGTAATCTTTTTTGAGTTATGCTAATTATCTTTATTTTTTTTAGACTGCTGTTCAGTCTGTGACTAGTGTGCGCGGAGATGTCCCGCTCAAGCATTGCTAATGTCTTAATTTTTCAGTTTGTTTTAATTAGTTTCTTCTAAAATAAAAGTAGATGTCGATTTTAATCGTGTTCGTCTGATTTTTAAGTATCGCTTCTGACGAGGGATTTGCCTAGCGTAACCAACTGAAAACAATTTATATCTAAAGAAAGAGTACAATGAAAACAATTAAATACAAATGAATTATAATTAACATAACATATATACAAATAAAAGAAAAGTGAATCCCATATCAACAAGGCTTAAACAAGTTAGTATAAAACAAATCATACAGTTGAAACGAAATTTTTTAAAACAGGAAGAGGACAAAGGCAATCAAAGAGAATTTCTAAATATACAATTAAACAAACAATACCCAAAAGTAAAAAACTAGAAAAATTGTTCTAAGGAATCGCCTTCCATTATTCAATTGAGTTACTGTCAAGGGCATTTTAGTAGTTTTTCCAAAAGAGCCATTTGAAAGTTTGTAAATATCAGAATGGGCTGTTAAATGGGGTATGTCTTTTAATATCAGTAAAAGTCAAGTGTTGCACATGGGTATCAAAAATAGTAAGGCTGCATATGTTTTACAGGGTGCAGAAATCAAAAATAGCGAGATTGTAAGTGATCTGGGTGTATTAGTAAATGAGGATTTTAAAATGAGTCATCCATGTACAGGGACTAGCAAAAAAGCTAATAGAATGTTGGGGTTCATCAGGAAAAGTGTTTCATCAAAATCTAAGGATATTATCTTGCCATTGTACAGAGGTTTAGTAAGGCCACATCTTGAGTATGCTGTACAGTTCTGGTCCCCATATCTTAAAAAAGACATTGAATTGTTAGAGAAAATTCAGCACAGGGCTACTAAAATGGTTCAAGGGTTTTCAGGCATGAATTATGAAGATAGATTAACAAATTTGAATATGTATACTCTGGAAGAGAGAAGGGTTAGGGGAGATTTGATTCAACTATTCAAATTTATCAAACAAGGAGATGTGGATGGTTTAGATTTTAATATGAGTGATAGAACGAGAGGTCATGGGTTTAAGTTAAACAAATCTCATTTTAATCGGGAAGGGAGAAAACACTATTTCAATAATAGGGTAATAGACAAATGGAACAACTTGCCAGTGAATATTGTTAATTGCAAAGGAGTAACGGATTTTAAAAAGAAGTTAGATATGCATTGGGGGATAGTTAAGAGGTACTAGATGGACCAACCTTGTTGGGCCTTGAGCCTGTTGTTGGTCGTCAATATTTGTATTTGTATTTGTATATAAGAAATAGAAAACAATAATCCTCGAGTGTTACTTCCAATAATAAATATTTTTCATTTGCTGCATCTTGGTACTATATAGATTACAACTTGATTATTCCAATTAGCTCTGAGCATCAAATTAGTGAAAAATTACCACATCCGTGCGTCGATATTTTCTTCAAGTGTCCATTGGTGTGAAGACCTTCCCCTTGCTAAAATAAGAACTGGAGGAACGTCATCTCCCATTTACGGTGCAATTTATACTTAAAGAAAAAGGAGTAGGTTTAGATACTCCATTTTAAGTACCTTTTTTTCAGTGTAGGGTGGATACATTTAAAAATAAATAAAAAAAAAGTTATGCTTGGAGCTGAATATTCATCTCAATATGCCAAACACATATTTAGCTGTTTATGACATTTGTCACATGTTTTTTTGTTTTATTATTTTTTTTTATTTGTAAGAAACAGGGGTTGTGAAGAATTTCAATTTGAAGAAAGTTTTAGATCACCAATATACTTGGTGCTTCTGAATGACAAAAATACTTTCTATTAAAGTTTGTATGAGAAAGTTTGAAGAACAGAGAAAAAAATAACACGTCGTTATTTTAATAAAGGCGACAACCGAATGCACAAAGGGTAAATAGAACAGATTGATACCCAAGTGACGTCATACTTTTAAATGGAGTTAGATAAAGAACAAGCTAACGAAAAAAACAACATTCAAAACTTCTTGAACAAAATATGTTCTTGAACAAAATATGTTCTTGAACAAAATATGTTCTTGAACAAAATACGTTCTTGAACAAAATACGTTCTTGAACAAAATATGTTCTTGAACAAAATATGTTCTTGAACAAAATATGTTCTTGAACAAAATATGTTCTTGAACAAAATATGTTCAAGAACAAAATATGTTCAAGAACAAAATATGTTCAAGAACAAAATATGTTCAAGAACAAAATATGTTCAAGAACAAAATATGTTCAAGAACAAAATGTGTTCAAGAACAAAATGTGTTCAAGAACAAAATATGTTCAAGAACAAAATATGTTCAAGAACATTCAGTTATGGTTCAATTTGAAGAAAAGGAAGCAAAAGAACGGATCATTATTTTGGTGACTGAGGTCACCATTCGAATAAAATAGAATAAAACCGGTGGATTTCGGTGCAGAGGAGTTAAGGACTTGGAATGGAGTTAAGGATTTGGAGTATACAAATGCAAAGAAGGAATAAATGAATTTTGTATACAGCAGGGGTTTTCAACCTTTGCCCACGGACTATTACACGGATTAAAGATGTTTACGAAAACCCTGTATTTCAAGTTAATTAAAATAATTTACTTGAGGTTCCCAGCAAATAAATTCAGCATAAAAACTTCTTCAAAATTATGAAATTGAAGGGCTTATGAAAGAACACTGCAGTATTTTTGAAAATACATTAAAAAAAGCTTTTGTTTCAAATTCCTTCTTAAATTCTGTAAAAAGAACCGCAAAAAACCTTCAATTTAGAACCTTTGCAATTATTGAATGAAAAATGTAGATTTTTAAAAGTTTTATAGGGGAAAATTAATAATTCTAAAAAAAAAAATATGAAAAAATTCATCTTTTTTTGGTTCTAGATATTTTTTTATAAAACCTTCAAATTCATAATTTTGATTAAAGCTGTATGCTGACTTTTGTTTGCTGAATTACTAATAGTGGATTTCAATTCGCCATTTAATTAAATATAAAATATATATCGGAATATATCGGAAATGCGATATTAAGTTAATGTATGAGTTCCTTGGTAAGCCGTGATGCTGAATGTGTTTACACCGACACAAATCATCGGTTCATCACCCTTATTGAACCTATGAATTTGCATGACGTCCACTTAAACGAACCGATTAAGTGAAACTACACAAACTAGATTGCTCTCTATCGTAATCGATTGATAAGGTAAATGCATGAAACATATCTCGATTATTGTAACAACTGAGCTATGGATTATGGTATTGACTTCAGAATGAATCCCTATGGCAATGGAATGAAGGGCGTATTACGAGACTCTGAATAGCCCGCCCTCTCTCTCTCTCTCTCTCTCTCTCTCTCTATATATATATATATATATATATATATATATATATTATGTATATATATATATGTATGTATGAAATATATATATATATATATATGTATGAAATGTTCCACTGGGTGGTCATTTATTTAGGTTAATTGCAGTCGTGACTATGGGCCGGATAGTATTTCACACAACAAAAGTTTTTTTACAGAGTCAGCATACATCCTAACATGTCGACAGCCGAACACCAAGTGTCATCACACAGGGATTTTACATCATATCAAGAGGGAAAATGGGGAATTAGTATCGGCTCGGAAGCGCAGTTGTTGATAGGTGGGGATAATCTTTTAGGGAAAAAGGGAGCTCTAGGAATAAGAGAGAAAAGGCACAAATTGTACTTAGTTATTTTAATGGATGGTCCAGTGTTAGTTATTTTAAGGAATTTTAAGTGGGGTTTTACAAGGGGGTTCAGGGATTAGAAAAGGGGGTGGTTATAGGAATTTTCTTTCATGTATATTTATTTTTCTCTCTACCTCTACCTGTCCATCTATTTTTCACTTATTTAGATGGAACAACTTGTTTGTGAATATTGTTAATTCTATAGGAATACATTATTTGAAAAAGAAGTTATATATTAATTGGGAAGTAAATCAGATATACTAAACTGGACTTAACTGGATTTACTGAACTGGATCTTCGTTGGGGGCTTTGTTGATCGTCAATGTTTGTATTTGTGTGAATAAAATTATAATATTATTTATTTTTTCAACTTTTTGAAAAGCTGTTTGTTTTTACAAGGAACATGAAAAATACAATGATGATCCACTTTTTGTTGCAATCAAGATTTCAATGACTTACATTAGCGACGCAGGACAGTACTGTCACTGTACTAAGCTTTGAAACTGAAAGGATTATTATAGTCCGCCAATAAAAACTGTTAATACAGTGTGTATGAGAAGAGAAAACTCTGACACGCAATAAAACCAAAAATAAATAATATGGGATATGGGTAAGTTATGTTGCTTATGCATGTAAGAACAACACATGGAGTTTTATTTGTACGTAGTTTCAATGAATGTAAAAAAAATGTTTTTAAATATAACTTCTGTCGCTGTTACACGTACAAGCACCACACTTATCTTCCTTATGTCCTTTAGATTATATTGCGGGTCAAAGTTGTAAACATGATTCTCATATATCCATCCTCAGAAGAAAGCTCAGTGGATTGATGGTTTATTAGTGCGCTAATGGTTATTATTCGTTAGTGGCGTTAAATGGTTCGTTAATGGTTTTAGGGAAAAGTTTGTACAAATCAAACTTTTTGTTTTACTGTTACATGTACAAGCAACATAATTTAGCTATATTATTTCTTTAATGTTTTATTGCCTTTCAAAGTTGTAAAGATGCTTCTCTCTCGTACACCCTGTACATCAGAATGATGTGTATGTGTAAGAAGTGAAACTATTTTTCGTTTTGTGCGCAATCATTCCGGACATTCTACATCGCCCCCCTACGCCCCCCCCCTCCCCCCAAAAAAAAACCACTCCACATGTCATATGTTTCTATGTATTTAACCTTTACGGCTTTGTGTGAATAAATTTATGAAATTAAAACTTGATTTAATTTTATTTTTTTGTAATTCTAACTTTATCTTATTTGTTACACTAACTTCATTGTTAGGTTTTCAATAGCAAAGACCAATGC
This sequence comes from Troglohyphantes excavatus, assembly GCA_963932185.1. Classification (NCBI taxonomy): domain Eukaryota; kingdom Metazoa; phylum Arthropoda; class Arachnida; order Araneae; family Linyphiidae; genus Troglohyphantes; species Troglohyphantes excavatus. The sequence goes on along the minus strand of OZ010667.1, from coordinate 69,543,208 downwards.
ATGTCTCATACATGTTGAAGCATTGTAATTTTTGAGCGCAGTAATTTATCAATGCCATCCTTTATGTCTGACATTTTTGACGTGGGAAATTTAGGTCATCATTTCTCGTTCTAAACTCATTCATGATAAGCGTTCTAAAAACTGTCAGAACTGCGAATTCTACACTGTTTGCTACTTCAGAAGATTATTCAAGGTTAAGACGCAACTTGTATAGATTTAATTAAAAAACGGTGACAGTAAAAATTAAAAAATAGTCTAATTAAGAAAAGAGGATGTGCAGTCTGTTATGAATACACTGTAGTATTTAAGTTACAGCGAGTTAATACAAAAGAACTGTTTTAAATGTAATACAAAAGCATTTTAATTATATTATATTTAATTAAAGAATAATGAAATCATGATAATAAAAGAAAGTGTGTGGATGGATCGCAAAACACTTTTTTCCTCTACGTATACAGGACTGAAAATTTGTACTTAAGTACTGTTCATCCTCCAGATGTTCATTTAAGGCTCGGACTATATATATATATGTAATATATTTTATAACTCTTCCCCCCTTTAAAATGTACTTTAATTAACTTTCTTTAATTTAGTATATCGCCTCTTTTGCCAGTACAAAAGCATCCCTCATGTGACTGCTTTCCCCCCCCACGCCACTTCAAAATCCCGAACCCAAACCTAGATAAATGCGAACCAAAAGTAGAGTAGCCAATCAGAGGCGTCCACGGTCCAGTCTCCTTCTCATAATCTCCATCTTGATACACAGATTCACGATGTAACCTCGAGCTAGCAAGTCGGGCTGTGAAGTCCGGAGAAATAAATGTTTGAATTGATCATCGGCCCTCAGTTTTATCCCTGCATCATGGAACTTATCATCTAATAACTAACGACTGCAAATCTAAATAATAATCATTATATATATATATATATATATATATATATATATATATATATATATATATATATATATATATATATATATATCAAATAATATACTTTTATATCATGTCGATATAGAAAGACGAGTGCAAGAGCAGAGATATGCAATGTCTCATTGTAGTAAAGTCAAAATGAGAAATTTCACTTATTCATCACTAGAAGACGACAGCAGGTCAAAAAGTAATTTACCAAAACAAAAAGTAAATTTGAATAAGAATTTGTTTCAAAAATATTATTTCTAATATCAAATAGTATTCAGGTCGAGATGGAGAAAATAAGTACAATTTATCATATTGTAATGAAAGGAAAATATTAAATTTCACTTCTTCGTCACAATAAGAGATGGAGAGATCATACATCAAACTGTAATTCATCGCCTCCAAAATTAAGTTTAAATAATAAGAACTTTAACCTAATTTTCCAATTTTTTTTATTATTCGAGATCCAAGCCATTATATGTAGAGTGTATAACTTGAAACTAATGAATTTTATAAAATGTTTTATTTCTACCTCCAAGTAATAATTCACACATCTCTGTATTAATCAATGGCATAAACGCGTTGTATAAATATGTAGGCTTGGTAAACTTTTCTGTTTGGGTTTGTATTAATTTTTTTCTAATTATTAATTTTACATAATAAAAAACAATCAAAAAGTAATTTAATTAAAAAATTTAAATTATGCATAAAACGCTATTTTAAAAAATTTACATGCTTTTTAAATATGTATTGCGCTTACACAGTTATTGTCTCCTTTGTCCGCCTAACTGTGAAACACTTTCTCTGATATAGTTAATTTTATTAAATAAAATAAACGAAAAACTACACATAAAACAACACAAATAGTTTAATTTAAATTTTTTTTAAATGTTTGTAACATGTTTACTTTTTTTTTACATTTATCTGCAAAAAACAACAACATTTTTTTCAAAAAATAAATAATTGTGCTTTTTTTTTTTTTTTACGGGACTGCGTTTTTTTTATAAAGACAGGTTGAAGAATCTTCAAAGAAAGTAAATATTTGTTTAAAATAGTGTACACTATCGCCAATTAGAGTGCATAAATAATTAATGTATTAATGTTACTACCTTAATGTATTCCTACTGTTTTTCAATGTTTATTGAAGAATTAAATACACTATATAAAACATCTCTACAAACAACCTGACTACTAACGCGAATAAAAAAACAATTTCATTCCATAATGCTGACATCTAAAATGCAACCAGTATTGGAAAACGCTTTCTTATACAAAAAAAAATTCTTACTACTTTTTCTTGAAGAAGTTTTAGCGGATTAAGACACGTGCAAGAACTATAAAAGTATTTTATTAAAGAATAAGCATATATACTTAACACTATTTTCTTGAAAGCATAAAACTACTTTGACATTCGTAGATGAATCTGGTTTTGTGCCGAAACCCCCGCAAATGAAAAATGTACGAGTGTTTAGTTTCTTGTTCAATACATCCTTTTCATTTTTATTTATATGCTTGTTTATTAATTTATTTATCTTAATCCGATATAGTAATTCATAGTTGAAAGGGATACAGTATATTTTCTAATTATAACAAAACGAAGAGTCTGCGGTGGAAAACGTTGCCAATGGAATCTATATATTCCAATCGCAGCTAAATTCAGTTGATTTTTTTTATTTAAACTTAGTTTGGGGATGTATATAGGTGAATAAATTTAAAATACACAATATTTAACACAACATACAACTATTAACAAATAAACATTGAAACTACTTAAATGTGTGTTTATTTACAAAATAAAATTTGTAAATAACAATTATTGGGAAATAAAATTGGTAGAGCGGAATATTCGGCCCTGTAACGTAAGAGGTTTGTATCGTGAATACTTTGTAGAGGGCATGATCCTGAAAAAAGTAAATCTGTTACAAACATTAATTTTCTTTTATTATTTTTGTCGTTTTATTTGTAGTTTTTACATTTATTTTATTGTCTTGCGTCTTCGGTAATTTCTAGGCCATTCTGCACATGTCGTGAGTTTAGATTTTGGTCTATCTTTGAGCCTGTTTAAGTTTCTAATATGCCGCAATCGATATATAATGTAATTAAGCTTCGTTATCACATCGTCGACGAATCTTCACTTTCCACTCTACACAACTTTAAAAAAATGGGTTCAATTGTCAACTAGCCAAATGGAGTAGAATTTGTCGTTCTTTTCAATTTAAGCATTCACTTGATTTGAACTAAAGTTACAGAGGTTAAACATGCCAGCGTATGCCCAGAATATGACTTCTCCCAGTGGAAGTAAGAAAAGACCTGACTCTGGGAGTCGAACCTCATACGATTTCAAATAAAAAAATCCTATCAATATCCCAAATGCGTTCTTGGACACAAAAAATGTGTCATACAATTTAGGAAAATTACGTTAATCCTAATTTTAAATAATAACACAATTGTTAATTTCTTAAGTAATATATGCAACTAACTGGGTAATTAAAAAAAATTGATAATTAACAATTGGTTAACTATCAATAATTTGGAAATTTATGTAAATAACCAGATAATTAAAAAAATATTGATAATTAATAATCGCTAATTAACAACTAATTTCCAATTAAAGGCTGATTACTAATTAACATAACTGTTATTTATCGTTTTTTTTATTTTGTAAACATTATAATTTTGGTAATTCATTTGGTAAAACTGGGTATGGAAGTAGTTGAGCCTCCTGGAATGCTAAGCCAGACTCACACCCCACGCTAATTAGCAGTTATGTTAATTAGTAATTATCTTTTAATTAGCAAAAATACCCAATTTAACAGAGGGAAATGTCAAATTTTTTCCTTCAGTCTTCTTACTAATGGTAGGTAATTTATCTACATAGGCTAATTTCCCCCAAAGTTATGAGGCTTTGAAATATCAAAATTTTTCGTGTCGCTCTAGTTTCTGCCGATGACTGTTGTCCAAAAAACTATTGTTGCTACGTATTCACTTAGAAAAAAAAAGGTAAAATCGTTCTGACCTGCTGTACTATCTACCAAATGCAAAAAAAAAATCTTGTATGTTTAAAAATATATATATTTGACGTTTTAATCAACCTGGGCTCAAGTTGACATTTTTAACGTTCTTAAATTTTCTTCAAAAAAAATTGTTTAATGCTTTTAAATTTCGTGTTAATACGACGATTTTCAAAAACGACCGAATTACTCAATCTCGGCGATAAAAAGCAAACCAGTTTTGAGAAATCTACCTGAGAAGACAAGGTCAAAAAACTATATAACGGTCAAAAGTACACCTACTCTTTCCGCGATCCCTATTGGTTGACGAACGAACTCGTGGTGAGTCATGGTTGATACTGGTTTATGTAAAAAATAAAATTAAGTTCTTCTTCGCACTCACAGCACTTAGACACAGAATAACTTTTAATGTTAGGAATTTCGAACATCAAGGAAAGGGAACATCGTAGTTTGCTATGGGGAATATGGAAGATTTGTAATGAATTGTAGGGAAATAATAGACGGGCCCGACTACAAATTTAAAAATTGAATGTTTTTCCGTCAGCTTAGCTTAATAGATTCGCTTGTGTTTCTTTTTAAAATTTAATTAATACATAAATACGTAAGTTGTATGTTCATTAAACATATATAAGTGTTCATAATTCTGAACTGCATTAATTTTTGGGTTGGTAACCACTGATAATCAACGAGCCGTTTTAATGTCTCAGTACTCCTCTGTTTAAAATTAGCCATTAAATTTTCCGCTTAAATTTAATTTCTGTTAATAGTTTTTAACAGTAAAGTGTGAATTAAAAAAAAAATACATTCTGCTACAATAATTTGTTCTTTTAATATTTGAAACAGAGGGGGAGTGGGTTGATTAAAAATGTAATTTTCTGTTTTTAAAGCCAAGTTATATGCTATATTTCAATTGAAGTTTTCTTTAAATAAAATAATATTATAGTAAATTGTATTTTTTGTGTGAAATATTGTTCATAGAGGTAGACAGAGCATCTAGTTAGTTGCAAGAAAGAGGTAGCTCCAACGATCCAACATGTGCCACGTCATCTGGAAGATATATTTTTGAGTGAAAATGCTGTCATAATATGTAGGAACAATTAAGAAGATTCATCACAAAGAAAATCTTCACACAACTTCGAATTTTGAATTTTCAAACGTTTTTACGGCTTTCTGCAAACTTGAATAATTGGAGCTACCTCCTTTTTACAGCAAACCCCTCAATTGTATTTAGACTGTTTTTGATTTGCAATTTACCTTGTTTAATGTGTGATGCTGCTCTGCCGTAATTTCTTGAAAATGGTGGGTTTATGAACGAAAACTTAAAAAAAAGAGGGAGTAGGGTCCACAAAATAATATATCAAAATTCACAGATTAATACTTACTCTTGATTTTAATTCTTTTAAAAATATAATTTCTAGTCTTTAGGGATTTTATTATATACATTACACACACATAAACTATTAATAATGTATGTAACATTATTACACTTTTAAAAATAGGTATTCAAAAATAAGTAAAATGTACTCATTTTTTAATACATTCGATGCTTATCATGACACCGAGTACATAAGTTTAAATTTTGAAAAGGACATGTACTTAAAAATGAGTACAATGGGTAAGAATAAATAAAAAGAGCAGATTCTAGCCTACATAGGCTGCCTTCATAAATCACTTTCAATAAATATCGACAATTAAAACCAAGACCTCGGAAATGAGACCCAGATATGCAAGCACCGCAGGGACTTATCCGTTAAGCTACCAGGGGGACGTGAAAAAGTTATAAACAGAAGTAATGTTAAACAGGTGTGCCAAAAGAATGGGAAGTAAGATAATTGAATTGTAATAACTCAGTTTCCGTTTAAGCAATCGACATCAAATAATGTGGAAAACCAGCTTCTGAACAAATATTTTAAGTTTGTCAGGTCGCTTTGTTCAGATGAGATTAGCAATATTAAATCACACTGTTCATTTTCGCGAAAGTACGGTTGCTTAAATTTGAGTACCTCATCGCTCATTTACGATGCAATTGTGCTCAAAGAAGAACAAGTACGTTCATGTACTCATTTTTAAGCACTTATTTTTTTTACAGTGTAGCATTAAAGTAGTTTTTTTCCGAGGAAACCACTTCTACATAATTGATTGCAAACAGCCACGTAGCTATAGACTTTTCATAGGAGGGGTTCAATTCCCCGTTCCCCAAAAAATTTAAAAACACCCCCAAACCCACATTTTTTAAAAACTTATTAATTTTTATTTAAGTACACAGTAATGAATTTGTCAGATTATTTATCGAAACATCATTTAGTTTTCATGGAATCGTTACCAATATCAGTCATTACCTATTTTTAAAATTAGTAAATGTCACTCCTAAATAGGAAATAAATTAGAGAAACAATTTTAATTTTGAGATCCCTTGTTTAGAATAATATATGTTTGGAGCAACTTGTTTATACGGTCCAGTTTGACGATATTTTCTCTTTGCTGCCGAAATCCAAATACTAAATAATGAAACACAATGACGTCATGTTAGGCTTAGTTTGAGACAAAAAGGACATCAAAACATGTTTTTGACGCCTTTTGAAAACTATTTTCCCGAGGTTAAGATTCCAGAAAATACCAGGTTTTCCTTCATGTTACTCGACAAGAAATATTATACGAGTAATTGAATTTTTTTATGATTTTTACAGTAATTCGATTCTTAATTTTTTTTCTTGACTGTCAATGGGAGGGGTTTGAACCCCCTGAACCACCCCCTTACCTACGTGCCTGATTGCAAACCACAAATCAAAACCCACTTCTGTTCTTTTGAGGAAAATTCTGTGTCTTATTCTTGCATCAAGTAAAGGGAAGATTTATCTTGTGGTCCATCTGGAATCTGAAACAGCTTTTGATTGATATATTAACTGAATTAATTGGTATATTTAAATATATATATATATATCAAATAATAGATCCAAAAATCACAGAAATGGGTAGATTTACGACAAAAAAAATTGCAAACAAATTCCAATAAAAGGTTTTTTTTAACGGCCTTTGCTTTTACTTGGGTACTTCTATTATGTTCTATAAGACGAGTTTTTATCTTACTTCTATTATACTCAGAATCGCTCTGAATAATTCAACAAGTTTGAAATTAATCCTAAATCCTAACAAAATTGCAACTGGTGATTACATTTAAATTTTCGACAATGACATTTAAATGACATTTTCGGACAATATTCTAAAAACCCTTTCAGAGAAAAGTTTTGAGCCCAACTGAACTTTACTTTTCTGAAATTTGCTGACCGAGCGTTATCGAGATCCCTGTTTAACTCGACCTTTCGCCATTTCGTCTGTTTGTTGGTTTCGCAGTCACGACCAAACGTGTTGTTCCTTTTTTCTTCAACTTTGACATTCATTGAAGTCATTAAAAACGACGCAAATGTTTTTGCTTTAATTCTTAGTCGCTACTATTTCCAAAACTATTATTGAACGTCAGCGAGGTCCCTATTTTTTCTCGCATTTTCGGCATTTTATCTGTAAATTTGTTTGTTACGGTATCACGACCAAATTCGTTGTTATATTTTCTTCAAATTTGGCATAAATGTCTCTTAAAGTCATTAAAGCGGTGTGTATGTTTTTATTGTTGCTTTAGATTTTTTTGCAGTTTTATTAAAAAAAAAAATTTTAGGCGCTTGATCTACTTTTTCCAGAATTACTAACGTTCGAAGAATAATATTTCAATATTTTTTTATCAAAAATTCCAAATAAAGATTTTAAACAAACTGGTCCATTACGCATTTAGTTGTAATTTTTTTTTTTTTAAATTTTACTCGTTTCATATAAAAAAAATTAAATTTAGTCCTAGTCCATAAAATATATTTTAAATTGAATCAAATTTTTTTTTATTAAAACCATAAATAGCGGGCGGGCTTTAAAAAAAACCAACGTAAAACTATTTGTTAGTTTTGATAATTTATAAGCGGTCCCTTATGCCGCTGTCTCTACCTTCCTTCCAAATCCACTCAATTCTCCCGATCGTGGGATTTTGCTTTAGGATTCGTCCTGTCTCTAAGCTCTTATTTGGCAATCTACGGCACAGAGCTTGTTTTCCGTATCGCTCGTCATTTACCGATTGTATTTTCTCGGCCGCAGTTTGTAGATCGAAGTGGAAATCGGAACTTTGAATTTGTTTCTTTTAGAAATGCCGGACCAAGACAGTTTATTTTCCTTCGTTTGGAAGGTTGAGAATTTCAGCATTCTCCCTCATCAGTTTGGCGAGAAATTATCGAGCCCGACATTTGTGGTCGGCAGGTGGGAAAATGTCGATTTTTGCTTAGGGTTGTATCCGAGAGGCGCGACTAAGAAACGAAGTATGTCGTTATGTTTATGCAAGGAGCCGGCGGACAAGGATTTAAAATTAAACATTACCTTTGCGATTGAATAGACTAAGCATGAAGAAATACGTTGGTCAATCAAAAACCATATATTAAAGCAAGATTGTCGTGTTGGAATTTCTCAGTTCTATTCGAATATGAAGCTCTACTTGTATCAAGATACGTTAACGATCCGATGTGAAATAAGTTGTGCCGAGGAAACTATTTCTACAGCATTGATTGGAATCCCCGAATCACCCGCTTCTGTGTTCTTGAGAAAAAAATTGTGTTTCTCGTACTTGCATTCAAGTACAAAGAAGATCTATTTTATGGTCCATCCCGAATGTGAAGGATCTCCTACAGAAATCGAAAGACAATTTTTTCATTTCTCCTGTATTCAAAAGCGCCCTGAAAAATTCGCCAAGTTTGAGCTTCAGATTACATTTTAATAAACTTGAAGGTAGCGATTACATTCAAATATTGATTAAGCAATTTGATATTAAGGCAACTGAGCAGCTCTTCCTGAAATGCAAGATAACAGTCACTTGTGCAAACGAAGAGAATCAAGTTTCGAAAACAAGCTCTCGTTTATTCGAATTGAATCCTACTTGCGTGTGGTGGTTTCCAGCGTTCATAACAACCAGCATGTTGACAGACGAAAGGTACCTTCATTTAGATGGTACGATGCTCCTGCGATGCGAATTCTCCTACTCTTACAAAGGTGTGCTGCATCATCACTCGGAGGACAACTTCATGCCGTTGATTTTCGGATCGAGACGGCGGAACAGCGAAGTGAGCACCTGCCTGACAAACCTGTACGCCGATGGAAAATTCTGCGACATCGAGCTGAAGGCCGGGGGAGTGACATTCCCCTACTACAAGGTTGTCCTCTGCGCCAGATCTCCAGTATTCGCGGCCATGTTCGAGAGCGACATGAAGGAAAAGAGTTCGGGCGTGGTCGAGATCAACGATGCAGATGCGGACACCGTGCGGAGGATGCTGGCCTACATGCATTCCGGTGCGGTGGAAGAAGACCTGACGTCCGCGGACGCGCGCAGGTTGTACGAACTGGCGGACATGTACGACGTCGCCCCCCTGAAGCTCAGGTGTTCGGGTCTGCTGATGGCTGCGGTGTCCGTGGTGAACGTGTGCGAGACGCTCGTCTATGCCGACGCCCACCGCGACTCTCTTCTGATGACGGCCGTCTGCGACTTCATCTGCAGACACTCCAACCAAGTTTTCCATTCGACGCAGTGGAAGATTCTGATGGAGGACAATCTGAAGTTGTCCAGCACTGTAATGCACCAGATATTGATAGGAAAGTATCAGTTCTAGGAAAGTACTTATATGTGTTGCAAAGTACTTATATGTGTAGGAAAGTACTTATATGTGTTGGAAAGTACTTATATGTGTAGGAAAGTACTTATATGTGTAGGAAAGTAATTATATGTGTAGGAAAGTACTTATATGTGTTGGAAAGTACTTATATGTATAGGAAAGTACTTATATGTGTTGGAAAGTACTTATATGTGTAGGAAAGTACTTATATGTGTTGGAAAGTACTTATATGTGTAGGAAAGTACTTATATGTGTTGGAAAGTACTTATATGTGTAGGAAAGTACTTATATGTGTTGGAAAGTAATTATATGTGTAGGAAAGTACTTATATGTGTAGGAAAGTACTTATATGTGAGTTTTGAACTGAGTACTCTATAGATACAAAGAAACTGATGTAGTATAGGACATTTGGCGAGGTTTTTTTTTGCGACGAAAAATCGCCGTTAAACCTAGCATAGGGTTTGCCAGATTGAAAGTCGCCACAAGAATAGGAAAATACCAACAATGTCAGGTGGGTTTGCTATACTATAAATTTATCGCCCCTATAAAACACGTAAAAAAAAACCTCACGCGCCAAATGTCCTATACTACATCTGTACCGATGCAAAACAGGTTATATCTACTTTTAATTTTCAACTAAATATTAACTATCAACGAACTATGAACTATTTACACTGTAAAAAAAAGGTACTTAAATATGAGTACCTGAACCTACTCGTTTTTCTTTGAGTACAACTGCATCGTAAATGAGCGATGACGTACTCAATTTTATATAACTTATTTTCTCAAAAAGTAGCTATGTGATTTAAAATTGCTAATCTCAGCTTCTGTTCAAGCGATCTTAATGAAACATGGTAAATTTAAAATAGTTGTTCAGAAGATGATCTTCCAGTTTATTTGATGTCGATTGCTTAAATGGAAACTGAGATATTACTACTCAATTATATTACTTCCCATTATTTTGGCGCACTTTTTAACATTTCTTCTGTTTACAACTTCTTCCAGCCGCCCTGGTAGTTTAACGGATAGAGCTCTGGACTGCAGTGCCTGAGGATCTGGGTTCAATTGGTTGTAATTATCGATATTTATTAAAAGGTATTTATGAAGGATAGCATCTGCTCTTTTAATTCATTTTTGAGTACATGTCTATCAAAATTAAAATTTCTGTATTCGGAGTATGATAAGCCTCGAATGTATTCAAAAATGATTACATTTTACTTATTGTTGAGTACCTATTCTTAACAGTATATTTTTAAGTCAACTAACTGTTAACTATCTACTTTTAACTAGAGAAAGCCACTTACAAAAATAACTGCCAGACAATATAACTGGATGATTTTGTAAGTAAGTAATTTTTTTCCCTTCATTACATAAATTTAGAGTATAAAAATTGAAGTCAAAGTGACTATGATAACATAGATCTGTTGATATCATATTCTCCTTTCTCTATATTTGGGATATAACTCGTTTTGCATCTGGGCTACTCAATCCATATTTTTAAATTTTGTTTGGTAATTTCATTTTTCCTATTTTCATTCATTCAACCCGTTCTGCAACGATTGGTACAAAATCAGTTTAAGTGGCCAAGTTCGGTTACGAAGCGAACATCGGAGAATTTCAGAAAAAATTTCCAATGGTTACCTGTTCACTGAAATTCCAACCGGTTTGCGTGTGTTGTCAAATTAATTTTGTCGTAACGCTGTACGACGTAAATATAGTGTTCTATTATATATAACTTATTTTGCATATCATTTCCCATATTATATTAATTTAAATTCATCATGTATGTCAACGATTTAATATGTCACTTTAGTTAAGTTTTTATTTTAATGATTGAACTCTCTTGCACAGAAACTCTCTTGCCAAAATCAAAATTGGATTTATTTTAGCGTTTTTGTTTTTTTTATTTTAAATTATTTTTATTCAGGCTTTGTTTTAAATTAATTCCCGATTTTTATCCCTGTTGATTTTCATCCACCTGAGAACTTTTTTCACATCGACCATCTACTTTCAAGCCGGCATCCTCTACAAGATCCATGGATTTTTACTGACGCTCAACTATCTCCCACAGACCGGCCATTTTGCCAAACTTTCAATATGCCTTTCTCACAGCGCGTCAACAAGTGACAGTGAACTCAAATGAACCTTCACACACAACATTGCTCGTGACTTAAATTTTTATGTTTTCTTATTCAATCGCGTTTTTTATCGCGCTGCAAGAGAGTTCTCTATTCTTACAATTAAATGCCTACACTTTTGTATTTTATGTTTGCGTACAGGTTTATAAATATGTATACATTTATCTTTGAATGAAACTATGTTTATGCCGACCCACAAATAAATGTAAATGTTTTCTTTTATTCATTAAACTTTAAAACTTAATTATTTAAATTTTGTGTTGTGTTTTCTTTATCTCTTGGATCTTCTTGCTCTAGCGATACGTCATTTGGATGTATTTAATTTCGTACTTGTGTTATTGCCTTTCATGATTCCTTTTACTTCACTTATGCGTTTGGCCAGTTTAATCACTCATGTTCATAAAAACTGTGAACATTATTCTAAACTTTAATTATTAATTTGTTCTAAATTGATTTTTTTTGTGTGTACCCCTGTAAATTATAGTGTAAGATTACTCCTGTTGTAGCAATACGACAATTTTTTTGCGGAAAACTTGGAGAAATTATTAGAAAATTAAGTGCAGTTAATACAGGGTTTCCTTAAAGCCCAAATGGTTATTTATGGGGAGGTTTTCTGATTGCATATACAATATTATTTGATCAAAAGGGGCCGACAAATGATGTTTGTTCATGTTAAAGAAATTCCTTAAAGTAAAGTTTGTTATGGTTTTTCATAAATTTTTTTCTCAAATACATCAGCAGATGCTAGTTTACTTTAACAGCACATTCTGCCTTGTGTAACATATAAAGCACTATAAATATTGTATGTAATTTTTTTGTGTTTCTATATTTAGATGTTTTTTGCTTCATGTAACCTTAAAAAATGGTGCAATAGCACCCTCCTTTTTGAAATGTTCAATTTTGGCGCTAATATTATAGTCTCGTCTCATAAGCCAGTGAATTATATATACAATTATATACAAGTCACTAACGTATGAGGCGAGACATAATAATATTAACGCCGAAATAGTACATTTCATAAAGGAGGCTGCTCCCATGAACCATTTATGGGTCATTTTTCAAAAACTCTCATCAATATTGTTGTTAAACACATTTTGTAACTCCCAAATCTTGTAAAACAGTGTTTTCAAATCCGTGGATCATTGTTGGTCCATGAAAATGTCCAAAGTGATCGAGGTATTGTAAAATAAAAGTAATAAAAATAATATATTTTTGTTTAATTTAAAAAAAAAACTATCATGCGATGAATTATTTTAATAACCAAAATAAACAATTTGTAATTTATGATTTATTTTTATATATTATCTATGAAACATATTTAAAAAAAATATTTTTATAATTGTTTACGTGTATTAGATCTCTATTTTTACAAGTTCATTTATTTATTTTAAATATACCACCAATTAAAACAGTAAGCAAGTATTTTTTTCTGATGGCACAATCGTCAGTCTGCTAGTGTATTTTACGAATTAAAAATCTGCTTACGGTAAGAAAAAGGTGCACAGTTCCTCCAATTGCTTTTTTGTAGGGTTCTCTAAAAATAGCTAAGTTAGTAAAACAAATATAATTTCAAATATACCGTTGATTATATGAATTCAGACATTAATTGTACTTTTACTGATTAAAATAACTTGTAATAAAATAATTTGTAAATTAAATATGATAGTATTTTTAACCCTTCACTGGTTGTTGCACCTATATTACATTGCAGTGTCCGTTCTGAGGTCTAATTTAAATTTAATCCTACAAGTTGGGAAATTTCTAATCTTTTTCTAGCTTTCATTTGTTAATAATATTAATTTTCTTCAGGCATAAATTTTCCCAACTCTGGGTGTTTAGAAGTTGAAATTCCCAGGATTTCAAGATTATGCCCGCCCCCCCCCCCCTTAAAAAAAACCCTGGTGCGACGGCCCTGATTGCTACGCCTCTTGAGACCCAACCCCCTATTGGGGTCATAGGGTTCCGTTTGCTTGTCAACTATGAAAAATAGAAGCACTATACTTTTACACTTTTATGAGTATATTTCAATTTTTTTAAGGGCAGAGGATATTGGACACTTCATTGGAATTTTTATTTAGAAGAATCTAGGCTTTTTCTTTTATAGGTACACTGTATTCTTTTATGGGTACACTGGGTTTTTCTTTTATGTCTACAACAATTTTTTTTGTTCTACACTGTTCTTTAGGGCTAAGTTTATATTTTTTAGTATATGTACACTGGACATTTCTCTTTTGAATAGATTAGATTTTTACTTTTATTGGTACATTTTTTTTTTAATGTTAGGGATATACTCGGTCTTTTCTTTTTATGATAATTTCAGCTTTTAACATTAAGGACATTCCTTGAAAGAAGTCAATAGTATATTTTTCCTGTGAGGGTTGGCAATCCTGCTTTCCAACGATATGCCCCCCCCCCCCCCCGCGTTTTCTCTTAGGGAAAGTTACAGCTAAAAGTGTTGTGCAGGCAGGGCCTGATTTCCGAATAGGCTCATGAAGCCCAGACGCCCAGACTTACACTTTACATTTTTGAGGGGGTAGCCAAGCCATACATTTTATATAAATATTTAACATTCCTAACACAGTTTATTACTAAATTTATCTTTAAAAAATTATATTACCAGCTATAGTAACAGTAAACTTGAAGCGTATTAAATTTGTTCGAATTTTGAAGACAAAAAAATCAAAATATACAGAATATAAAGAATACTCATGACTGATAAAATATATTTTGTTAAATTATTTATAATGGGATTCATTTAAATGCCATTCAAGAGCAAGGATTTCAGTGCATGTAAAAGTCTGATTTGATGTTCCAGAGTCTATTTGAGAGCAATGGGGGGGGGGGGGGGCTTTTAAAGACAGACTTCCCTTGCTTCAATGTCTTACTTAATCGGGCCCTGAGTGCAGGTATAACACGGGTTTTCTTCCAGTGGAAAAAATGTATATTTTACATTAACATCTTGTACCCTGAATAAGGTAAGTGCACAACTGTGTTATGTCATAAAAAATTTAAAAGTATTCTAATGGGCTTTCTGATTTTTTACTTCTAAAAAGGTTGCGAATCATTTTGCTCACCAACCTCATTCCAGTCCTACATTCGGGGTTACTTTACTCCACCTGTTAAATTGTTGTAAATCTTACATTAGCAAAGCAGTGACCGTGATCAGGGATGACGGGTGGAAACAAGTATCCTAACTTTTTGAAAATTTAAACTAATTTTCATAAAACATGTTTGGAATTTGCCCCTTCACTTCTGGACCTTTCCCTCATTCTTGACAAATAATCGCCGCCACTGAAGTGAACCTTAGTAGAAACCTTAATGTTTGTCTAATTCACTAGTCAAGCAAAAAAAATTAAGTCCGGATGGTTAATGTTTTTGGTTAGTTGAACGAACGTCTCATTAGAGCTGTACAGTGGGTTGCTGGCGACTGTTTGGGCTTATCTCATCGAAGAAAAGACCCGGGAACAGTGCCTCGTAATTTTGAACCATGGGCAGATGATGAGGACAGTACCTGAGATGGCACCCGAATCAACCTAGGTGTCAGGACATTCGTCCCCGATCAGATTTAACGTGCACCAGTCCCGTATACACGCCTTAGAAATTGGAGGATAGAACCTATCCTCCAATTTCTACGGCGTGTATTATTACGATGTATTATTACTTCGCAGCGATTCTAGCATCACTTCGATCAGAAGTTCATTGCATTTTAACATTTTTTGTCAAATCTATCTCATCAACATTCATAGGCCTCCAGTTTCCCAGTGTATAAAGGCGTTCAGCTGGTAATCAGAGGATTGCTAGTTCGAGCCCGTGCGGTGAATTTTACAAAGAAAAGCAAAAAAGTAGTGAACTTCCGAATTCCGATCGGAGGGTTGCTAGCTTCGCTACAAAAATACTAGAAAGGTGTCCAGAACATCTAAAAATTATGCTGGCGTGTATACGGGACTTGTGCACGATAAATTTGATCTGAGCAACTGAAGGTAGTTTTTTTAAAAAAAAAATCTGTTATAGATTTTAATACATAACAATACGATGGCAACAGCATTACCGCGCGTTTATTCAGTTTATCCTTGACTGTGTCCGCCACTCTTTGTGTACTGTTTACATTTTCTCGACATTACTTTCGTCTATAAAAAAAGTGAACATCAGAACTTTGAATGTGTTTACGTTCTTTTCAAAATGCCGGCAGAAGATAGATTTTCCTTTGTTTGGAAGATTGAGAACTACAGCATGCTCCCTCATCAGTGTGGCGAGAAATTAGTGAGCCCGACATTTGTGATCGACAAGTGGAATGATGTTGAATTCTTTTTACATCTGTATCCGAGAGGCAGGCCTAATGGCAATGAAGGATGTATGTCTTTATATTTACGTAAGGTGCCAGAAGCAGCGCCTTTAAAACTAAACTTCTCCCTAACTATTGAATCTACTAATCCTTCTAAAGAAGTATCCCGAGTGGCAAAAAACCATGTATTACAAAAAAGTTTTGGTTATCGTAAGTTCATGAGTATGAATGATATCTATTCCAATATGAAACTCTACTTGCCTCAAGATACGTTAACACTCCGATGTGAAATAAGGTCTACCACTACAAAATTGATTGCAAACGACATATTAAAGTCTGCTTCTGTGTTCTTAAGGAAAAATTGTACTTCCCGTACTTGCATTGAAGTACAGAGAAGATCTATCGTTTGGTCCATCCGGAATGTAAAGAAACTCACAGAGAAATCAGAAAAAAGCTATATTTCTTCTTCCTTGCTCAAAAGCGCTCTGAAAAATTCACCAAGTTTGAAGTTAAGATTATATTTTAATAAACATCATAGTGGTGATTACATTCACATTTTTGTTAGACAAAATTCTCTTTCCCAAATATGTGAGCGGCTGTTTGTGAAATGCAAGATAACAATCACCAGTGGTATTGAAAAAAATCAAGTTTCTAAAACAAGCTCTCATTTATTCAAATTAAGTATTTTTGATGTGTGGAGATTTCCTCCATTTATAACACCTGGTATGCTGACGGATGAAAGATACCTTCATGTAGATGGTACGCTGCTTCTGCGATGTGATTTCGCCTTTTCATACAAAGATAGGGTGCATGACTTGGAGAGCAACTACATGCCAATTGCTTTCGAGACGCAAAATAGAAACAGCGAAGTGAGCACCAGCTTAGAAAACATGTATTCCAATGGAAAATTCTGCGACATCAAGCTTAAGGTTGGCCGCAAGACATTCCCATACTACAAGGTTGTCCTCTGTGCCAGGTCTCCAGTATTCGCTGCCATGTTCGAGAACGACATGAAGGAAAAGAGTTCGGGTATTGTTAAGATCAACGACACAGATGCGGACACTGTGCGAAGGATGCTGGTGTACATGCATTCGAATGTTGTAGAAGAAGACCTCTCGACCAAAGACGTACGCAAGTTGTACGAAGTGGCAGACAAGTACGACGTTGTGCCCCTGAAGCTCAGGTGTTCATCTCTGCTGATGTCGGCTGTGTCTGTCGCGAACGTGTGCGATATTCTTGATTATGCTGACGCTCACCAGGAAATTTTCTGATGACTGGAGTCTGTGATTTCATTGGCAATCACACAAATGAGGTTTTTGATACTGTCCAGTGGAAGAGCTTTATGGATGATAATCTTAAGTTGTCCAACTGTATTATGCATAAGATATTGATAGGAAAGTATCAGTCTTAGGTGGAAGACATAATGTTAGTTTTAAATTAAGTAAAAAGATGCAAAAGAAGTTATATCTACTTTTAAGTCTTCACTTATAACTTGAGAAAATCACATAAAAATTATATAATTGGAAGATTTTGTAAGTAAATAATTTTTTTTTCTTCATTATAAATTTAAAATAGAAATTAAAAGTCTGTGGTAAAGTAGTTATTGATAAAAAATTCACATTTTTCTGATATAACTTGTTTTGCATCTGAATATCTACTCAATTTATATTTTGAAGTTAATTAATAATTTCATTTTTCTCATTTTCATTTATTCGAGTGTTTTTTATCACAATGTTTTGAAGAGAATTTTTTTTATTTGCTCAATAAAATACAAAGTTTTGTAATTACATCCTAACTATATCTGGGGTGTGTAATGTCCAAATGCCTGAATTAATAAAATTCTACTATGAAGAAAAATAAAAATTACAATGAAGTTATCTACTTATGTTTTTTTCACATGCCTGTTTTAATTATCAGTTAGGGGTGTTTCTCCTTAAAAATCAATTTTAAAAAGTAACACATTTCATTATGTTATTTAAATAAGGCTAAAGAATGCAACTTCTGTCTTTTTGACCACATGTTAGCGTAATGTTTTCACTTCTGTTGCCTATCCCCACAGATGGCTACATTTTTTTCTACAGAAAAATGTAATTAACTCTTATAATGCCTGTTAGGTAAATTTATTTTTGGCAAAAATGTGTTTGAGGGAAATTTCAGGGATCTTAACATTTTCTGCATTGCCGGTCTATATCTGGTATAGAAGCAGTATAAATACTTTTTCTGGACAAATTTCGGGCATTTGCCAAATGATGAAAGAAGATGTTGAACACTTGGTGTCTCCAAAACGGCTTTTCAATTTCCTCGGGAGAAATTTTAGAATTTAGTATTAAATTTTGTGGCTAATGTCACACTCGTAACTTCGATTCACGTCCTCGAGCAGTTGTAGTCCCTGGCCTAGGTGGTCTCCAACTACTAACTAACTACTAACTACTACTAAGCTAACTAACTACTACTAAGGTTAGCATTTGGTACCCCCTATCGATTATGGTGCTTGCATGCTATTGATTATGGTGCTTCTGTGCAAATCTCCGGACAGAACAGTCGAAACCTTCCGACAAAAAAAAGTTTAACACTCATGCGCAGCAGATTGCAACATAGTACATCCAATCAATTAATGAGAAATTAACCCCCATTAGAAACAAGTATTTTAGTAACAAGTATTTTACAAGTATTACAAGTTACCCATTAGAAACATAGTAATCTTTTTACGTATATGTAATATATGTTTTTGAATTTCATTAACGTCTCAAAATTGATTTGCTTAATTGCAGAGATATTAAAAGTTGAGTCAAAATCAACTCCTACAAAAATGTTCAATGTCTTTCTATTTCCATTAAAAATAGAATAAAATTCTAATTGTTTCTAATTTAACAAGTGTCACGCATAAATCTGCTTTACACGAAAACAAAATTATTACATTCTAAGGTTCAATTGTTCCTAATTGAGGTAGTCGAAATATTGTATTTTGGTAACGAATGGATATTTTTAGTTTGACTTATTAAATTGGTTTAATTTTTTTTCCCTCCAAAATAACTTAATGGAAAACTACACAAATAAAGTATAAAAAGTAACCTATTTATTATAATTTGATAATTGATTTTAGTCGAGTTATAGCATGTAACAAAATAGAGATATTCAGCACTCCAAACCCTTAAAGAAAAAAAGTGACTTTGACCTTGATGCTTTAAAAGTCATCGTATTAATTATAATAAAATGTGTTTAAATTAAGAAAAAAATATATGAAAAAAAAGGTACATAACAAATGGCCCACTATAAATTTTAAAATATTATGTCATGGAAACCTTTTCTCGGAATTCACCATATATTTACAGATTAAAAATATGTACAATGTTTTAAATTTTTTTAAAACTCAATCGCTTGGAGCTTTGAAAAAGTGTTAATTTTATATCCCTTTTCTACAAACAGTCGAGTGCAAAACGAAGTTAGTGAACTCGAACATCCCGTTGGGTGTTTGAAGGACGATTGAAACACTTGTTTTCAATAATTGGAAATGTTTGTTTAAAGTTAAAAAATAAAACTTTTCAATTAATATGTCTTTTAAAAATGAAATTGAAATATATTGAGTAATGACTTTTATTTTGTTTTGCGTCAATGGTCCATTAATATATTTTGAAATTTCTATATCGAATGCTTTGTTTTTTGTGTCACTCAAGGCAACAATTTTATATGAAAAAAAATTTATGCATGTTTGCAGATCTGTTTGTTTGCCAATCACAAAAGAACCATCGAACAGATTTTGATCAGTCTCTTAAGGAATCAAATAAGTTAAATTTTAACCGGTTCTCATGCTATCGAGGGATACAACAAGGAAACTATTAATGCTAGTTTAAAAAGCAACAGTCTCATGCAAAAGTATTTAAATATTTTATTTTTCTATAGCTATTCCAAAAAATACTATTTATTATTATGAAATTTTTACTTTTCTAAAATAGTTTAATTTAATAAATGTTCATTAAATTATTATTTACAATCAAATGTATATAGCTCTACATTACATAAAATATCCGTGTAATAGTTAGAAAATTCAAACGCTATTAAACTTCTCTGATATAGCATCATTCTAAGAAATTAATTATTTCAACTGTTTTAGTAAATTGATTCATAATTGTTAGTCTAAAACAAAAGTTCTCAACTACTAGATGGACGCAAATTATCAAGTTAAATAGTGTACAAAGCGCGTACCTCCGCCTTATAATAATACGAAATAAAATTTAAGTAGTAACTATAATTCAGATATTAATTATCATATATTAACAAAAACAAAATGCGATTATTTATGTAAATATATTTTATCCTCTAAAAAAAATAGATGTTGCTGTCGAAAATTAATTCCTCTCCTTATTCATTGACTAGCATCTCGAACAATAAATGTCAAGAACGTATGAAAATAAAAAAGAGCAAGGCGCTAATTTGCGAATTATTCACCCAAAGAAGAGCACTTAATGACTAGATTGCCAATCTAGCAAAATCGATTTTTGCTCGAATCGGCAATATGATTAGCTAAAACATAATAATAATTAAATGCTTAACGATCCCAATCGCAACTGAAAAAAGTATGTAAATCTTGAGAAATCACAATGAATCCAAAAAATATAGTTAGTTAAGTTATCAAAGGAGGAAAAATCGGGCAATTGAATTGCTGTTTTTTTAAATGCCGTTTTTCTTATCCTAACTGACTCTTAATACTGGTCACCAGTCAAGTAACTGTAGAACCAAATGAAAACTAAAAAATTTGCTTACAAAATGAGAAAAATCGTTTTAAATATACACAAAGTCTTAAATTTCGATGTAAAATCGGTCGCGTGCTAAAATGCCGATTTCGATTTAACCTTATATTGAACCTATATTTTAATTTATCAAATTGATGTTAATAATTTTCCGATCCGCCCGCCCCCCCCCCCCCCCCCCGCCCCCCCCCAAAAAAAGAGATTTTTTTTATACAATTAACAAAAAAAAGTTTACAGAAAATATATTTCTGTCTCTATATACTTATTATTTTTTTAATTCTATATGTGAACCTTTCTATATAAAAAACTGACTAAATACAAATTAATAATTTGTTTTTTATTTCTAATTTTACAATTGTATGTTTGTATTGCTCGTTTATCATCTTCTATATACAAACAAAATTCCAAATCCAAACTCAGCAATAAGAATGTAAATTCATACAATTGGCTTTAGCACCAGAAAAACAACCTCCTGAAGTAACACTTACGCAGCTTTCACACGAAGAATATAAATCTCCATCCCTTTGAGCATTCATCCTCTATTAATATTGAAATAGTGGCTCTTATTATCGTGTAAAACCGCTGATTTGATATAATTTTTTTCACAAATATTCGGCTCATCCTGTGAAGGCTGCTTTAAAGTAAAACTGAGCAATTCCTTTAATTTTTTTCCTATCTTTTACTACAATAAAACAATATTTAACAAGGATCCTACCGATTCCTTTCCACCTTTTCCCTTCAATAATACTGTTGTCGAAGTCGAGCAACAAAACTTCCATTTATTTCGTAGTATTGATCATTTAGATAGATGTCTTTCTGTATCCCAAAGGAACTTTATGAATGAATCCAAAATCGGTGGGTGGCGTAAATAAGTGACGGTCCCTTTAAGAAAAAGCGGTATGGAATGAAGTCAATTGTTCACTTCGTCCCACCTCCTACTCAATGCGCCTTGGTTTTCTCTACTGTCGACAAAACAGTTCATGTGACAACCACTTTATTCGAACTGTCCCTTTGAAATTGTAAAAATCAGCAATACATTTCCAAAAGATCACGATATATGATCAACGATGCAATTGCAAAATACCTCGATTTGATCGATGATACGAACGCAAAAAACCGCGATATGAGCAACGATGTGATTTACGATAAGATTTCTAAAAGATCACTTATTCGATCGATGGTACGATTACAAAAAGACCACGATACTATCGGTGCCGCACAGGTTCAGTATCATCAAATGCTTCTCTCTTCTTGTACGCCATGTTGGCCAGTTGATGCTGTTTGAACTTCGGGCTGTTGAACTCGGACATCTTGAGCAGGGCGTTGGAATCGTAGTGTCCAGGTGCTGGTGTGACGCGAATACCACCTGCGTCTTCTCGAAGGCTGGCGAACAGGCCGCGCTTCAACTGCTCTTTCACCTGTGTAAATTCAGAAATGTACATATATCAGAACGTTGAAATACGAAGATATAGGTATGGTTAAACTTAAGAATACGAGGCACTCCTCCAAGCTGCCAGTGTTTAAAACAATGTCGCTAAATATGATTTCAGTTCAATTTGGCAACCCTGCGAACTACTTAAACATTTTAGTTTACACGCATGCGCAAATTCCAAATATTTTGAAGTAAACTATCGTCGAAATGATACGTGTCTCTTTTTTTTTTTGCTTAATCTATTGCAAGCAGCTCCATCAACTTGTTTACGTGACATCGATGTTGGTAATGATAACCCTAGGCTTTTCACATATAAGTTAGCTATGAAAACTTATTTGGAAGAGTGCCTCCGTATTTTTAAGAACAAATAAATAGTACAAAAAATCACCAATAGGGGAGATTTTGGCACTGTTCGAGCAGAAAACAGGTATAATATATCAAATAAAGTTACGATAGACATGCAAATTAATTTTGGGATTAAACTCAAAAGACGTTCTGTTATTCATAAGATTCAATGTCTCCTAAAAAGAACACGATAAAAAATTCCTCTTTTAAAAATATCAGGAACGGGGTTTAAATTTTCAATAAAAAGAACTTACATATCAAACATGTTCCTCGAGTGCCAGGAACTTCGAGGTGGAACTTAAATAAAAATAATTTACTACCATATATTTGATGATTTCAAGGACAAAAAAGATTTTTTTTCTCTCCCTCAATGTGGAGTTCGCCCTTCATATCTGCAACGCCTCATATACATATTCGTATCTGTTAGATGGGTGAAGACGATGCTTACCTGATCATCGCATCTTATCCGTATCAGGGGAAGAAGAATGGATAAGGCGATACTGAATCCCACAAACACGTAGTTGAGTGTCTGATCCGGACTGTTCGCACCGAACAGTCCCGTCGAGTAGCACACGGTCGTCAGGGCGAAGACGGCGAAGCACGACCACCTGGTTTTCAGGAAAATTCTGAAAAAGGGTTGAAACCTTATTAACACTCTAGTGGATGAACCTTACAATGTGACAATGTACAAAAGGAGGTAGATGAATTTGGACAAGATCTGCAATATAATTTTTTGACGTGAATACGTTTTTAAAACCGGTCAGGGTACAACCTTATCAATAGAAACTTGAGTTATGGGGACAAATTACCTATCATCGTGTAAAGAAAGCAGTGCCACGTCACTCAGGTTATCCACGCCTTCGTGTGACTTTTGAATCGCATGGAAGGGGAAGGGGTTCGAGTCAAATTTCGGGCATTTTATGGCCTGTTAAACTTCGGTTCTAATCAACAAGTCGAAGGGAGTGCCTACCTAAATCGAAGGGAACAACGAGTTATATAATTCTATTTGACAAGTTGACAATTTAAACCGATTGTGTGTAGTAGAAAGTGACGATTTTCGAAAATTTCACTATCTAGTAGTAGTTAATAGCAGTATAAATTTCAATTACGGCATAGAAAACTGAAATAGGTCGAAAGAGCAGTTGAAGACCAACCAAATGATAACAATAAGTCTTTAAAAGTTATGACAAGTTCTCTCGAGATCTACAGCTTACCGAAGACGCAAAGAAGGGCACGCGTACAAAGTATACACGGAACATACCTTACAGTACAGTGCGGCCTGTGTCTACACAGTTATTTTTGAATGAATTCCGTAAAAAACAATTTGTTTCGAAAATGAGGTCACGAGTGTTGAAATCTACACTGTTTATGTCACAGTGTTGTCTCTAGTTTGAAGCGATGACGCGCTCTGGGTTTGATCTCGTCGGGACCTTTCGCGTGATAGCCGTTACGTTGACCGTTACACCGATTGGCTACTCACCTCCCCCTGACGGCGATGTATGCAGGGATGTCCTCCCTTGGCTCGTCCGCGTCGAAAGCGGAGAACAGCAGGAAGCAGGTGCACACGCAGAAGACTATAACGGGGACGACGGATGGGAGGACGGCCCTCCCCTGCAGGTACAGCCAGCAGCTGAAGAAAAGATGAACAGTTCCCATGATTTGAGACTTTAAAATTTATATATTTTTTAACGTTAAGTACCTTAAGAATCATCTACAGCCGTGGTTCCCAACCCGTGGTCCACGAAAGGGGTCTAAGTGGTATACTGTAACTTTATGGCAAAGAGCTTCGATTGAAATGAATTTGAAAGTGATTATTTTCAAAGGGGAACATTTCATGGTTGGGATTCAGCAGCCGTAGCGAATACTGTTTGGCAACGAAATTTAAGCGATTCATTTCTATTGTCCTAATTACATAAGTGACTCGTAGAATTTCGTCGCGAAGCAGCGTTCGTTACGCTGTTTTAACTCAGCCAGGAAAATGTTCTCATTTAAAAATAAGCTCTTTATTTGGTCTTGTTTCATAAGAAGCGTGTAGAATTTGGAAATAAAGCAAAGCTCTTTAGTGGCAAAGATGTTGGGCGCGACGGCAGATTCTTTTTTTCCCTACAGCTTTTTATAAACTTTGCATACACAGAAGTGTGCGAAGTTTATCGTTGGCGACCAATGCTTATTTCTACGATCTGCTGTTCTGTACAATAGTTCAATTTTCCTCACCAATATTCAGCCCCATTTTTTTTAATTTCATATCGTCCGTTCCATTGCAATTGACTCAGCCGATTTGGTTCAATTCACATTAAACAAACACAATATAATACTATATAATACATTTTTAGTTTAGATTTTTGGCGAATCTCGCACAGAATTTTTTAGCTAATAATGAAAAAAAAAGTTAAATAATAATGAAAGACAAAAAAAAAAAAAATGGTTATCATTAGAGTTAAAATGTAAAAAAATTATTTAGATACTACAAAAAAAAATTATTTAGATACTGCAACAAAAAATAAATTATGAAGATAACTTTAAAAAATAAATGTGGTACTTTTCATATTTGTCAGTATAATCGTCACTCTCTATAGCGGCAATGACAATGTTGAGTATTGCAGGAATTCCTGTAAAAATAAAACAACACAAAAATGTATAAGTAATAAGAAATTACAAATATTATATATATCATACTCAAGAGTTCCAGTTAATGCTAATTTGTGGATACTGGGAAACGCAATGGCAATTCTCCAATTACGATCTCTCTGCTATCTCAAAAGGGATATTCGAACCACCATCTAGTCTACCCGCCCGAGTTAAGCAATTAAAAGAGATATTTAAATACAAAGGTAATTTTAAGTTAGTATTTTAATTAAGTTCTACATAATGTCGGCTTAACAAACCACATAACTATTATGTAGCAAAAGTTGCTTGACAACGAAATTCAAGCGGTTCACTTCTAAATGCGGAATTGTCTAAAAACAAGAAATGTTCCGAATATCTGAGCTTATATTGTTGGTGATGGATTAGATAAAAAAAAGTCACGTGGTTTCCGAGTGACGTTGAGCTAATAAACATCAAATACAACATGTTTTCCTACGATATCCTTTTCGGGTTTCATGAAAAAAGATTTCGTTCGCCGTTGAAAAAGAAGCAACCATGCGATTAGTAAAAAAAAATGTGAATCACTTTCATTTGGCGATTTAAAAAAAAATGCCCAACTGCTACAACTGCTAGATTTTATTATGATAATTACGTGTTTTGTGAATTAACCCTTTCCATATACGAAAAGAGGGGTTTTTTAGGTTCTCAGAAATACGGAAAAGGTTCAAATTCTTTTTAGGGCTGTTAGCAATTCCCTTCATCCTCAAAAAGTTTGCCAAAGCAAGACAACAATTAGGAGACAAAATATAGTTGTCTTTTCCAAGAGATATGACATCCCTTTGTGAAGTGGGCAACGAGCATTCCAAACCACTGCGCTGCCCCAAACTAGCTGCTATTATCAATTGCGGAATCGGACAAAACCACGGAGTAAAGAAGCGTTATTTTCAAATTAAGAAAACGCATGCTAAAACTTAAAAAATGACTATTTGTGCAGTTGTGGGATGCAGTCGTTCTAAATCTAGTTCTAATTCGATAAAGGATGCTATTGTTTCCACTTCATAGGCAAATTAAATTATAAAATAAATTATCGCCAAGTACTGGTACAAAGTAGTGCTTTGGAATAGCGCCAAATACTTCGCCAGTTCCTACTTTTTAAGCGATGGCTTACTTCGCATTGCAAACCGGTTTCGGACTTGATCGCACCTCCACCTTCTTCTTTACTCCATGAAACAAAACGCACAAGACTTTTGACACAGAGGAGAAGGCTATTTTAAAACCGACTTTGCCAATATCGTGTTCAATTCTAAAAATTTATTTTTTCCGAAACGGGTGTTGTTTGTTCAAAAATAGTGTAAATTGAAAATCACAATTAATGTGCTATAACATAAACAAAGTCGCATCCTCATTTAAATCTTCATTTCTTCGAGTTTCCACTCACCGAAGCCCACCGCGGCCAGTACGAGGGGTGACTTGGGAGCGCAGCAGTGGGGAAGGTACTCTTTGAGGGCGGTGCAGACGATCAGGGACTCCAGTAGCAGGAAGAGGAAGGACGACTGGAAGAAGAACTGGAGGAGAGCGGCCACTGCCACGCATAGGGTTGGGTTGGCGCGGCCGCATTCCTGTTTGTGGGGAAGAAAGAAGAAGGACTTAAGGAAGCTTGCATGCACAATAGTGGGTATGGGATTCGTTTAGGAAAAATTCTCAAAAAATTATATTAAAGATATAATTGATAAATTGATTACATATTAATAATTTAATCGTTCAATTAACTAATCAATCGATTCAAAATATTCATACATCAATTATATTATCCATCAATCAATTCATACATATATCAATCAACTCATCCATTAATCAATAATCCATCATCAATCAATTCATTCAACGCATCCATCAAATCAATTTATGCGTATGAGTATAAAAATAAATTTATTTATAATTAATTTCTTTCATAATTCAATTTATTCTTAAACTTAAAAAAATTCTAAAGAAAAATCAACTGTCAATCAATTAGTCATCAATCAATTTATCCATCCATTAAACTCAATTTACTATCAAACATTTTGTCTATCACTGAATCCATCCATCAATTTTCCATAAATTAATTTATCCGTAATCAATCAATCCTTCATTTTGACTATCAAATCAATTAATCCTTAGTCCTTTCGATAGTTCTTTTAAAATTTGAAACCACAAATGATAAGCAAACTTTCAAAAAGTGATTGGCCGAAAGATCTGAAAATGAGATTATTACATCATTGAATTCGCCTCCGAATTTTTTTTTATCGAACTAAGCTATTTCATCTGTCCGAAACACATTTCGAACTGTTGAAATGAACTCACAAAGATTGGTGTATATATGAAATGAACCACAGGGTGGTCATCCCATTAGATTAGTTTGCAGTCGTGAAAATTAATTCATGGTTGGGCCGAGTAGTACTTCACACACAAACAAGTTTATTCACAAAGAGCTCAGAACCAGGACACATCTTTACTTGAAAAAAAAGGAAGTGATATCACATCGGGATGATTACATGATACGAAGAGGGAAAAAGGGAATTATCATCGTGTCGAAACACAGTCGTTGATCGGGTGGGGCCACTCCTTTAGGGAAAAAGGGTGCAGTTGAACTTAGAAGTCCCGGAGTGATGGGGAATGAGAAAATATGAGCGTGGGTAGAAAGCTTTGCAGATTCAGCAGAAATTATGAGAACGAAGAGATTCGTTTTGGGAAAAAGAGTTTTAGGAACAAGAGGGAAAATGCGCAAATTGTACTTAGTTATTTCAAGGGATAGATGTTACGGAATATTAAGAGGGGTTTTACAAAGGGGTTCGGGCTCTGAAAAGAGGTTGGTCACAGGAATTTTCTTTCATATATATATGTTAAGGCATTTAAGGAAAATTCACTCTGCGTTTTTTCCCCCACAAATCCCTTTCATGTGACAAAGCATGTTTTGAATGCCTGCTCCTCCAATGTGCACTCACGTTCTCCATGCTGTACGTGTGAGCAGAAGAGACGAGGACGCACAAGTAAGCTCCTAACAGGGAGAGCTCCATGAAGAGCTGAGCAACGCAATCCAGGTAGAACATCCTAATTAGATGACACAAAAAAAAAGGTAATACTTAGTTGAAACATACAATTATTAAAAAAGATAAATAATAATTGATTTACATACATTTCATCAAGACAGCGCAGAGGTAGTGTCAAGAGTCGTTAATATTCTTTTATTAATTCATTATATACTAATTACCTTCTTTAAAAAGTTAAAACTATATAAATGTAAGGAAACGTTAAACACACTTTTACTAGTTATTCTGGAAACAGTAGACCTCGCGACCAAAAATTAATAAATAAGTAAACATGTATGTCGATATTAATGCCTTTAAGGAACATTCATGCCAAATTTGAAGAAAATCGAACAACGCGTGTGGTCGTAACTGCGTAACAAACATATGCCGAAAGGTCGAGTTAAAACAGACCTCTCTGTCGCTCGGTCAATTATATTAAATATGCTAAAAAGTTTAAAAAATAAACTAATGTTCAAATTTAACTAAAAACAAAAGCAGAAGGCGTTTTAATAAACAACTTGAGAATTTAGTAGTGTGAGGCTCTCATGCTTTTACTTTTAGTCAATTTTATTTTTAGTTATTTATTACAATATACCGTATATACTCGCGTATAAGCCGACCCGCGTATAAGCCGACCCCCTAATTTTAGGCCGATTTTTTGTCCAAAATCGGAAACTCGTGTATAAGCCGAGTTGTATTTTCGTACATGAAAAATTCCGATTAAAATCGGCAAATCCTCGACAAAAGAGTAAAATTTTAATTTGAAAAATAAATACTTAAGCCTAGAAATTAAAAGTTTAAAGAAAGTGGCTGAAGAAACGGCCTTCCTCGAAGTTCGTGACGATTCATCGGGCTTAAAAGTATGTACCACTCGCGATGTTCTGGTGTCTTTCAAACCAATTAAATATTTATCAAAATATATACTTTTTATTAAGTTAAACTGATTATTTATGTGAGTAGTTAAATTTTGCGTTACGATTACGCCGCGATGCGCAGAACGGTCTCCAGTCAGCACGTGACGCGCATTCTCGATCTCGGAAATGTGTCGGCGCGTTTCAGAAGAATCCGCTAATTTCAACTTCTCTCCTTTTCCCATTTTTGGCAAATTATATTAGAAATTTTAATGACCCGCGTATAAGCCGACCCCCCTACTTTTTGATGAAAATTTTGACTTAAATTTCTCGGCTTATACGCGAGTATATACGGTAATCAAAAGTTTAAGTTTTTGTTTTAAAAAGATTTTTAAAAAAATATTTTTTACTTTTAAACTTGTTTATTAAGATGTTGAAAAAATTGGCATAAAAAAAAGGTTTACGATAATAACGTTGGTAAATTAGAAATAAATTATGTTACGCTGTTATGTTCTAAAGTATACAGATAAAGATTAATTAATAAACGTTGTGCTTTTCTAAGAATACAAGTGAAACATTATTAAAAATCGTTCTGACTTTGCTATAATTTCAAATGAAACATATTTAATAAACGTTGTCATTCACTAAAACTACTTGTGAGTTAATAAACTTTTTGCGTGCTAAGAATACATTTCAAACCTAATGTTGTTTACCTAGTAGCTATGAATACGAAAACTGTAAACGAGGACCCAAGTATGACAGACACGCAGCAGGAGATCTTGAGGATAGTTGAAGTGCATTCAGAATCCTTCAGTAGAAAGAGACAGAGTTATAACAAATAATAAAGTTTTTACACGAACCAATCTTATACATTTATAAGACTACTTTACAATTTTAAAAGTCTTTGAGAAACATCGATTGAAGGGATTTTTAAAAATTAATGATATGCTCTAAGTTAAAAAAATATTCCAAATGGTCTGTAATTGGTGTATTTACCTTACTAAAATAAAAGTTTACTATCCTTATTTTAATAAAAATAATACTCTATTAAATTTTATCGGTTACATATACGATAACACATATCGGTTTCTCTCTAAATTTTTTTTATAGTTTATTATTTTAAATACTTATAATTTCTTTAAACATCTGAAGAGGAAGTCAAACTTATGGTTTTGAAAAAGATTGGTAACCTGTAACTGCTTTATAATAACCATTACGCAAATGGTAAGCGATAAATTTACGAGTTTTTCAAAAGCACCAAGAGGCTCCGCCCTCTGCTCCGCTAACGCTCGGCCAACCCACGGAGGATTGCTACGCAATCTTTATAGGTTTGCTCCGCAAACCACTTCTCGCTTCGCTCGCTAAAAGGTAGGACACAATAACAATGTGTCCTAGTAACAATACTTTTTTTAATTATATTACCAACAACTTTAAACGTTGAAACTAAATTTAAATTATAATTCATCTTGACATCAATAAATTTTTTCGCCATGTAAATCAATATAAAATCATTTAATCATTGTGTGTACGTAACTAAGTTAATCATTAAAATCATTTAATTTAATTTCTTTTAAACTACAAATGAAAACAATGGAACCACTGGCAAGACATTATTTATTATTTTATTTCTACCATTATTTATTATTTTCCACGTTATTTTCACACCTTTCCTGCGTTTTAGTTTAATTTTTAACATTATTGGTAGTTTGTTTTGGCATAATTGACGTTAAGTTTACAATACTCTCGCCTACCAGAAGTGTGTACGTAACTAAGTTAATACGTCATAAAAATGAAGGTCATAGAAATCTAGTTTTCAAAATTGCCAACAGATGGCGCCACTTCAATGTTCCGCTCATGTAATTTTTAGAAAAGCGTTTTCCAAAACTTCTATTTTTAATGTAATATTGTTTATATTGTTCCTAATTTAAGCTGACATCAACAAAATAATTATTTACCAATGAATTGAAGGGGCTAATCGTCAAAATGGCTTACATAATGGCAAAGTAAAAATACGGGCACAACAGAATTTCGTAAACAAACTAACTGTTGCCACTCATCGAACAGAAAAACAGCGTTTTTCAATCACCGCGTAAGAGAAATATATATAAAGAAGATAGGTATGTTAACTTCGTTACTTAGGAAGGAAAAAAAAGGCTATAGTTGGTCTGTTTTAATTCAAAAAGACAAATATATCGGTTTTAGTGTACAATAGAATATAACGGATATTTTAAATAGCTAATTGTATTTCTGAAAACTTCCTTTCGTTATTAAATCCACAATCTTTCTGAGCTTTCCCTGTCAATCCGCTTCTGGCCTTTCATAAAAAGTCATAGATATAAAAAGATTTAAAATTGTAACTTACTGTAAATCCAGCTGCAATGACTTCTGAAAGATAAAATAAAATATACTTTAATCACATGTTTCAGATGTATGTAACTATACGTAAGAAAATACATGTTTATATAATGGAAACGAACATTTGGTAAAAAACTATTTTGTTATTCTCTATTAATAGACAAGCTGTTTGCCTAGTGTATCCTTTCACATTTGTAT
Organism: Troglohyphantes excavatus; assembly: GCA_963932185.1. Lineage (NCBI taxonomy): Eukaryota > Metazoa > Arthropoda > Arachnida > Araneae > Linyphiidae > Troglohyphantes > Troglohyphantes excavatus. Next base: position 69,511,584 of record OZ010667.1, on the reverse strand, counting down.
GTTTATCTATTTCTAACTTTTTTTTATAAATACCTACGTAATTCAACACTATGCAATTTTTTAAATAATTTTATAGGAAATTATAAGGAATAAAAAATTTATGTAGAAGTCTAGGGTGATTGCAGAGCCCCGTTAAGGGAGGGAGGGCTTCCCCCCGAAAGTTGGTAAATTACTGTTGTCATATTGTTTGTGGTAGATACCACTTAGCACAAGATCGTACGTTGGGGGTACAAGTTAAAAGGCGTTACGTTAGCGTGTGAGTTGGATGGCCCGAAAATGATAAATTACACAGTCAACTAATAACACTTGCATAACTTTTATTATTTATTAACATAAATACGCCAGATAAGCTTTCGGAACAATAATGGTACACACAAATCAATCCAACACGGAAGCAATGTCCAACTAGAGTTCGAGCTGGTTGCAGAGGTTCGATAATTACAATCACTTACGCGAAGACTGCTGGGAACAGCAGAGGACTGTGGACAGACGGAGGCGCACCCGGACAAATGACGGCGCCGAAAGATCTTCAACATTCGGGATACCACAACTCCATAAGAAACGCCGTATTCTTTCTATTCTCAATATACAACCACTAACCATGCACAATTGATACGCTCTACCTCAAATATTATGACAAGACTGGTAGGGTGAAACTCTTCGTACATTATTTTACTACTGAATACGTGACCGCCTGCATAAATAATGGCCCTTCTTTCAAAACCACTCAAGCGTTTTATAGCTAACCTGTACCTCGGCACCGCCGCGCCGCCAGGTGCGTAAATCACGTCGCGCGCAATCACCTTGCGCGCAAATCAGGGACAACGTCACAACTGTTGGCTTGGCAGAATCACAAACCTAGTTGGCAAATTTGTCAAACATTTGGCTTTTAAAAAAAATAAAACTAAGAAGTTTTACTTATAAATAGAGAAATGTTTTATAAGTTTGACAACTAAGTTTCTGATATTTCCAAGTCAACAGGAATTTACTAACATTCTTACGGCCCACGTTGGCATAAAAAATGCTGACGAAATCATTGCAAAATAAATTAATTTTACTTCTGGTTGGATTGGCAATTTCCTATATAAAACAAATTTTTCCCATCTAATCGGAAAAAAATATGTAAATTACCAGACTCTAAAAAAAAAGTTGGGCATTTAACTCTAATAAAGTTGGTAAAAACTCATATTTGAATTGGCAGTTTTAAGGCTTACGTGCTGCCATCCATGGAGTTTCAAGGGAATCTTCAGAAATAGCAACGTGTTCTAAACAAACAGTTACTACAACTGGACACCTGTTGATTCTCATAGGAGTTATAAGGATGACATTAGCTGTAGTTTTTAAAGTATTTATATTACATGACAAACTATAAAATGTCGATTAAATGTTTCGTAAGTTGACTGAAATTTGTAAAAAGAGGCAAACAGCTTTCAGCGACTATCTGTAAAATTAAATCTTTCCCAAACTGGTCCCCCACTACAAATCTTAAGGTAAATGCTTTGAAGCTCAGCATAGCAACCGCGTGTTTAGAACACAGAGTAGAACGTTGCTGGGGACGGGAGATGTAGACACCTGTTGCTACGAACACGACTTATGGAGTGTAGTGTATACATGTAGAACTCACCTTCACTAGTGCTGACTGTAATTTCATTTCCCGACCCGCCAACTTGCGTGCTCTTCGTGTAAGGCGAGACAGCAACCTTATACGAGGTACCGGGTTTGAGATCCGCAATGGTGGTCTCCGCGTCTTTCACGACGATTTGATTGGATACAGCTCTTTTCCTGCGCTTCCCATTGGCCGATAAAGAGTCCCATGTCACCAGAAATGACGGCTTTTGCCATTTGCAATTCGAGTCAAGAGTCCAGCCGAGTTTCAGTGAAGTTTGGGTCCTGTCCTCCAAGGTGATATTGCCAATATCGCCAAGATTGACTGAAAAGAAAACATAATTAGTTGGTCTAAATGTAATGCATTATATAAGAATAACTTTTGCAGCTCTCAAACCAAATAACACTACCGGGTGGTTATAATCGGAAGGATGTGAGTTCGAATCTTCACAACCTCTCTCAATTAGGGTTATTAAAGTTGGGTTTTAATTTGAGCAATGGAAAGGTATAAGAAAACTGGTTATGCAAATTCCAATTGGTTTATACGTCACTGAATTTATACTGATCAGTAGAAGCTTATTATTTTTAATAGTAAAGAAATACATTTCTTCCCAGCATTTCAATTTCCAGATTTTTTTAGGGGCCTCCAGTGGATAAAGGCTTTTAGCTAGTAATCAGAAGGTTGCTAGTTAGAATCCGTGCGATAGACTTGACAAAGAAAAGTAAAAAAACAAAAAATAGTGATCTTGCTATCGGTGGGTTGCCAGCTTCGCAACAAAAATACCAGAAAGTCGTTCAGAACACCCAACAAATTATACTGGCGTATATACGGGACTGGTGCACGATAAATGTGATCGGTGTCCAATGTCCTGACGCCTATTGTGATTGCGTCGGGTGCCAGCTCAAGTGTTGTCCTCGTCATCTGACCATGGTTCAAAATTACGAGGCCTCGTTCCCGGGTCTTTCTTTCGAGATAGGCCCTGAACCGTCCCCAATAGCCCACTATTCAGCTCTAGTGCGACGTTAATTAATCAAACCAAACCAGATTTTATGAACATTTTCGTAGTAACTCATTTCATAAAAATATAGCAAAAAAAATTATTCCGACGCAAATTAGGAAGTGATAGACACAAATATAGGAATATAGCCACAATTCTGTCAATATTATAATTATGGAGTTTTTTTGTTGTTTTTTTTTTTTTGCCTCCGCCAAGGCCAATTTGTGCATTTTTCAACTTAAACGTAAAATAGCTTCTAACATACGAGAAGCCCAAATGCAAAAGTAATCATACCGAAAAATGGGATTTTTGGTATCTTTAACTTTGGCTTTAATTTAAATATAACAATGACGCAAAATACTTTATTTAATAATAAAAAAATAATAGAAAATAAATCACTCAGAAGCAGAATTAGCTATATCCACACTATCCGCACGTAATACAAATGCAAAAGCAGTTATATCAGCCAAATTTAAACAACATTAGCGCCAGCGAAAGTGAATTCTGAGGGGGGGGGGGGGAAGAAAATAAGATTTCAGCGCATGTATTTGCATGAAATTGAGATTATATATTATTCAATAATTTGAGAACTTACACATTTCAGTTAAATTTTTTTCCCCATTTTTTAAAAAATTATTAGCATATTAGCAATAGTTAAGTTTGGATAGTTCTGCGCGATTTACTCAAAAAAGCTTTTACTTCATATCGTTTCTTAAGCTGCTTTTGCATCTGGGCTACTGATATGTACTCTATTACTCTATTGAAACAAAAATGCATTCACATAGTATTCTTTAAACAATTGCTAAACAAATCCAGTGAGCTACAAGTTTATTTCTAAACAAGTAACAGTTTTGGAAATGCGAATCAATAGAAGAGGAAAGAGTCTAAATTCCTCCCAGCGGCAGTAGTTTTTATTAGAACAGATACATTACCATTATAAGATAGATATTAAAGATGTATCCACATCCAGAAGAGACTTAATAATGTGATAAATATTTTTTATAAGTTAAATAAAAGAATTGAATGCACTTTTCCCTTTATTATATTAATTCCCTATTATCTCCCTTCTCGTATTGCGTTTCTAAAAAAGTAACTTTTGCAAGGAGAGCAATTAAAACAACAAATTACACTTTCAAACCCAAAAATGTCAACATTCTGCTTTCAATCCAGCCATTAATTAGCATACGGTATGTAGCAAACTCGTCGCATAACAATGCGCATTGCTAAGCAAATTATGATTTGTGTCAATCCTTTTTTTAAAAAAAGCAAATTCCTCGTATATAAATTGACTCACTAATTGACAGTTCCTATTACCTGAATGTTTGTTACTATGTAGTATTTGAAACGGTCTTTGGTAATGAATCGTTTATTTTAGAAACCCGTCAATTAAAATGTTTTTCAATTTTTTTTTTTTTTAAGGAATCAGAATCTCATATTGTAAACACATAATTTTGTGTACAATCCCGTCAACTACCATTTTGTTTTATAGGATATTTTTAGAGCGAATGTTGAGTGCAGTACAAACACCCGGCAAGTGACATGAGATAGCATGTTGCGAACATATAGTGTTAATGTAAAATTGAATCGTCTGTTGACAGATTTTTGAAATATACTTCTTTTTCAAATTCTGCATATTATATGAAAATTCGTAATCAGCATATTATATGAAAAACACATATCTTTGTACACAATCCCGTCAACTGCCATCAACTATCAACTGCCAAATTAACTTTTAAAATGTACATTTTTACAGCCAAAAATATATTTAAATACCGCTAATTGCAATTATTTTTAAAGTAAGAAATAAAAAATATATAATTTAAATACAAGCAACATCTACTTTGGGGGAAAATAATAACTAATACTCTACATTTTTTATGCCAAAATCTGTATTAATATAAAAGATTGAATGTTTTTCTTTGTTTCCCTAAAATTATAAAAAGTACACTTAGCGGGTTTCTGAAATAAACAATTCAAATGCATTGATTCTGGTAGTGAGTAAACATATGTTTAAACCTGACAGTAAAATATAGTTCTTGAAAAAATTTTAAAACACATTTTATACTTAAATATATGCGAAATTAAATATAACAGAATCCAATGCTTAGGCTAGGGGCCCGCACCACACGCCAAAAAAATTAATAAAAATAAAAAGAATAACAGTCAACTTGTGGGAAAATTTATTTTAAAGGATGATAATCCAAATCCTAATAAAATTAGTATACTACAATCTTTTTATGACGGAGATTTTTTTTTTATATTTCTTGACAGATTTGCACAATGCAAATGTACCCTAATACTTTTTCATTCTTTCAAAAAAAAATATGTTTAATTTGTGGTGCCATTGTCTTACTTTTTTTGGAAATCAGCTGTTTTTAGTTTTCTTTATTTTTGTTTTGCTCAGAGCCATTTGAGGGTGATACAAAGACGAGTGCAGTATTTTATTATCATTTTCATAGATTCCAAAATGCCATTAAGATTCCTTGAAATCGCTGAATTTTTGTAACATACTAATGGAAATTTACAAAAAACACTGCATCCCAACTTCATTTGTACACTTAACAATGATTTCATTTGCAGTTCAGGTATATATATATTTTAAAAAATTCCGACTCCCGTTGTTTTACTGGTGAAACTACTTCGGTGCAAAAACAAGACAACTCCTGGAGCTGTACGTTTCTTGCACAGTATGAGGTAACAGTACAGCTTTATATCTCTATAGCCATTGCTTGTTCTTGCACTAACGCTCTTCAATTGTATTAAAAAATAACTTAATCATTTAACACCAAATCCAACGATCTCCGTACTTGTGTTCTCTCTCTTGCAGGCGAAGGGCCGCGGTTCCTGGCAGCAGGTGCACTTGAGGTCGTCCAGGTCCCCGGTGGATGCGGCCTCGAATGTGCAGCACATGATGTCGGACTCCAGCGCACCTGCGCACTCCTCTCCGTCCACTGCGAGGAAACAAGTCATGTAAGGGTAAAAGTACAGAATAAGCAGACACTCCGACATATCAATATTCATTGCCGTCTTTGGCGTGGAGGCCATTTCCGACACCGAGAAATCACTGTCACGGAAACAAGTGGGTGGAGCTACTTGCTGTATATTAAACCATTGTGAGGTACGGAATAGGTAAATTACCTGACATCCATTTTGTCGATGTTTTATAAATTATACGAAATGATTGATATTGTGCCCCTCTAGTTTCAAAAACCAGATAAATTCATTTTCAGAAATGTTACAGTAGACGCTAAAAACGATAGACAGCCACGTAGTTTAGGATATAAACGCATTGAAAATTTGTAAAAAATATTTTTAAAAAAAAACGATTTTGGAAAAAATGTGGATTTATTTGCGTTTGGAACTAGAATATTCATTTATAAAGTAATAAGTAATAAAATTACGAAGTCTAATAACTAATCACGAAATGACGATTGGAAAACTAACAAAATTACGGTTTTGATTCGAATTTGCGCATGCTTGGTACATATTACCCAACTATTTGCACAAGCAAAAGCATGTTAAGAAATTATTGGTCAGGATTGAAAATTTGAACCAAAATCATATTTGGCGTCATTAATTTTACCACCTTCGTGGATTGCCCAGTTATTCCTTACTTTATCTCATATACTATATGTATTACACATCAATAGTAATGTAACTAACTTAAACTATGCGTTACTGAGATAAGACGGTAGTTACATACAAAAGCAAGAAAATTGAAAAAATGTTTTTAAAAATTATTATATCTAAAGTAATTAACATTTTCACAAAAGCATATATCAAAATAAGTAGAAAGTGGGAATATTACAACCATACATATTTTTAATCAGTTTTATAAGTATAGTTTTTGAAGGAAAAGTACATAAAAAAGGCCCTTTTATCATGGATTCAATGCAGCTTTCGGATTTCCCCTTAAAAATTGATCTTGATGATAGAACGTAGAGGCCAAAGTCCTGCCAGAAGCATCTTCCGGAAACAATTTGTACATGGCCTTCCACCAATCACTTCGTCCTTCCATCAGGACAACCGTTGTGTTTTCATTTTGAACTCAGAATCGAGAGTTAAAAAGCTAAATTGTCGAAAACACCAGTGCTGCCGCAGATAAAGTGAATTTTACAAGATCAATTTACTTTTTTTAGGTAGCAAACTTCCGAAATTTCAAATTCTCGTAAAAAAATGCCAACAGTTGGAATTTTTTAAAAACTTTTTACTTTGCGCCAACTCAGAGTTTTCTGGTAACGCGAAAATCCAACATGAAACTGTTGGATGAGTAACGCATGCGTCCTGCCAGAAGAATGGTAAAACCTTTATGCGGTCGTAAAGGTAAGTACTTCCGGAATAACGTTGCAAGCCCTATCATTGTGAAGGAATCTTCATATTAAAAATGTACCTAGTGCCGCAGATGCGCCAGCCTCCGACGACGACAGGTCCATCCAGAACCGCTTCTGCACCAGCGCGGCCAGCTGGGCTTTGGCTGCTGGGGCCAGCCCCTTCTGAGTGCCGAAGTCCAGCAGCTGTCCCCGGTCTCCCCTGCAAACCTCGGCCGCCGCCCGCCACGACTGGGACCCTTCCCCGGCCCACAGGCACACCAGGCCGGCCTGGATCTGATTCTCCGCGCAACTGGGAACTGCAAGAGACGAGGTCCTTTTTCAAATGCTGTTATTAGTGCATAATATTGAAAAGCTCTTTTGTGTTTATGAAGTTAAACTGCTTTAGCGAGACCGAAATCGAACAAGAAACGAATGACCTCGACGCGAAAATCAAACATGAGACTGTTGAATGAGTAACGCATGCGTACAAATCAACTACAAGGTTTAAGTCTGTGTCGATGCGTCAGCTTTGATGATTTTGTACGGCTCATTCGCTAATCTAATGTAATGTTAAATATCGTTTAAAAGTTTCAATAATTAAAAGTTAAAAATAATTTTACTATAAAATATATTAATTCAAAAGTCCTACTTATAAAATTCTAGCAATAATGGTATTATTTTTTTTATGACTTTTGGTTTGTATACTAGACGTAGCCTTGTCTATCTCTAAATATGGTACTTCAGATAAAAAACTAAAAACTTGGCGATTTCTTACACTTATTTTGTTTGACAGTCTGTTGTTATTTTCGTTTAGTGTTAGAATTTTCAGATTACAACTATGCTATTTGTTGGATTTTTGCTTACAATAGTCTTATATACACGACGTAAAACGCGTATGCCAAAATTATTACAGAACAGATTTCAAAAATGTACTAAGTATTAAAAAAATTACTCTAATGCATCTTTTGGATCACCCGCAGTTGGCTTAAAATTGAGTAATTTAAACCAATTTAGCTTAATTTTATTGTGTAAATTATAGTCTTAATAGTGCTGGGAACGACAAATCTAAAAGAATCTTTTTCCAAGTGACAAACATTTTTAATATAATCTGAAAGAAAATAGAAAACAGAATGCACTGGCAACAATGCATAAAATCAATTTTTTGAAGACAATTTTACACTTTAGGCCTCTGGCGGAGACACATTTTTTTTTCTTGGGTTAAATTATTTTATGGTTTATGCGGGTCCACAGAGACAAATTTTTATCAACTTGAAATTTTGAATTTCCAAAAAATGTGTTTTTTCGATACACCCTACTTGTATACCAGAGTCTCACTTACAGGCCTTGAATGTGCAGCTGTAGTTGAAGGGCTTCTTTCCTGCAACGACGGGGGTCATCTCCAGAGAATACTCGGCGCCGGGTTCGAGTCCCTCCACCTCGACCTTCTCCGCGCGACCCCTTACCACCGCCACCACCGCTCTCCTCGGTTCGAGTGTGGTGAGGGCGACGTCTACCTCCTCCTGGCCGCGACCCTTCTCCGCGAGGAGCGCGCTCGATACGAGGGTCACTCCGTCCGGCTGCACGGTGACGGTGAGGGGAGGACGGGGATCTGTTGGATTGGGAAGGAACGGAAATGTCAAAATAACATGTTTATAAAAATAACTTGTTCACCAAAATAACGTATTTAATAAAAAAAAACGTATTCACCAAAACAACATATTCGGCAAAACAACGCGTTCTTCAAAATAACGTATTCAACAAAATAACAACGCGTTTATTAAAATGATATATTCAACAAAACAACAACGTATTCAACACACAATAACAACGTTTTCACCAAAAATACAGGAACACTAAAAAACGTGTCCTTCTCTTTTCTGTTTTATTCGATTTTAGAAATTATTTTTAAGCTACATCTGCGTTTGAAGAACTGTTATTTCAGCAAAATTACATTTTTAGTTATCTTAAATTTAAATAATGATACATTTTAACAGTTATTCAATTATCGATCATCTCTAAATCGTAAGTTTAGAAACGACAAACTGAACTGTTATCATTGAAATCCCTATAATTTGGGGTTGCTAATTAGCGAATTCCAAATTGCGCATTTTCACAATATAATAAAGTTTGTTATGCAGATCCAGATTCAGTGAATCGAACTCATACCCAGAGTGGTGACCAGGAGTTTAGACGCATCCCCTCTCATCCTCTGCATTCCAAGTGGCGTGACGTTGATCTCGTACTCCGTGCCGTACTCCAGTCCTTCCAGCAGCAGTTCACTGGTCGTCTCCAGAAGCCTTGTCTGTCCCTGGCCCGAGCCTTCAATTTCGTTGGACCTCCACTGAACCTCGTATCGCTGGACATTCCATGTGACGTCAGCAGGATTGGACCAACGCACTCCGATGGAATCGTTTCCGACGAAAAAGGGAAGGAGGTCTGAGACTTGGCCTAAATTAGCTATTTGGGTTGTTAATTGTTTTTGTATTTATTTGGAAGTGTAGTGTAAATTCATCAATTTCTTTAACCTAAGAGTTATACATTTTTTCCAACCCTGATAGTAACAACCTGAGGTCCGTGAGCTATAATAAACTACACTATTACACGGCTGCCTTGCATTTAATACATTTAAATGTATCTGTTTTAGTGTATTAGGCTAGTTATGCACACCAGAAACAATTGCACTTAAACTTTTAATTATTTGAGCAACTAAAAATCACACGGCAAATGCTTTTGATTATTTAATTTCATCCAACTCAGGACTGTCTGGTCTCAGATTACACAAATGCCAAGGTGAAGGTGAAAAATCCACAAACTCATATCCACAATCCATACGAAATCTCCAAATTTTTTTGATTATTTACCAAAGCTGTTATCGCAGTAGCGAGCGAAAGGATATTCTTTCAAGCAACTCAGAAGCTTCTCAGTAAGCGGATACAAATTCATTTTTGTAATCATGTGCAACTAAACAGTAGTTGCATCCAAGTTCGCTTTAGGGGTGTGCGACATGTGCCATCGCACAGGGACCCGCGCTCATTACACAAATATGCTAAAATTAGAATATACAGATAAAATGAATTTCTTATGTATGTTCTCTTCTATGAATTACTTTTGACGAGAAACGTCTTTAAAATCAGCTACATGAGGTATCAGGATACAAACACTATATTATTATTTTAGGGTGATCGATTCTATAACTCTGTGACAAATAGTACGACTGATATAAATTTGATTTCGTACGACATAAAATTGGGCTTATGAATAATAACTTTAAAAATAATGAACAATATGAAAAACATAATGAAGTTCTCAAGTTCTGAAGTTCATTTATGCAAATGACATGTAGCCGCATCCCCGCAGCAAACATTTGTAGATGATAAAAGAAAAAGAGAACGGTTGGCTTTTCAAAATACTGTAAAACTTGAATAAGTTTTATTCCAACTTATTTTTAAATTTGTGTGGAGGATAGAAAAAGGCCCCTCTACTAAGTTCGCACTAGGCCACGCCACTGCAAAGGACGACCCTGATTGCATGTCGGATAGTTGTTAGTTTGTGGCTAGTCTTAATCAATGGGCTAGTCGTAAACTCAATATGATCTGCATGGTCTGTTCGGATCAACAGACATAAATGTAATTTCATGTAAAAATATATATTTAACTTTAGATATATAACTTTATTTAATAATTTTGTTTTGCTTGAAAAAAGCACTGAACCTCACCTTTAAAATTTTGGAATTTGTGATATATGTTTTTTTTTTAGTTGACAAGGTTAAAATTAATGTCAAAACGCATTCAAGAAAAATAATTTTTAAAACTTGAGACACCAATATTATGTTCCGCTTGTGACACAAACATTCTTTTAACCGCCCCTGATCAAGCATGATGGGTCCCGAGCCTCGGAGGTCTAGGGTGTCACTATCAGGATGAAAGTTGATTTGAGGAAGCAACTAAACTTTACCTTTTACGTTGTATGCGCACATGGATGCTTGCTTTGTGTCGCAACAATAAGAGCAAACGATTCTTTTCTGTGCAATGACATAACTGCAACACTCTCGATCGCCATTGCGGATAGCGCATTCCTCTTCGTTTGCTGAGAAAAAAACAAATTTTTAGTTGAAAAAGGTGTATATACGTTTATTATTTTATATATTTTATATATTATATATATTATATATATTTTATACATTATATATATTATATATATTTTATACATTATATATATTATATATATTTTATATATTATATATATTATATATATTATATATTATATATATTATATATATTATATATTATATATATTATATATATTATATATATTTTATATATCATATATATTATATATTATATATATTATATATTTTTATATTATATTATATTATATTATATTATATTATATTAAAAAATTAAGTTTTTAAAGTTTTCAACAAATATTTGAAAAGTTTTTTAACGGAGTATCAATTTAAAATTTAAACAGTATTTAAAATGTAAATATTATATTAGTCTACGTCTATTATTTATTAAATAATCACCTAACCAACAACAAAAATAATTTTTACAACACGACGATTACATAAAGTTACGCAACGATATAAAAAAAATATATATATATATAAAAAAAAAACAGAAAACCGTTTTTAAGAGAAAAAAAAAGGCTAAAAAGCAAAAGGTAACTTTTAATTTTATGACCAAATGAAAAAAAAATTTAATATTAATTTTTACTTATTGTTACTTTTTGAAATCGGCATCAAAATGTAGGTATGCTTTTTGTTAATTGGCTCCAACATCAAAAAGTTGTAATAAGTACAAAATAAATATCAATTATTTAAATTTTTATTAAAAATATTATTTTTTTACGGATTTTCTGTCGGGAAAAAAAAACACAGTATCACAAATGAAACAATGTAAATTAATACCAACAATGTACAATTGATTGAATTGTGTTAATTCACGATGCTAAACAATCAAATGACAACTCTGTTTCAAGTTAATTGTTATACACAGGTCATAAATGGTGTGTTGAATTTTATCCTTTTCACATTTGCCTTTTGGTGCTTGAGAACTAGATTACTTTTTAAAGCGATATTTGATTTTTCGTGATATTCTAGCGAAAAAAGTTATGGGTTGCCGTGGAATGCTGTCTTGGTGCTACAAGCACCTGTAAGTTATCTTTTTTATTCTGATATACATTTCGTACTAATTTCAATTCAAATGCATGTGTAATGTTATTCAGAAGAATGTATGTAACTAATGTATTCCAAATAGGTTTTTTAAGAGTTCAAAACTATCAAAAACACTTGTGTATCCATACCAAAATAAGAGTAATTTATAAGTACTATAAACTATATTAATATTTATGCATTTATTGATTCTAAAATTTTTAAAATTAAATAAATGTAGATCAAAGATCTGAATAGAAATATGTTATCCTAGTTAAGTTCCTTGTCACTGTGTTCATTCTCTGTAATAATTCTATCATCCAGTAAGCACTTTTTCAAACTCAATCGGCCCTAAAATGTTCATAGTTATAGAAATTCGAATAAAATATTTGGCTATTTTCAAGCAACACCTAAATATCTCAAATTGAATTAGGACAGCATCTTTTATCGAATCTTCAGTTTTAATATTTTTTGTGGCAAACAAACAAACAAATTAACAAATTTAGTTGGCGTGATACTATAATTTAATGAAATAATTTTTCACACACATATTCCAATTTAAAATACCACATTTTTGGACCTTTTATTTCATATAGATTATTAAGAAAAAATATAATATAATTATTCTTCCTCAAAAAATTTCTTTTATGTGCTATAATTCCGAGCCCCGTTTTTCGAAAACATTGCAATTTTGCATATAACGATGCTATACATATTTAAGAGAAGATGTGTACAACATTTTAAAGCAGTAGAAGGAAGAGAATATACGTTTTTTCTTGCATATTTATCAAATGCCTAATTACTATTCGTCTGCAACATTCGTCATTTATTAAAAATAAAATTTTTGAATTTTGGTCATGTTTAAATTACTAAGGGTTTTAAAAATGTACTTAAAACTAGATTATTAATAGGTTTTGTAACTTTAATATTTTTTTATAAACATAGGAATAATATTTTAAAATTAAGTTAAAATGTTTTTTTTACGAATTATTAAACATAAAATTGTGAATATATTTTAGGTTGTGAAAATAATTTATTTAAAAAACAAATTAAAACACAAATTTGCAAGTAATTTTTCCTCGCTCTGTAATACATACTCTTTTACGTTATTTAATTAATTTAAATATTTTTAAATTAAATAGTAAAAATTGAAGGAGGAGTAGTGTTTCTTAAAGAAGCTTATTTAGGCTTAAAAAACAAAAACATTTGTTATTTTTTTTTTCATTGACTGTTGTTCAAAAAGAGTTGTTCTAATACTGCAAAAAAAAATGGTATTTCTGAATTCATTAATGAACATATTAGGATTTGGGGCTTGGGTCTCGTCTCCATTGAGATTCTTCGGAGGGCAAGGGATGATACATTAATCTCGAAATGTTGTCGAGGTAATATAGATCCCCTACACTATTAGAAATGCGTTCTCATTTTTGAAGAAAATTTAACTTTTGGCGATAAAGACGCCTACTATATGCTCTAATTAAATATTTGGTCTAATTCATTTTGTCATTAATTTTTTTTAAGAAACTTATTTCGTCAAAATTGAGGACGATTTCAAATAAATACCGTCGTCTCGACTCGAACCAGGTATCTCTTGCTCCGAAAAGTCACGTGCTATCGACCATGCCAGAAGAGCTCGTTTGAATTTCTGCAATATACATTTAATAACCAAACTCACCGAAAAGGAATCTGAATATACTACTTTCGTTAAAAATTTAAAGGTTCTTGCTTCGTCAAGTTCAAGTGATTGGTGGAAGTGATATTTCTGAGAGTTTACCGGTGTAATGACTTAAAACTAAATTTTAATAAAATTTAAACTATATGCTTAGTCAATTCTGGTCAGTTGGATCAACATAGATGTGACTCAATATCTATGAAATCTTCTTAAATTGATACTATTTTTCTTTTGCAGGTGGCCTCCGAAGCGTCGTCGGGATCAGATTCGCAAACGGAGGGATCGTTATTTCCAGTCCCTGTGGATGGCCTATACGCTGGACACGTGGGTTCTGGATAGCGCTCGGTGCAGGTTTCCTGAACCCCACTACCTGACCAAGATGAGCCGGGTGACGATCTAAGTCAACAGAGATCGTCGGAATGGAATGAAGGATGAAAGATTTTGGTGGTAAGATGTCGTTTTCATATTTTCTTTAAGGAAAATTTTTATTAAAAAAATTGTACTTTTACGTATACAAGACTGCCTCTATATTTCTACAGAAAGCTTTGGACTTTAAACATGGAAAGAAACCAAAGGATTTTGACATGTCGAACGTGAACTTTGATGCTTTTTAGTTGTTAAATAGGATGCTTCTTAATGCTTTTCTTCGGATGGGTCTCTCGTTTTAAATGTCTAAATTCTTGGGAATCAAAATGAAAAGCGGAGAGTTCGTTTGAAACGATTGGAGTTTTTACTTTTATTTTTATGACGAGATAAGTTGATAATTTTTGTTTTTCTAGGGAAAAAATACCTATTTCAGTTGTTGTATATGGTTTTCAAACTATCCTACTTCTAAACAGCAATGTTAGGTGTGTCTGGGTGTAATAACGTTATTAAAGTGCAATTAAAAGGTTTTTTCCAATGACACCATAAATAACTTCTATATGCCAAATATGTGGATCTATCTGGTTTTAAAAGTAGACGGCTCACATTCCAAATCCATTGCGAGAATAGAACAAAATGTATAAATATTAATTAATGTTACTTCATTTTCAGTGACTGCACGGGGGGCGGATGCCCGGTTGTTGGTTTTTATAAAGGAATGGCAACTCAAAGAAAGATTGGAATGGAATAATCAGAAGCTGGGGTGATTTTTGTACATAGTATTTTCGGTTTTTCAAGTTTTGTGTTGTCTAAAGTTGAGAGTGATCGTCAGAATGGAATAAGGGACGAAAGGTTTAAGAGGTAATTTTTTATAGTTTTATACTTCTAAAGAAACGTTTATAAAAAAAAACTCGTTATTTTACTATTTGTAAAACGAGTACATATATGTAAGAAAGCTTCGAAAGTTGAACTGAAAGGGATTTGAATGAATGGACAAATATTTTCCTTTATTAAATTAGGTGTTAATAATGCGTTACACGTGATGAATCCTATGAAATGTTCAAGTAGATATCAGTAGGTTGACGAGAATCAAACAGGGCAGAGGGTTAAATATTAAGTACTTGTGAAATAAAAATTATTGAATTATTCAATAACTATTATTGTCGCCAAAATTGTGTTATAAAAGTACAAAATGAGCAATTTGTGAGCGTCTTGAAATCTATTATACTACTAAAAAGCAGCAATAGCAGCGTCTGGATAATTTTATGTTAAAAAATTTTATCAAATATTTCTCGGTTTATGCTATAAAGTAATTAGCATCAATATTTTTTTGTTTTCTTATAACCTTTGAGTTAAACGAACACTGCAGCTGCTATTTTTTCTATTTATTTTAAAGATGTTCATAATATCAAATATCTCCTTAATAAAAATTAACAAAACTATACCAATAAATAAAAAAATGATATAATTAAAAATTAATAAAACTATGTCAATGGAATAGTTTTTTTTAATTTTATGTAACTTTGCCTTTGATATAGATATGATTAAATTACTCTGGTGATGGATATTTCGAAGTCACTAAGCGAAAAATAATAAGAATAAAATCAAGTTTAAAAAAAACGTACTTTTGAATGAAAAATTATTTACAAATATTGTTTTATTTTAAGTGTGAGGGGATAAACATTACCAAACACAATTTGGAGGTATCATTCAACCGTCCTTTACTCTTCTCTTGTTACTATTATTAATATTTTAAATACATATCAAATAAACATAATTTACTTTTCTCTTCTTTTCAGTGACTGCACTGGGGACGGATGTCCGGTTGAAAGTTTTACAAAGGAATGGCAACTCATAGAAAGACGGGAATGGAATGACCAGAAGCTGGGATGATTGCCTGTACACACAGTGTTCTCAACTTTTCAAGTTTTGTGTTGTGTTTCATATTTTGAACATTTTAATACTCTGCCGAGTTGGACGAGTTCTATTCGTCGATTTTCGCCTAAAGTCTTGATTGAAAAATGCACTGAAACGCAGATGAATATGAGTATCAGAAGTGGGACTTTTTTAGGTAGGACTCTTTCTGCACTTGAGCCTACCTGAATCGATTTATGAGATCATGAAAGTAGCAACTAAAATCATAATATGTTACCTAATAACAACTATGAAAAGGACTCTAAAAGGGATAAGAGATGATTTCAGCATCCTAAAATGAAATATGGGGTGATGAAGTTGGCAGAGAATGAAAGAAGCCATGATGACCAGGCTATGCAATGCTTACGCGAATAGAGAATTTCATCGCCATCCATTTTGAAGTTAACTAAGCCTCTTGTGTTCACGAGGGTAGAGAGAGATAAATAACGAAATATGGAAATATGTAAAACAATATAACGATGGAAATGTGTATACGAATAATGATTTAATTACCTCAAATGTTATTGTTGATATGATTTTTAAAAAAATTAGTACTATTAAAAGTCCAGTAAGTTCTGTCTATATGCATTGTTTTTACTATCAGTAATAAATATACCTTTATCCTTCCCATGTTTGTTTTATTTCTATATTGTGCTTTATTATATTTAATATATTGCAATATAAAACAACATCGTTGAATTTCGTACAACGCAATATAAGTTTAAATTGACAGTTTTCAACTGTTTCACGCACATTTTTATTCCAGCCTGTCAACAGAATTGAATATTTAACAGTGTAGTTAGAACCAAACAAATCGTAACTTTTAGAATTTTTGTTACTTATTTATTAGTAACAAACAATATTATTCCATGATACTTAAATTTATTATATTATCTCATAGTAATGAAATTTTTTTTATAATTATTTTGTATTAAAAAAATAATTAAACATTTTCAAACTTACTTTCAGAACATTATTTTATTTTTACCTTTTAGTTTTTAATTTAGTAGGAGGCTTCGCCCCTGCTGTTATTCGTCAAGATATTACAGTTGTTGCTCTCATTTTTCCACTTCTCGGATCTGGTTTTAATAAATGCCGGTTAAACAAAACTATACTGTCTCAACAATGTATATTGTAAATCAATCCCTATCCATGCTAATAAATGCCAGGTGAATGAAATGTGATTGTTGTACAATCTTTATTGAACAATGGAAATATTTTCAAATCGGATAAATTGTTTGAAAAAAAAAAAGTCCGGTGAATCGATATTTCCGAATGTATAACAGCCGGATAACCGATTGTTTTTTGCAGTTTTTGCCTAAATGGATTTTTCTCTATTTAACAAAAAAAGAATTTTCGAAATCGGACAATCTTTTTTTTCAAACTGCCCGGTTAGTTGAAAATTCAGGTTAGTTAAATGCCGAATAACCGGATATTTTTTTTTCAAAAGGTGTCTAAGTGAGACATCCCCTATTCAACAAAAAAAAAGATTTTTCCAAATATTTGTATTATAACAGAAATCTTTCGCGTACATACATAAAAAAATACATAACAGTCGAATTGATAATTTTTCCTTTTGGTGCGCTTTAGCGGTTTTATTTTAAAGGTTTTGGTGGGTTTTATTTTAAAGTTTTGGTTGGCGCGCTTTTCAGTCGGTTAAAAAATATTGAAATCAGAGAAAATATTTTTTTTTTTTTAAAGTCCGGTTAATGGATTTTTCCGAATACATAAATACCGGATAACCATTTTTTCCCCTTTTTTGTCAGTGTGATTTATTTGTTACCCAGCAAAAAAATTCAATCAATTGAAATCTCAACAGAAATTTTGAGCGAATATACATTAAAAATATAATTGCATGAATATGCATAACAGTCGCTTAATGTAAAAAAAAAAACACAACACATACTTGGAGGAGCTGGGATTTGAACCCAGGGCATCTCGCATGCGAAGCGAGCGCTCTACCACTGAGCTACACCCCCGACAATAAGACCTATTTTACAAGTGTAGTGTTGTGGTATGCCTACAGATTATTACAAAAATAATTTTATTTTTCAAAAACCCATATCCAGCATATAAGTGTAGCAATCATATTAAAAATTTCTTGATATCTTTGATAAAATTTATAGAAGTTCTCTTATATGCCGTTTATAAACAAGTTTCAAATTTCATGGCGCCATCTGTTGGCAAAAAGTAAATATATATTTTTGCAAGCTTGAATATTTAAAGAACTTTCCCAATTGTGTTTTTGGTAAATTGTTTCGGATATTTTTAACACTTGTTCATTTAAATCCTGAAAAAAATATTTGCGTGTTTATTTTAAGTGAACACACAAAACGAAGGAGAGTTTAGTTAGATTTTTTCCCCATTGACATTGATTATAATTTATTAAAATAAAATATTATCAGAAATCTGAGTTGCACCTGAATATGAATCTAACATATATTATTAAGACAAAATAAACGAATGTTCTTTTTAATTTGGTTGTTTAATATATTTGATTAATAACCTCATAATTTAATAAGTTTTTTACAGTATAAAAATCATTACCAAAATAAGAAATTCGGAAAATTCTGGTTGACAATCACAACTATTTTTCCATTCACCAAGACCACTTTAATTTCACAGAAAAACAACTTTTCATTTAATTTGTGCTCAGAGTTTATATATTTAAACACAGGATTTTTTATTTTTTTCTCAAAATTTGATCTTTTATTTCTTGAGTTAATAAAATTTAAAGTGGCCTTATTATTAATTATCAAATATTAAAATTATTATTTTATTAATTACTTGTGATACATCTAAGCTTTAAATATAGTTTTTCGTGCTTTTGCAAAGAAATACCTTAATATAATAACAATATTTTGTTTCAAATAAGAAAAATAAAAGTAGGTGAGAAAACTGTATCCTTAAATTGAGGGTAGGAGTGTCAGATAAGTATATTTTATATATTTATGTTTAGCACACCAATATATGTCAATTAGTTGTATAAACGTATAAAACAATATGAACAGGAATAATTTTGAGTTTGAAAATAGCCTAAGAAAAATCAAAATAAAATATTGCTGAAATTTTGCTTAAAGCGTCATTTTTTTTTTAATGTTAGGACAAAACAAAAATTATTTTGCATAAATTTAGTTGAGGTTCAAGTTCTTAATTCTGTGGTCTTTTCGCACTCCCTAAAAATAATGTAAAAAGTGGAAGGGGTCGCCCTCTCTTAAAAAATGTATAAATCTGGATGGGCGTCCTCCGCCCTTTACAATATTATAAAAAATTAGGATGCACCTTCTCTAAAAAATGTAAAATTCTGTAAGGCACCTTCGTTAAAATAATGTAGAAAAATCTAGGGAAGGGGGCGTCCTCCTTTAAAATAGTGTCAAAATTTAGGGTGCGCGCCCTCTTTTAAAAATGTGGTAATCTAGGGGGCATCCCCTCCTACAGTAATGTAAAAAATCTTTGGGAGGGGGATGTATAAATCTGAAAGGCACCCTCTTTAAAATAAATAAAAATTTAGTGTAAATAGATTAAAAATATAAAACTGTAGAGGGCACCCCTCTTAAAATAATATTAAAAAATGTGGGATTGGGGGCGCCCACTCTTAAAAAATGTAAAAATCGAATATCGCGCCTTCCTTTAAAATAATGTAAAAATTTAGGGGGTGCCCCTCTTAAAAATGTAGGGGTGGACCCTCTCTCTTAAAATAATGTAAGAATCCAAGAAAGCGTCATCTTTAAATTAATGCAAAAAAATTGGGGGCGCTGTTTTTTAAATATTGCAAAAATATATGTTGCGCCGTCTCTTAAATTAATGTAAAAATATGTATGTAATGCCGAATAATTATTTTTACAGAGTTTATAGATTTACCAATTAAACTAAATTTTTCTAATAACTTCTCTCTCCAATTAAATGTACTAAAAGATAAATTTATTACGCACTATTAATATTTAATAACTAACAATTACTACGTTATTATAACTAATTTACGATATAAAAACAAATATTCGAGTAGTTTTTGTTGGCAAACATTATCGCTCATCCTCTCCTTCCGACGCTGTCGGATATTGAGGAAATGCAGCTGGGAATCTGATTGAAACATACGTCTACAAACTTAAAAACAGAAATCAATTTCTTTGCACCCTCTTAAATTTTTTTTTAGTTTCGAGACTGGAAATGGAGCTTGTCAAAAAAAAAGAAAGATAGTCGACTCACCTACATCAGCCACACCCACTTCAGTTGGTTGACCAACCCAAAAGTTCTTCACTAGCCCCATAAATTTCGTCAAATTCGTCAAACCCTCCTCAGCTAGAGACGAGTCGGCTGCAAACAGCACACCGGGCGCGACATTTGTCCCTTCTTGCACCGCGGACTCACATTGGGACCTGGACCCCTCGAAGTCAACTTCAGAGTCCATGTAACGACAGCACGAAAGGCCAATCATTACGTCTGAATCTCCCAAACAGGATGGCACTGAAGAAGAAAAACAGAATATTAGTAAAAAATCGGATGTGATTGTGTTGGAACAAGGTCAAAAATATTTTACGTGGAATGTCATTTTAGCAGATAATAGGAAGAGGAATTGATCGCTAACAAAAACTTCGTCAAAAGAAGAAAATAAACTTTTTCGTCTAAACGCGTCTGGCTGCATTCACGCATACGTGTTTTGCTAAATCACAAAAAATGTAGAAATGTGAATCAAGATTTACGCACAGCGCGGCGCTTGACTTCCTTTTTCTATTCTAAAGCCGGAAGATAACTGATACGTTTAACAATAAACAAAATATTCATATAGCCTTAATGATAAACGACCAAATTTTTACTAGAAGCACTTTTGTACATGGCCTCCCTTCAATCCCCGCGTCCTACCGTTAGGACGTTCGTTTTGTATTAGTCGTTGGTGCCGATTTCAGTAGTAATTCCAGCAGTTCTTGTTAAAACTACACCAAGTGGAATTTACAAGCTCAGTTTAGTTTTGTTTGGTAGAAAACTTCCGAATTTTCAAATTCTATTTAAATATTTAACATTTGGAATTTTAAAAAGTTTTTTTGTATGCCAACTCTGAATTTCCTGGTGGTAGTACCGGACGTCCTGTCAGAAACATAGAAAACTTCTATACAATCGTAAAGATGAGTTGTACCGGCGGTACTCTGCGTCCTCCGTGGAAGGACGCAGAGTACTATCCTAAAGAGTACTAAAAATTAAACCTAAAATATTTTGTAAAATATATTCGGAATATTGTTTAGGGTTTTATTTATTACTAATTTTTACACTCTTCATACGAATTACAAATTAATCCAAATGGGCTTATGTTATAAAATTATCACTTTTAAAATGAATAGTTTAATCAATAACTCAATATATTCTAATCAGTGTCCAATATATTCTAATCAGTGTCCAATATATTCTAATCAGTGTCCAATATATTCTAATCAGTGTCTAAAATCCCCGAAGACTCGTTCTCACCTGCGTTGAAATGGGTATCGTACGCCCACTTTTGTCCGTCCGTCTTTTCAGAGACCACCAGTCGATACCTCATCTCAGGGACCAGCCCCGAAAGAGCGACCCGCGAAGTATCCCCTTCCCACGCGCCTTTCTCATTGTCCCCTTCGTAGATGAAAGCGGTGACCACAGCATCCCCCTTCTCCATGGCAACCAGCATAGGAGTCTCGAGAAGCATCTCTCCGGCGGGAGAAATGGTGAATCGAACCGGTTTCCTCGGATCTAAAATCGAATAATAAAAAAATATTTTGAAAAAATAAAATCCTCAAATAATCAATAGATGTGACACTGTTTCAATTTATTATAAACACAAAAACTCGAACAAATAAATAGGTTATGAAAGAGCTGGTAAAAAAAGAACACCCTACTCCAAAAAATCAGTGGAAACATCCTGTTTTTTTTTTGCAAGAACGGTATTCTCCCATTTTCAAGACTGCCTTGGCAGACACAGCGATAACCGAACATCGTTTGTATACCGAGCGTTTGTGGTTGGGATTATTCTTTCTTGAGATTTCAGGTAGACTCTCACAGACCAATATTTTTTAAACTATTTTTTATGCAGTAACGCATAATAATAGTTTATGACCACAACAGCAAGTCGATAGGGAACGCCATTTTTAAAACGATTAAAAGTCCGTATGAAAAACAAATGATAAATGTTGAAATAAATACTAAACTCACTAACTTATTTTAAAATAAAAGATCTCAAAGCTAATATGCGTGGACATGGAAGAATAAGTTGACAGAAATTGTGAAAACTGCATACTCAAGTTTTGAGAGGAAGGGGGAAGGGAAAGAAAGAAATTCACTGGAATGGCCGTGCACGAAGTTTCTTTGCAGCCTATAGACGTAAAAGGAAAAGCTCGTTTTACAGAGCTTGCACTTTATTCAGATTGTAGTAAAATAAAACAAAGTATGATTATAATTTATCGAATTATTTTTATTGTAACTTTATAAAACTGTACACCTCATATATGCTATGACACTCTCTAAATGATTCGACAAGAATGCATACTATGTTTTATATAGATACTTTAAAAAAAATCCCCAGGCTTTCCTTTGGGATACATCCCGAAACATCGCACTATCCCATTCTGTTGCTCTAGTACGACGTTATTTGAACCAATCAACCAACCAATATTTCAATGACCAAATGAATCTAGATTCGGTTAGTCGGTTGAATAAAATAACGTCGCACTAGCGTTACACAATGGGATATTGACAATAATTCGGGATTTATCCAGATGGAAAGACCCAGTTAATTCAACCAACCAATAAAAAAATAAATAAAAATTGCATGAGACTTACAAGTGTAAATTGTCTTATTGGCAATCTCCACAACTGCTATTGGTTGAAGGACGGCCTTTACCGTAACGTCATAAGCAGTGAATTCCTTGAGATTTTCAGCCTTAAGATCCCATTGGTTCTTCAGATCCCTTTCGATGAGACATTCTGCGGGATTCTTCCTATCGCACATTCTGACGCTGTAGAATGTCGGCAGCCATCTTGCTGTTGGCCGCTGCCACTTGATTTCTATGGAGCTCCAGTTTTGAGTGGCTGCGACTAGGGATTTTGGTGGAAGCAAGATATCTGGAAGATTCAGAGACTAGAGGGTTTTGAACACAAGAATATTAAATCTACACTCCTAATACTACAAGGAGGTATGGGTTTGTTTACTCATATCATTGAACACAAGAATATTAAATCTACACTCCTAATACTACAAGGAGGTATGGGTTTGTTTACTCATATCATTGAACACAAGAATATTAAATCTACACTCCTAATACTACAAGGAGGTATGGGTTTGTTTACTCATATCATTGAACACAAGAATATTAAATCTACACTCCTAATACTACAAGGAGGTATGGGTTTGTTTACTCATATCATTGAACACAAGAATATTAAATCTACACTCCTAATACTACAAGGAGGTATGGGTTTGTTTACTCATATCATTGAACACAAGAATATTAAATCTACACTCCTAATACTACAAGGAGGTATGGGTTTGTTTACTCATATCTCAACGCAACGTTGAACCGAAATTTTTAACAGTGTTATTATAAGATTTCTGTTCAACGTTGTACCATTTCTTGATGCTCTGCAGCAACTTACACCATATTTTGGTGCAATATAGGTTGAACCAAAATCCTTGATCGAAAATAGCGCAGCTTTTACCAAACAATTGTGCGATCTTCGAAACTGCAACCGAAATCATCGGTGAATCTACAAACTGAAGAATCCCCTCAATCCTCTTGTATTAGAGGCTTGGTTGACTAGTAGACAAAGATGGTCAACTGGTAATCAGAGGATTGCTAGTTCGAGCCCATGCGGTGGACAAAAAAAATAAAAAAGTAATGATATTGCAATTGGAGGGTTGTCAGATTCGCTACAAAAATGATAGAAAATCGTCCGGAGTATCCAAAAGATTTCACCATAATATGGGGTAGCGAAAACGCGAATTTTGGTTCGACGTTTTACCATAAAATGGTATCCGTGGTAGCACCGTAAAATGGTGAAACTAAGCACCAAATTTTGGGTGCAGCTAAATGGGTAACAAATTCTGGTGCAAAGTTGTAAGTATTTTTAAGTGTAGTGATACGAGTTTAATAAGAGGACGGTTTCAACGAGAGATTTCGATGCCTTTATTGCAAAATGAGTTGAAACTATAAAAATTATTTCCATTTGTATTTTTCCAATTGATGTAAAAGTCAAACTTCGACATCTGCTGGACCAACCTTAATGAACTTCGACAAACTTAAAATAGTAGTTCAGAAGAAATTTGTTGATTTTTTTACTTTAATATGTTTAAAGTTAACTTACTTTCCTTACTTCGAATACTTTTATTCAATTTTTTAAATTTGTTTGAACATAATTCGTTAAGGTGTGCTTCGATTTGATGACTTTTTATATAACAGATGATGATCCCGTGTTGATCTCATCACATATATTTTTTAATGAAAATTTAGATTTCCCAGGAAAAATATAAATTTAATAAAACTATATTATTATGACTCTTTTTAATACTTAATTCGAGAATATATTTATGTGGTGGTGTTTTTATTGATCAGTATTATTTTTAATAATAAAGTATTATTGCTTTGACTTTGGTTAATTATTGAAAAATAAGTAATGTTAAAACCTTAAAGCTTATTTTATCTTCGCAGCTCTAGTCACATCTCTAATTATTAAAGATTTACCAAAGCATAAATAAATATCCAATTTTATATATTTAACTTATTATAGAGCTAGTAAGTGTGTGGACACGCACCTCTGACTTCGTACTTGCACATATGGTGAAGCAAGTCGCCACACGGTCCCCCCGCAACTCTAAATCTCCCCACTTCATTGAGAGCACGACAACACGAGTCCTGATTGGGCAGGACTCCGGAATTCTTCGCCATTGGAAGATACGTTATCTTGTTGCCGTCAGTCCAATAACTAGTGCCTGAAATTAAAAATAAAACACATTTAATTATGGTTTTGATATAATTTATTTTTATTAAAAATTATAATATTAAAAAAAAATTCACTTTAAGGCTAGATACGTACTAGCAACAACTGCACTGCAATTTTTAATCAACTAAGCAACTAAAAAATTACACAGCAACTGATTTTTAATACGTAATTACATCCAGCTGAGGGACAGTCGTGTCTCAGTTTTTGCAAAAGCCAAAGTGATGGTGAAAATCCACCAAAATATTTTACTACAATCCATTCAATATTGCCAAATTGTAATTTTTTGCCAAAGTTGCTAGAACTGTAGCAAGCGAAAGGATATAATATGTGTTTACAGGTACAATATGTGTTTTTTCAGTTACATGCAACTAAATAGTTTAGCTGCATGTCAAGATAGCTGCCAGTTCGCGGCTAGTCTTACAGTCATATCGCCAGAATGACAACCCACTCACCGTTCCTTTTTAGCTTGGCGCCAGTCCATACCTTGGCGTCTTTCGTTGGCAGGATTGCGAGCAGCGTTCTACCCTCTGATTCGTCGAGGAGGCTGATCAGGTGACCAGATCTCTGCTGACAGTCATCTTCCGCGTCGAACCACGTCCTCCGAGTAGTGTTGATCACTTCGTAGAGGGTATGAAGCCCGCTCGCCTCACGCTGAATGTAGTCGGGGGGATCTGAGAAGGGAAGTCTTACGTCAGATTGAAAAATTCATGTTCCAGTGCTGCCATCTATGGAGTTTCAAAAGAAACATCTGGCTTAGCAACGCGTTCTAAACAAACAGTTGGTACGACTACAAACCGGTAGAATTGTATAGCACTTTAAGGATGACTTTAGTTATGGCCAGAAAAGTATTTTGCATAAAAAAAATATGAAATTATGAATGAAAAGTTTCGTAATATAACCGAAATTAGTAAAAAAAAAAGGTGGACCGCTTTTAGCGAATGCCTGCAAAATTAAATCTTTCCCAAAACCGGCCCCATGTTATGAATCATGTGCTAAGTAGAATGGAATTAAGCATAAAAACTACATGTATTCGGGAGATATTAAATTTTGCAGGTATTAGCTATTAGTTCCGAACGTGTATTCCAATGAGAAAACTGGCGATGAGAATCATATCAATGAGCATATGCACACGCTGAGGCAAAAATATACAAATTTCAGTCATTTTACATCATCAGATTCGTAGATATGAGGTGCTTAGGAGTGATATCGATATTACACTGTACGTGAGATAAATCAATGGAGATTTATTGTGTTCTAAAGTTGGGTATGTTTTTCATAAAATCAGGGTCGTCTCCAGAATGCTTTCACGCTACTATCAGCGCTCAAACGCTGTTTCTAATAGAACCCAGTTTTTGGAAAAGGTTCGATTGAAACATATTAGGGATGAGCTTAGTAGTTATTAT
This sequence comes from Troglohyphantes excavatus, assembly GCA_963932185.1. Taxonomy (NCBI): domain Eukaryota; kingdom Metazoa; phylum Arthropoda; class Arachnida; order Araneae; family Linyphiidae; genus Troglohyphantes; species Troglohyphantes excavatus. The sequence continues at coordinate 69,485,212 of OZ010667.1, read as the reverse complement.
TAAATAACGACAGTTATTACGATATTTTAATGAAATAACTAGTATATTTAACTGTTACTTGATATCTTGAGCGATATTAAATGACGCAACCTCAGAATTATTCGGTACAAAATATCAAATGCTAAATTTTGATGAAGTTTTTTTTATTAGCTGATCAAAATGTTGTTTTTAGTTAATATTGCGCGCAATATACCAGACCGTGAGAAATAAGAAAATTAATATTATTTAAAATTTATGATATTTACCTTTTACAATGCGACAAGGAGTACCAAAGAATCACTTTCAGTTAAAAATCCTTCACATAGATGCACAGAACATAGATTACACAAAGAATTTCTATAATGTAAAGCAGATTCACACATTCATTCATCCCAACCATCAAAAAACACCATCTTCTCCTCTCTCTCCCCCCCCCCCCCCCCCACACACACACATTAAATGAATTGAACTATAATATCAAGACCCTTCCCACAAAACAATTAACTTTCGCCGACTAGAACGGACAAAAAATATAAAAAATATCCCGAATCGTATGATAAACACAATATCGAAATATATATTTTGAACCAACGAGTTCTGATATAACATATATATTTTTTTTAATCGTAAATATCAACAGTATTTCTGAAATTATTTAGATCGTATTTTGGACACGTGCCAATAAAGAAGTGAGTATTCTAATAATAAAATATATTTTGTTATAAAAATACCGAACTATTTCTGAAATTATTTAGATCGTATTTTGGACACGTGCCAATAACGAAGTGAGTATTCTAATAATAAAATATATTTTGTTATAAAAATACCAGCATTAGCCTGAAATATTTGGGATCTCAACTTGGAAATGTTCCAATAACTAAATCTCAATTCAGCAATCCTTCTGCGATCAATTATATCATGATATTGTATCATAGAGTAAGTTTCGTTTCGACCAAGGCCTTTGCATAAACTCTTATTTTTCTCAAGGCCGTATGTTTTTTTTTTTTTTAACTTGCTCTTGTTTGAAGGTAGAGGTGTTTCTGGTTAAAAATAAACAGCGCTTTTATTAATTGTTTGAAGTACGAATATTTACATTTATTTTTTTTTAATTTTGATTTCGAAATTCTGCTTTTTTTGAGCAAGTAAATAACTGTTATTTCTCATAAATAATATTTTTAATTATCAGAAATTGAAATAATGATATTTTATACCTGTTATTAAAATATCTCTCATCACTAAAACATATAGAGCTTTACTTGTAATTGAGAGTTAATAAATCTGCTGTCCTGTGCAATCGTCTATTATCATTACTAACTGATTATGACTGTACCTGCAGCATTAGTTTTTCCACTAGTGGTCAATTTAGGAACTAGTAATAATTTTCTTATCATAATTTAATTCCGCGGTCTGAAACGTATGTCCACCAATTTGGTCTTTAATTAGTAGCAATAGTTTCTCAGTAATCAGAGTACAAGTACCTGCTCTTTATTTATAACCATTGTTACTCCGTGCGTATTTACATTAGGTTTTCGAAGTACTGACGACATACCTGTCCTCACAGTTGCCACCCCACAAGGATGATAAACTCCAGCAAAAAAGCAGCCCAGTCGCAACACGTATGTCGCTTTCATCGCGAGCGGAGTCAAGCGGAAATCGTTTCCGGATTCCACTATTACTTCTGTCGATTTGGCGACATCGGGAACTGTCATCTGGTGGGTGATGGAGTACTTAACGGATTCCTTCACACTTCCGGACATTGAGTACGCTCCGGCCACTGACCACGTCACACGCAATGTCCCCGACCAGATCACATACACGGACATCGGTATGGGAGTGAGAAGGGCACCTGGAAGTTTTTAACAAAATTTAAAACTAATAAAAGGTTGTAAACGTATTAACATACTTTCGTTATCCAAGTGGAAAAACATATTATCGTATATATGTGTTGAAGTGTGTGAGACAGTAAGTTTTAAACTCAAGAATATGTTGTTCTTTGTTCTTCTTCATTTGGAAGAACAAACACAAAAAATAACATGTTGTTATTTTGGTGATTTAAAGGCGACATTTATTCGAGTGCAAAGAGTTAATAAAATATGTTGCTATCTAAGTAATGTCATATTTCTAAATGAAGTTAGATAAAGGACAAGTTAACGAATGAAAAGCTTTTGTTATGTTTAAGAACATAGAGTTTTCGTTCAATTTGGGAACAAGAGAACATGTTGTTATTTTGGTGACTGAGAGTCGCCACTCAAGTCCAAAATGTTAATAAACCTATTAAAATAAATGTATATATATTTTATAAATTATCATACAAAAACAATATCTATATAGTTACTAAACCTTTTGCACTCTGCTATATCCTCTCAGAGTACAACATAAAGACCACTTCTTTTGGTTCCCTGTTCTTTAAAATAAATGAGAACGGCGCGATCTTCTGTTTAAAAAACATCATTTTTTTAACTTGTTCTCTTACACATCTAAACCAGATTATGATTTTTTCTTTTATTAGCATAAAATGTTTGGGGGAAATGAACGGGAAGGGGAATAACTGTTCCTTAGGAAGAACGCAAATGTCAAAGATGTTCTTGGAGTGCTGTTAAGCATTTGAAAAATTGTACGGAATTTTGCTAAATACTTAATCCTTTCCACTCCAAGAGCATTTTGACATTTGCGTTCTTTCTAGAGAACAGTTATTCCTCTTTCTGTTTTTCCGCCAGAATTTTTTAATGCTCATAGAGGGGAAAAAATCATAATCTGTTTTGGATCTGCAAGAAAACAAGTTGAAAAAAAAAGATCGATGTTTTTTACGTACAAGACACTTTTTGAGTTTATTTTAAAGAACAAAAGAACGAGTCGTTATGTTGTCGCCTGAGCGGCGCCAACGGAGTGCAAAGGGTTAATATTGATTGAAAATAAACAACAAATGATTAAGCAACAAGTCTATACATTTAGATTATTGATACAAGTAAGTTTTTTCTTGTAAGTAAAATAGACTATTTAATCTCTTTAAGTAACATTAACATAATTCTCTTCAAAGGGAATTTTTTTTTTAAAGTTTATTTTCTTAACAAATATATGGTTCTTATGTATGGTTTCAAAATCAGTATACACTTACCATACGAGCTTTCTCCAAAGTCAACTGAAATTGAACAAGATCTTTCTGAGTTATATCACATTAAGACAAGTTTTTTAAATGAATGAAAAATTACAACATATCGTGGGTTTTGTGGAAAAACTCGTTCTATCACTTGGCTGTTTTGAGAGATTAGGAAACGTAGCCATAGAAGACAATGTTTGCTCAATCACGTAACAGTGTTTTTTCTTCTCAACCATATTCGTTGTTGACTTGAGGATATTTTCCAAATATGTAGTAGTTTACTTTAGCAATATGCAGGCACATTAAAAAACGGGAAAATAACTTAAGTTTTTCCACCAAGCCCACTAAATATCAAATAATTGTAATAAAACTTTTAAAACATCAATCAATTTTTGGTCATTGAGAAAATATTGAGGAAACAAGTTTTGAGCCTTCCAGAAGTTGCAGTTAGTGTTCAGTGTTTATTAATCGCCGCTCTTGGTAAGCCTGTTCTCTTACTATCAAAAGCAATGTTCTCGAATCTTATCTTTGAGATACATTCCGAAACTTCCAGTAGCCCACACTGTTCAACTCTAGTGTAACGTCAATTAAACCAACACGTTCATATGTTTGGTGTATTTTTTAATAATTCATCTTCCTTAAAGTAAAAATAACAAGAGATCTTTAAAATTAACGAAAACGAGGAGTAACTCTTCTGTAAAAATAACGTAAATATTCAAATCATGTTCCCCGAATGGAAAAGATTAATAACATGAATCAGAAACTAAATTCTCCACTCAAATCCGAATTATTCTGTTACTTTTATCTCCATTTTAGTTTAAAGAAGCCGTTTTTCTTTCATTAATTTAAATTTCGATTGAAATAATAAAAGAATTTCGTTTCTATCGTAAATAAGTTTGTATCTTAAGGGACCAGAGAACTTGCACTCACTGATAACGAATTTGTAGTCAAACTCCTCCGTCCTGATATTTGGAGCTGGCTTGAGGACCAGAGAGTACATGATCCCGGGTTCAAGTCCCTGCAGCATAAAGTTGTCCTGAAGTGTGGAAAACGTATAGGTCGTCATGTCAACTCCTGACTCCGCCCACAGTTTGGCCTGCAGCTTGTCTGTCTTCCATCCCTTGCCCTCGTAGCGCCACGACACAGCTGCAGCTGTTCCTGCATCTGAAGCCTTGACCAGCGACACTCGGATTCTGGAACCCTCACCTGCGGATGAGGGCAAGAAAACATAGAATTAGAATTTTAACAGAGACATTAACTGAGGAATTAATTGAAATATTGAAGAAATAATTAAAATAATAACTGAGGAACTAACGGAAACAGAAATATTAACTACGGAACTAACTGAAACATTGAAATATTAACATAGAAACTAATTCAAAAATTTAAATATTAACATAGAAACTAACTGAAATTTTTTAATATTAACTGAGGAATAAGCTGAAACATATTAGAAATAACTGAGGAATTAAATCTATTAAAAAAAATCGGGAGTAGTTGTGTCAGGCCACAAGAGTTTTAAGCTAAACTTCATTTCAGTAGATTATACAAACAGGAATGGGTCGCCAACATATAATATAACCTCGTCAACGGGTGGAAGATTAACAGGATATTCCTTCAGAAACCTTGAGCCTCCAGCAACAAACAGTAAAACCGCTTACGTATTTTGCTTTATTTTAAAATTTTCCACATACAATATCTCTTTATTTTCTATAGTGTCAGAATTATCAACTATTTAAAAATGTTACATAGGGTTTCTCATTCCTGATACCACATGTAGCTGCTTTAACTTTTGGTTTGTTTTGGTTTTGTTAATTAACGTCGCACTAGAGCTGCACAGCGGGCTATTGGCGACGGTTCGGGGTCAATCTCGAAGGAAAGACCCGGGAACACATACACATTCACACACACATTCATACATGCACCTCGTTATTTTAGAACCATGGTCAGATGACGAGGAAACACCTGAACTGGCACCCAACGCCTTCAATAGACGTCGGGACTTTGGACCCCGATCACATGTATCGTGCACCAGTCCCGTATATACGCCAGTAAAATTTGTTGGATATTCTGGACGACTTTCTAGTATTTTTGTAGCGAAGCTGGCAACCCTCCGATCGCAAGATCACTACTTTTTTACTTTTCTATGTCAAGTCCATTTCACGGATTCGAACCACCAATCCTCTGATTAGTAGCTGAACGCCTTACCAACTGAGCAACTGGGGCTCCCCCTTTAACCTTTGAGCAGCTGTGTTACAGTTGACACTTCTTACCTTTGTGATCTCGCACGCACACTGCTGATTTCAAGTCTTCTTCCTTGCAGACAGCCTCACGAAGTGTCCCCTCTTCGTCTCTACGCAGAATGCTGCAGCACTCACCTGTAAAACAAAGTTCAAGAATTAACATTGCAATGTATGCCGACTTTACACCTTGCGTATGAATCCCCATTACTGTTCAGAAATTTATTTAACGTATAAGGAATTAGAAGGTGATATATTGGGCTACGTTGGTTAATTAGTTTCCAAAAATAATTTATATAAACTTATAAACTTAGAATCAAAACATATTCAGAAAGAAGCACCTCAATTTGCTACTTTATCAAATTATAATATATCAGTCGAGTATCCAATTTTAAAGCAAAAAGTATTTATTTTCTAAATATATTACCGACTGATATGCTTAGCGTTAAGTAGATTATCATACTTCACTTAAGTTCTTTTCATTTCGTTAATTTACTTTTGTTTATATAATAATCCATTTTATATTCTTAACTTGTATTTTGAGTTTTCTATATGTTAGGACTTCTTACGTCTGCTCTCACACACAAACAAACACGATCTTGTCACAATAAAAATGAACATTATTTTTTGTTACGTCAAAACTACTTGTGAAATATTTTCATTATCTTCTAATCGCAAATATAACCTTTAAAAACGAAAAATATTCTCAAAACCCAGCAGCAAAGTTTTCTCAGTAATATCCTAACTTTTCCTTAAACAGAAAACCGGTATGCTCAGTAAATATTTCTCTCAACCCCTTAATTTTTAAACTCCAGCAACTGCAGTTATAAAATTTATGTCAAGGTACAATAAGATAATTATGCCTTATTTCAATGAGACTGCTTACAGAGTCCCCTAAAGATAAAATCAAGAATAAGGGAGGAAAAATCAGGTCCATAAATCAGGAGAAAGCAGGTAAGGGAGTGAAAAGGGATTTACTGGACACCCTGTATATTTATTGAACCACTTTGCCTATCCAATTTGCAGTATTTAAAAATTAATTACCCGAACAGTTAAGATCTCACGATAGTATTTGCTATGCGCTTGATCATACTAGACCAAAATTGTTGTATGCCTTAAGGTTCGTCTTCCCGTGAAAGATTTTCACTCTGTTGTCGGAAGTTACTTTTATCATAAAAACAACCATCCGATTTTCTGGCAAACTATCTGACTGCGGAATGGTTGAAGTCATATACTGCTTCTCAATAACAAAATCGTCTATGTTGTAAATAACTTTTGACGTGTTTCTTCTTATAATTTATAATACCGCAGACAGTAAATAGTACTCAGCCCACACCGTTTCTTTGACAACCGCCTCCTCCTATGAGCCACAGCTGCGTGACGTCATCCGGCAGTATCCTGGAAGCAAGGAAACTTCTCTCGGCATCGTCCACGAGATAACTTGCGTCACCGAGCGTCCCTTCGGCGTCCCTCGCTAGACAAGCGTCCTTGGCGTCTTCGAACGAGGGGACGTCTGCCAAGTACAGGAAGCAGTGGTACTCGTTCCCGCCTGTCCACGTCTCGGGGCAAGGAGGATCTGGAAGAAAAAATAATAATGTGAGGTTGAGCCATGTTGCTCCATTAACCCTTTAAAAATATGTCTAACATTCTAACACTTTTAAATTTTTCCTCTACTTCATTTTTTATAAGCAAATATTTTACAATGTTGTGTATAGGTACTGAAAGGAAATTTTAATCAACCTCAGAATGACGCAGCGTGCCCTCATGTGTCATAAGACGGTCATACATATGCATACTACTCAAATTTCGTATAAAAAGGGTGGGGGAGGAAGTGGTTAGGGAACAGGACTCCTAACCGGAGGGTTGTGGTTCAAATATCGACTTTGAAAGTTCACGAGAGAACGAGATCAGAAGTTGGCCATTTTGTTACTAGTTGTCTGTAAACGACATCCGTTATATGGAGGAGACTAATGCACGTTTAAGCTAGAGAATGTATCTTAGCTTTTTTTTCAGCTGCAGACGCCACTCTCAACGTCCGCCAAGAATTCCCTCTGTAAATAGGTTGGACCCCGTGTCTCTCAAGGGAACCAATCAATACAGTGTCACGGACGTCGAGCGCGGCGTCTACAGATGAAAAAAGCGAGGACATGTTTCTCACCTTTAAGCTGTCGTTGTCTAAATATCCTCATATTTACGTCAGGAGCGTAAAATGCTAGCTCATGTCTTTGTCATCGTTGACCATGGTTCAAAAATTAAGAGGCAGTGTTCCCGTGTCTTTCTTTCGGGATAAAAGCCGAACCGTCACCGATAGTTTATAATGTAACTCTAGTGCCACGTTACTTGATCATTTAACCAATGAAAATAATGAAACTAACATGCTTCAACCTGCGTCGATCCGCAATTGATGGACACGTCTCTCATCATGCACTGCAACTGGACGACATAAGTGGCACCCAGCCTAACGTCCTCCAGAGACAGGGTCCTCTCTGTTGTGGCTGTAGATACGAACCCCTGAGACTCCAGGGGCTTATGCAGTACGGCGTATCCCGTAGGCCTAAAGATGCCCCCTGCTGGAGACTCGAACTCCAGGGTTGAGTCGGCGGATGGCTCGTCCCAACTCACCTCTATCTGACCTTGAGGGGTGGTCAGGGCCCGCAAGGATGTCAGGGGTTGAATATCTTGAGAGAAATAATGTTTAGTTTTAATAGTTAGGTAAAAGAATGTAATACTTTTTTATATTTTCAAAACGCATAAAATGGTTATCATACAACAAAGCAGACAAAATATTAAAAAAATTGAGAGATAAATAAACATTTAATGTTATTGAATGTTTTAATGATGGAACGCGCGCGCGTACAATGTTCTTCTGAAAGGGCGCGCCTTTACGGTCGTATAGAAATTTTTCTGCTTTCTGGCAAGACGGCCGACCGGTACTATCACCAGAAAATTCTGAGTTTTTGAAAAATAAAACAGTTAAAGAATTCTAACTGTAATATTTTTTTACAAGAATTTGAATATTCGGAAGTTTATTATCTAATAAAAGTAAATGGAGCTTGTAAAACCCACATTTAGTATGCGTCAGCAATGGTGTTTTCGACAACTTCGGTTTTTAATTCCTGATTTTAAGTTCAAAATTAATACAAAACGGAACGTCCTGCTGGCAGGCCGCAGTAATTTGTGGGAAGACATGTGCAAAAAGTGCTTCCAGAAGGTTCTTCTGGCAATACTTTATTCTAATATTAATTGTAAAGCTTTATTAAACCGGTGTAACCAGCGTTATTCATTTATGTTATTATCTTATATGTTTGTCCTATTATCATGTCCCCGTCACCTGTATATATTTTCATGTTCCCGTTACGTGTCTATATATTGTTCCCGTTATTACGATTGTAACGCCCTCTACATATTTATGTCTTTCCCGCTGCACGGGAAAGCTTCAGTCATGTAACTGCCTCTTACGGTGATGCGTATTTAAGGTTTCGTTCCTCCCCGAGATTATTGTATGTTAGGCATATGTGATTAAAAATGTTTATGTTCTATCCTTGAATAGTTATTTAGTCAATACGCCTTATAAATGGCTCCCCAACGCGGCGCAACACCGTAAGAACAGCAATTGCATGGCTCGCTTTTCAGATTTTTCGTTCCGATTGATGAAAATGGCTAGAGCCGCCATTTTGAAATTCGTTGCAAGAACGAAGGATATTGTGTTCTTCAAGCAAGAAGGAATATCATCGGATGTTTAAGATAAGTGTTATTTTGTTTTCTGTTCAGTGTTACAAGTTTTTTAATTTGTAGGCTAGGTTAAAGTTTTGAAACGCAAAGTTTCAGTTTCGAAACGCAAAGTTTCGTTTTTCAGTATACATCCTGTTTACTGTGAGGAGATAATTTGCATAACACGTATGCTGTGTCTCGTTTGGAGTGTTATCTCTATTGATTTAAATTTAACTAGTCTTTTAAAATTAAACCGCAATGGTTTGCTGTGTTTTTCACTGAATTTGAAATTAAAAAAAAACCACCTTGGTTTTGTAAACACTGTTTCTGACAATCGTATTCGCATTGCGAATTCAAATTCGTACGCTCGGAGAAAAGCAATTTTTCCCCCCTCCTCTCCACGTAACTGAGAGTGTTTTATTTCTGTTCTCTTTTATTTGAAATTATTGCTGGCCTTGAAAATTCTGATTGTGGGTTTTATTTATTTTATTTTGTTCTCTTTCGGGAAAAATAAAAGAATGTGGTTTGACATGCAAACGTAAGAAATAAATGTTCTTAGTGTGATTCAGAGTAGTAGATTTTATATTGGCAGGAAGTTTTATTTGTGATTGTGCTTATTTAATTTAATTATTGGCATTAACTAATTATTAGTTATTTTGATCAGTTGGATAATTGATTATATTATAAAATTTAATGTTGTTTTTAAAATTTATTTTGAAAGAACACTTGAATTGATTCGTTATGAAATGGAAGTTTGTTAATGCTATTGTTTTGATTTTATATTTAAGTACTTCATAAATTTCTAAATAATTTAAACAAAAGTGATTCTTCTTATAAATAAATTTGTTCAATCATGTTAAAATATATTTTGGTATTCTGGTAATCTAATATTGAAATTGTACCATAAAAATTTTGCATTTTAACTAGAGATCGGGTGTTATACAGTGTCATTTACACTTGAAAAGATTTCATACTGCACAGTGTCATTTGCTTGAATAAATGAATAGTTGGAATGATTTTATAATGGTTTACAATAAATTTATAATAGTTTAAATGATTTAATATTATTTTAACTGATATTAATTGGTTTTCTGAAAAATAATTATAGACTATTTGAGTGCTAATATTTCATGGTAGGGTAATTGTAGTGAGTTTAAGTGCATTGAACTGTGAAATAGCTCTAGGACTTTGAGGTAATTATTTTGTGTGCCTGTTATCTACTGCCATATTCTGAACTCACAAAGGAACTATTCTGAAATCCCACGATGGCTTTTCTCGCACGAGGAAAGAAGATTGACCTGGTCCGGCTGGCAATTGACCTGGACTTGGATGGTATTGATAATCTCAAAGTTATTCAACTGAAGACGAGAATTCAAGAGAGTGAAGCATATAAGGACGATTTAGAGTTTGTCCAAGCAAGGTTTGAAGAGATAATCGCTGAAAGAATAAAAGAGGAAGACCTTGAAATTGAAGATAAGAAAAGGAAGGAAGACCTTGAAATTGAAGATAAGAAAAGGAAGGAAGACCTTCAAGATAAGAAAAGGAAGGAAGACCTTGAAGATAAGAAAAGGAAGGAAGACCTTGAAGATAAGAAAAGGAAAGAAGACTTTGAAGCTGAAGAAAGAAAAAGAAGATTGGAACTGGAGTACGAAGAGCGGAAAAGAAAAGACGATTACGAATTCCAACTTCAGAAGCTGAAACTCCAGGATGAGGCAACACGATCCCAAGTTCCTCTTACCCAGAACGATGGTTTTCAAGCAGCCAAACCAAGATTGGACTTGCAGACGCTGATCCAGAGATTCGATCCAGTGACGAATGACATCAGCATATACCTCGTTCTCTTCGAGCGACAAGCTCACAGAGCTGAGATTCCAAGGACTTTCTGGGCCTCTCATCTGATTGGGTTGCTGCCATATGATATTGCTCAGATCATTGCAAGAGAAGTCGAAGAAGTTGCACAAGATTATGAAAAAGTGAAACAGCTGCTTCTAAAGCGCTATAAGCTCACTCCAGAAAAATTTCGTCAATTGTTCACAAAACATTCGAAATGTCAAGAAGGCACTTGGACAGATTTCGCCTACGAACTCAGGAATTACTTTCAAGGTTGGATTACAGGTCTCGAGATAACAACTTTTGAAGAATTGTCTGATCTGATGGTTACAGACCAGATTAAACGCCGTGTTCCACAAGAAGTCAAAGAGCACTTCATCGATGACTGGACACAAATAAAGACTACTACAGATCTAGTACAAAAGCTAGATGACTACGAGACGGTTCGTCCAAACAACAGAAATGACTCTACGTCGAATACCAAGAAGTGGTCCAGTCCAAGATTTAATACTGGAAACTTCAGAAAAGTGGCGCAGAATCCAAAGCCAAGGCAAAATGAAAGAAATCTTAATCCAGAGAACAAGCCTGCCATATACTGCTATGGATGTTCCAGACCTGGTTTCATAAAGGCAAAGTGTCCGACATGCTCTCCAACGGCGAGAAATGAGAATTTCCCTACAAATTCACTTACCATGTACACTTGCCATTCCAAGATGTCCCCTATTGCACTGATTGATGTGTGCATATCCGGTGTACGAGCCAGAGTTTGTGCAGACACAGGTGCCAGCAGATCAGTCGCTGGTGAGATCCTCTACAACCTGCTGAAGAGAAAAGGAGTGGAGTTCCAGGAGACTTCAGTAACCATGACCTTGGCAAACGGTTACCAAACTACTGAAGAGGCTTGCACAACCACGGTGTCCATTGAGATTGAAAACAAAACAATCATTCTGGATCTCCTTGCCCTTCCAAATGCAAAAGGAAATCGAACTCTCTTAGGAACAGACTTCCTAGAAAAGTCGGAAATTGTTCTCGACATAAGAAACAAAAGGTGGAACTTTTGTGACAACCCTCGCCGAAAGGTTTATTTTGGGAATGACATCATATCGACGTCTCAGCAACCTGTCGAAACTCTTCCCATCAACAGCTGTAATCTCCGTGAAGAAGAAGGCGAGAGCTTGAACATCGAGCAAAGGCTCCAGGTCAATAATTTGCTTCAGGATTTCGAGGAAAGCTTCAAACCAGGGGGAGAGAGCACGACTTTCATAGAGCACCGCATTAATACGGGAACGCATGCTCCAGTCGCTTATCCACCCTACAGAGTTTCTCCTGCGAAGAAGGAAATATTGAAAAAGGAACTGGATGACCTCTTGCAAAAGAAAATAATCGAAGAATGCGAGTCGCCCTTTGCTGCTCCGGTGGTGTTGGTACCCAAACCAAATGGAAAAACAAGACTGTGTGTTGACTATCGCGGCTTGAATGCAGTGACAGTTGCAGACCACTACCCTCTACCACAGATCGATGACCTTATCCATGACGCCCGACATGTAACTTACATGTCCACTATTGATTTGAGGTCAGGTTATCACCAGGTGAGCGTGCATCCGGAGGATAAAGACAAGACGGCTTTCACAACCCAGTTCGGAACGTTTAGATTCAACCGAATGCCTTTCGGGTTGAGAAATGCACCAGCTACATTTCAGAGGCTGATGGACAGATTTAAAAGTGGTCTGCCGGATGTAAAGATACTAGTCTACTTGGACGATATCATTGTCTTATCCGCTACCTTAGAAGATCACCTAAAAGACCTCAAGAAAGTTTTCCAACGACTTTCCCTGTTCAACTTGAGGGCAAATAGAGAGAAATGTCAATTCGCCTGCCCAAAGGTTAAGTATCTAGGTCACTGGATAACTACCAAAGGAATCGAAGTTGATCCAGAGAAGGTTGAGGCTATCCTGAAGATACCAACTCCGAAGAACGTCAAACAAGTACAATCCTTCCTACAGACCTGTTCTTGGTATCGAAGATATATTCCAAACTTTTCAGAAGTAGCAAGACCTCTTAGCAATCTTACTAAGAAAAATGTCATTTGGAATTGGGGAACAGAGGAAGAAACTTCTTTCAAGACTCTGAAAGAACTTTTGGTTAGTCCACCGATCCTTCGTCAAAGTGATCCAAGTCAAGCATACACTCTCCGGACTGATGCCAGCGGTTATGCCCTTGGTGCAGTTCTCTTACAAGGCACCGGATCTGATGAACATCCTATCGAGTATGCCAGTCGCTTACTCACTAGTGCCGAAAGAAACTATTCGACTACAGAGCGCGAGGCTTTAGCTGTAGTTTGGGCTTTGAAGAAGTATCGTGCCTACATTGAAGGACAAGAGATTACTGTTGCATCCGACCACCAACCTCTTAAGTGGTTAATGAGTTTGAAGTCTCCTACGGGACGATTAGCAAGATGGGCTCTAGAAGTTCAATCTTTCAATTTGAAGTTAGAGTACATCCCAGGAAAATGCAACGTGGTCGCTGACATGTTGTCAAGACCTGCTTGTCAGCATGCCGAACCTTCATGTGAACTGTGTAGCATACACATCGACGTTCCCTCACATACTTCAAAAGAGCTCCGAGAAGAACAACTTAAAGACCCAGAAGTTGAGAAGATAATTCGTTGTTTCGAAAGCAATGAGAAAAGTGTAGACTTCGCCAACTGGACTGCACGTGGTTACCTGATGAATCAAGGAGTATTATATCGTTATGCACCAAATTCTGAAAGCAAAGAAGCACAACTAGTCGTTCCTGCTCATGAAGTCAAAACTATCCTAAGAGATCATCATGAAGCTCCCACAGCTGGACATTATGGAGCAGAAGGAACATTTGACCGAATAGCCAAACGCTATTACTGGACTGGTATGCGTAAATTCATTACAGATTATGTCAAAAACTGTATTGAATGCAACCGATATAAAGCCTCTAACCAAAAACCTGCTGGTTTACTCCAAACTCCTGTTCCTGCCCAAAGATTTGAAACCATTGCAATAGATCTTTTTGGTCCTCTACCAGAAAGCAATGAAGGTATGAAATGGATTTTCATCGTTGAAGATGTTGCAACCCGATGGGTCGAGATATTCGCTCTGCCAGAAGCTACAGCAAAGGAATGTGCTACTACTCTTGTGGAGGAGGTATTCTTGAGGTATGGCATACCTCGTCGTATAATCAGCGACAACGGAACCCAATTCGTCTCTGCAGTAATGCAGCAACTCTGCTTTCTGTTAGACATAAAACAGTCCCTTACACCAGTTTACCACCCACAAGCTAATCCTGTTGAAAGAAAGAATCGCGATCTAAAACCTCGCCTTGCGATCTTGGTAGAAGACAAGCATGATTCCTGGTCACAGAGGCTTCCAGCCATACGTTTTGCTATGAATACCGCCAAGTGCCAATCAACTGGACAAACCGCAGCATTTTTCAATTTCGGTCGTGAACTTCGAACAGTCGACGATGTGACCAACGACTTAAGAAGCATTATAGAAAATGATAACTTCGTGCCCGAGATCACCCCATATCTCAAGAAATTCTCAAAATTCACGGCACAAATCAAAGAAGTCATCGAAACCCAACAAGATAAAAGAAAAATCTACGCAGACAAAAGGCGTAATCCGGTTCCACCATATGCTCCAGGTGATAAAGTATATGTGACCCTGCATCCCATCAGCAAGGCTGCCACTGGACAATCCAAAAAGTTTATGCCCAGACGAGATGGACCCTATGTCATCCTTACACAAAGATCACCATCCACATTCGAAATTGCCAGCCTGGACAATCCCCAAGTGCCCCTGGGCGTGTACCACACTTCTGCCCTGAAGGCCTACACCCAGGACCCCATCGAACGTCCTTGCAATCCGTTGCGAAAGCGAGGACGGCCACCAAACTTACCCAAAAGAACTGGTGCTGGCCCCTCGTCGGGACTACGTCGGAGCCAGAGGGGGAGGATGTAACCAGCGTTATTCATTTATGTTATTATCTTATATGTTTGTCCTATTATCATGTCCCCGTCACCTGTATATATTTTCATGTTCCCGTTACGTGTCTATATATTGTTCCCGTTATTACGATTGTAACGCCCTCTACATATTTATGTCTTTCCCGCTGCACGGGAAAGCTTCAGTCATGTAACTGCCTCTTACGGTGATGCGTATTTAAGGTTTCGTTCCTCCCCGAGATTATTGTATGTTAGGCATATGTGATTAAAAATGTTTATGTTCTATCCTTGAATAGTTATTTAGTCAATACGCCTTATACCGGTAGTTTGTACATTAAAGATCATTAGCGACTTAGAATAGATCGGAACATTAAAAAAATCACCAGTTTTATACAGGTTTATAGGCGCTTTAAAAGATGCTAAGTTATTCAATTGCAGGCACCACACTGAAAAATGTTCGGTTTGATATATACTACCACCTCTTAAAGTTTAACTTATCTTTTTTCAAACGTCCAATATATGACATTTCATTTAGGCTTCTCACAGTCCGATTCGACACTTGAGTGATTAAAATTACTATGAACCCTCTATTGAAGAATCATACTTAAAAAAAACTTTTAAATACTAAGTAGTAAAAGATATTGCTTTCTGTGTCTTTTCTCTTACCTGTGTCACAGCCATAGAGCTCAAATCGCAGGCAAATAATTGGTGACCCAGACACCTGCATGGTGACATTGATTCTCACAAACCGGGCAAGGACGATTGTGTTGCTTACGAAGTAGTTGATGACGTCACTCGTGTCGTTGCGATCGTTATCAAAGAACTAAAATAAACAAAGGGCACTCTTAATTTTCTTGCTCGATTCACTAAGGCTGCTGCCTACAGGCTCGTTTAGATGTGAGTGATTTTCACTTTGAGATATTGTTGGAAGTTATTAAAGCAACTAACCGATTGCTTGTGATCTTGGGAGAAGGAAAGTCATATAATTCTTTTCGGTTACAAAATGGTCTGTAATGTAAACGTTCGACGGTGTTTTTCAGATATTTTATTAGTTCTCCGACAACAAATAACTAACATGCCTAAACCACACTGAGAAGCAGTTCAAAATTGTATGTGATGCAAGCGAAAAGGAGTTCCTTCAGCTCACCGTTTTACTTACCGATTGGTTACAGGGATCGTTTGGGCCGTTGAATGCAGACTCGTGACCAGAGGGATAGGGTTCGAATCTCAACATAAGATTGAGCGAACTTGTAATCAGAGGGTTGATAAATTCATTCCCGTCGTCCTCTAAAAAGGATCCGTATGGCTGAGAGGACTAGACTTCGTTAAAGGGGTCGAAATTGTCATCGCCTTTTCATCTGCAGACGCCGCACTCGACGTTCGTCAAGGATTCATACACTGGATTAGTTGGATCCCGTGTCTCGGACAGAAACCAACCAATTCAGAGTCTTGGATGTCGGGATGAAAGGGGCGAGGACATGTTCTTCACCTTTAAACGTTGTGGGCCAAACAGGTGTGTCGTGTCAACTCGGGTGTCGTGTTCACCATCTAGCCATAGTTCAAAATTAACTTTTCGGTATTCCCGAGTCTTTACTTCAGGATTGACATCAAACTGTCGCCAATGGCCCATTGTGTAGATCTAATGTGATGGAAATCCAACAATCCCACGAACATCAACTCACCATATTTCCCCCATTGAAGTCGGTCCACATATTTCCGTCTACGCTGTGGGCAACCGAGTATCCCACCAGGTGGCTGTAGCTCTTCGGGTGCAGCTTCTCCGGCGGACCCTGGGACCCGAATCCGGAGACAAACCTCGTCTTCGTCAGGTCCACCGTGACAACGGCCGCATCGATGGAGTCGCTATCGAAACACCAGGCGCCCGCGGGATTCCCGAGTCGCCCCTGGAAGGGCGCCCCTCCGCTGTGGCTGATGGAAGAGTCCAATACGGCCCCTGAGCCGAGACCAATTGGTTTGTTGCATATTCCTGGAATGAAATTAATCAAATTATACACTGCCTTCAATATATTCTGACAGTCAATTATACTACGGCTATTTTGTTTGTATTGATGTTCTGTCTGTATTACTACTCTGTCTGTATTCATACTCTGTATTATTACTTCTGTATTCTTACTGTATTGTTACTATGTATGTATCCCTACTCTGTCTGTATTATTACTCTGTCTGTATTGTTACTCTATCTGTATTGTTACTTTATATGTATTGTTACTCTGTTTGTATTGTTACTTTATATGTATTGTTACTCTGTCCTGTCTGTATTGTTACTTTATATGTATTATTACTCTGTCTGCATTGTTACTTTATATGTATTGTTACTTCTGTATTCTTACTGTATTGTTACTCTGTATGTATCCCTACTCTGTCTGTATTGTTACTCTGTCTGTATTGTTACTTTATATGTATTGTTACTATGTCTGTATTGTTACTTTATATGTATTGTTACTCTGTCTGTATTGTTACCTTATATGTATTGTTACTCTGTCTGTATTGTTACCTTATATGTATTGTTACTCTGTCTGCATTGTTACCTTATATGTATTGTTACTCTGTCTGTATTGTTACCTTATATGTATTGTTACTATGTCTGTATTGTTACTTTATATGTATTGTTACTCTGTCTGTATTGTTACTTTATATGTATTGTTACTCTGTCTGCATTGTTACTTTATATGTATTGTTACTCTGTCTGTATTGTTACCTTATATGTATTGTTACTCTGTCTGTATTGTTACCTTATATGTATTGTTACTCTGTCTGTATTGTTACCTTATATGTATTGTTACTCTGTCTGTATTGTTACTTTATATGTATTGTTACTATGTCTGTATTGTTACTTTATATGTATTGTTACTATGTCTGTATTGTTACTTTATATGTATTGTTACTATGTCTGTATTGTTACCTTATATGTATTGTTACTCTGTCTGCATTGTTACCTTATATGTATTGTTACTCTGTCTGTATTGTTACCTTATATGTATTGTTACTCTGTCTGTCTGTATTGTTACTTTATATGTATTGTTACTCTGTCTGCATTGTTACTTTATATGTATTGTTACTCTGTCTGTATTGTTACTTTATATGTATTGTTACTCTGTCTGCATTGTTACTTTATATGTATTGTTACTCTGTCTGTATTGTTACCTTATATGTATTGTTACTCTGTCTGTATTGTTACCTTATATGTATTGTTACTCTGTCTGCATTGTTACTTTATATGTATTGTTACTCTGTCTGTATTCATACTGTGTATTGTACTCTGCCTATATTGCTACTCTGTCAATGCTGCTACTCTGTCTATATTGCTCCTCTGTCTGTATTCGTACTCTGCGTGTGTATTGTTACTATGTCTGTATTGTTACTTTATATGTATTGTTACTATGTCTGTATTGTTACCTTATATGTATTGTTACTCTGTCTGTATTGTTACTTTATATGTATTGTTACTATGTCTGTATTGTTACTTTATATGTATTGTTACTCTGTCTGTATTGTTACCTTATATGTATTGTTACTCTGTCTGTATTGTTACCTTATATGTATTGTTACTCTATCTGCATTGTTACTTTATATGTATTGTTACTCTGTCTGTATTGTTACTTTATATGTATTGTTACTATGTCTGTATTGTTACTTTATATGTATTGTTACTTTATATGTATTGTTACTCTGTCTGTATTGTTACCTTATATGTATTGTTACTCTGTCTGTATTGTTACCTTATATGTATTGTTACTCTGTCTGTATTGTTACCTTATATGTATTGTTACTCTGTCTGTATTGTTACTTTATATGTATTGTTACTATGTCTGTATTGTTACTATGTCTGTATTGTTACTTTATATGTATTGTTACTCTGTCTGTATTGTTACTTAATATGTATTGTTACTCTGTCTGTATTGTTACCTTATATGTATTGTTACTATGTCTGCATTGTTACTTTATATGTATTGTTACTCTGTCTGTATTCATACTGTGTATTGTACTCTGCCTATATTGCTACTCTGTCAATGCTGCTACTCTGTCTATATTGCTCCTCTGTCTGTATTCGTACTCTGCGTGTGTATTGTTACTATGTCTGTATTGTTACTTTATATGTATTGTTACTCTGTCTGTATTGTTACCTTATATGTATTGTTACTCTGTCTGTATTGTTACCTTATATGTATTGTTACTCTGTCTGCATTGTTACTTTATATGTATTGTTACTCTGTCTGTATTCATACTGTGTATTGTACTCTGCCTATATTGCTACTCTGTCAATGCTGCTACTCTGTCTATATTGCTCCTCTGTCTGTATTCGTACTCTGCGTGTGTATTGTTACTATGTCTGTATTGTTACTTTATATGTATTGTTACTCTGTCTGTATTGTTACCTTATATGTATTGTTACTCTGTCTGTATTGTTACCTTATATGTATTGTTACTCTGTCTGCATTGTTACTTTATATGTATTGTTACTCTGTCTGTATTCATACTGTGTATTGTACTCTGCCTATATTGCTACTCTGTCAATGCTGCTACTCTGTCTATATTGCTCCTCTGTCTGTATTCGTACTCTGCGTGTGTATTGTTACTATGTCTGTATTGTTACTTTATATGTATTGTTACTCTGTCTGTATTGTTACTTTATATGTATTGTTACTCTGTCTGTATTGTTACCTTATATGTATTGTTACTCTGTCTGCATTGTTACTTTATATGTATTGTTACTCTGTCTGTATTCATACTGTGTATTGTACTCTGCCTATATTGCTACTCTATCAATGCTGCTACTCTGTCTATATTGCTCCTCTGTCTGTATTCGTACTCTGCGTGTGTATTGTTACTATGTCTGTATTGTTACTTTATATGTATTGTTACTCTGTCTGTATTGTTACCTTATATGTATTGTTACTCTGTCTGTATTGTTACCTTATATGTATTGTTACTCTGTCTGCATTGTTACTTTATATGTATTGTTACTCTGTCTGTATTCATACTGTGTATTGTACTCTGCCTATATTGCTACTCTGTCAATGATGCTACTCTGTCTATATTGCTCCTCTGTCTGTATTCGTACTCTGCGTGTGTATTGTTACTATGTCTGTATTGTTACTTTATATGTATTGTTACTCTGTCTGTATTCATACTGTGTATTGTACTCTGCCTATATTGCTACTCTGTCAATGCTGCTACTCTGTCTATATTGCTCCTCTGTCTGTATTCGTACTCTGCGTGTGTATTGTTACTATGTCTGTATTGTTACTTTATATGTATTGTTACTCTGTCTGTATTGTTACCTTATATGTATTGTTACTCTGTCTGTATTGTTACCTTATATGTATTGTTACTCTGTCTGCATTGTTACTTTATATGTATTGTTACTCTGTCTGTATTCATACTGTGTATTGTACTCTGCCTATATTGCTACTCTGTCAATGCTGCTACTCTGTCTATATTGCTCCTCTGTCTGTATTCGTACTCTGCGTGTGTATTGTTACTATGTCTGTATTGTTACTTTATATGTATTGTTACTCTGTCTGTATTGTTACCTTATATGTATTGTTACTCTGTCTTTATTGTTACTTTATATGTATTGTTACTCTGTCTGCATTGTTACTTTATATGTATTGTTACTCTGTCTGTATTGTTACTTTATATGTATTGTTACTCTGTCTGTATTGTTACCTTATATGTATTGTTACTCTGTCTGCATTGTTACTTTATATGTATTGTTACTCTGTCTGTATTCATACTGTGTATTGTACTCTGCCTATATTGCTACTCTGTCAATGCTGCTACTCTGTCTATATTGCTCCTCTGTCTGTATTTGTACTCTGCGTGTGTATTGTTACTATGTCTATAATCCTACACTGTCTGTATTGTTACTCTGTCTCTATTGTTACCTTATATGTATTGTTACTCTGTCTGTATTGTTACCTTATATGTATTGTTACTCTGTCTGCATTGTTACTTTATATGTATTGTTACTCTGTCTGTATTCATACTGTGTATTGTACTCTGCCTATATTGCTACTCTGTCAATGCTGCTACTCTGTCTATATTGCTCCTCTGTCTGTATTCGTACTCTGCGTGTGTATTGTTACTATGTCTGTATTGTTACTTTATATGTATTGTTACTCTGTCTGTATTGTTACCTTATATGTATTGTTACTCTGTCTTTATTGTTACTTTATATGTATTGTTACTCTGTCTGCATTGTTACTTTATATGTATTGTTACTCTGTCTGTATTGTTACTTTATATGTATTGTTACTCTGTCTGTATTGTTACCTTATATGTATTGTTACTCTGTCTGCATTGTTACTTTATATGTATTGTTACTCTGTCTGTATTCATACTGTGTATTGTACTCTGCCTATATTGCTACTCTGTCAATGCTGCTACTCTGTCTATATTGCTCCTCTGTCTGTATTCGTACTCTGCGTGTGTATTGTTACTATGTCTATAATCCTACACTGTCTGTATTGTTACTCTGTCTCTATTGTCCCTCTGTCGGTATTGTTTCTCTGTCTGTATTCCTACTACGTCTGAATTGAGTCTGAGTTATTAATACAATTACAATAATTGTTATTTAGTTATTATTAATAAGTTACTATTACAATAATTGTACATTAAATGTTATTTTTATACTTCGTGTATGAAAGTTAAAAAATTATACAATTGGCCAAAATTTAATATATACTAGAAAATATATTGATTAACAATTTAATGCCAATTTATTGAAGAAAGGAATATTATTTTCGTGTTGCATTTATGTGTATCATTTATGGCCTTTTAAAAGCCCCTTAATGATCACGTTACCTTCTAAATTCTAAATAAAAATGATTTAAAACACCGTGCACTGTAAGTTCTACATATTACTTTAAATTATTGAAATGTACGTCTGATAGTTGCCCACTCAATCTAAATCTAAATAATAAACTCTTTGCGATGATCGTTTGTATTCCTGTTGTCAAGGTAGCTTCAGTTTGAAGTTTTATGAAAAGTCAATAAGCGACTTCCCTAAATATATTTTGTTCCTTATTTTTGCGTATTAAAGGTTGCATCACGAAGTTGTTTACCTTTTACCGCTGAATTTTAAATTTATTGTTATGGTCACGGAAATGTGCATCACGAATGAACACTGAGATTCGGGCCGCTTTTGTGAGTGTTTGCATGACCCTTTTTTTTAGAAAACATCAGTTTTTCAATAGTCATTATCGGAGAGAAATTTTGTTGCATATATTAATATATTCTGTTCCTAGATTAAAGTAGGTCAAAGTCTAATATGATATGTAAAGATTGTTTTTAGATGATGAATGCTTTTTAAATGTCTGGTGTGATTGTGTTGAAGGATGGTCATTTACGTGAAACGTTATTTCAACAGATTCGATAAATAGGAAATGGTAGCCAATAAAAAACTCGCCAACGGAGGAAAGATACGCAAGGCGTTCGGTCAATCCAAACTTCTGAAGCAATTTAACTCAAACTTAATTTATAAGTAAATTTTTTATTTTTTATTCTATGAACTTGAGTTAAGAAAAATATATTTCGCTCACTATTCTATTTTCGGATAGTAATCACAATTAAAAAGTACTAAATTTAACAGAAGTTTACATTGGGGGTGGAGGTGGGAGAGAAGTTATCCTACGATTTCAATTTTCCTATCACGACCTTGGTACAGGTAGACTCGACGCAAATTATTTTAAATAAATGCCCAAAATGTGTGTTTTGTTAGCGCAGCGAGATAAAGTAATATGAAACGTCACTTCAGCAAATTACAGAAAAAGGAATTGGTCGCAAACATAAAACTTGTCGACATAAGCTGTTAAGTAGCTGTTATGTTTGAAACTCCGAGGGTGCCAATAACCCGTCCCCTTATTGCACCAGGTGGTTGAGGGATGTCATGTTGCAGTGGGACATAGGAGTGTGTGAAATGTCTGGTTCTCTCTATTGCCTGACACAAGCTGCCCGCCCCGAACAAGACGGGATTTCTTTCAAGGGTTGCTCAACTGCAGGCAGGTTCATGTATCGTGATTGGGGGCTGATTCGTGTTGATTGGGTAAAGTGAGTGTAAAAATTAACTCGACTGGAAGTTTATTATTCAGTAATTGGCTGACGTTTCACACCAAAATAATGTTTGCACTATAATAAATCGATAAATTGCTTTTAAAAAAATTACAAACCATTTTTTTTTCTCATAAACTGAAAAATTTACAAAAGGTAATAACATTTTCTACGAAATAAGTAGAAAATTCCGTGCGAAATTTAAATAGATTCACCTTGGGTAATAAATAATAGTTTTTTTAGGTATTTTGATGGGAAAAGACGCATAAACATATTAATTATGCGGCAGATAAGCGTCAGCGTCATCGTTCATATCGCGTGACGCGATTTCTTAAGATTAAATTATTGCACCGACAATGGTTTATCGAAGCAGTAATCGATTATTATATCGAACAAAGAATCGATATGTCCCAACAGCATGTATCAGAACAATATTTTTGATCAATTTCTTCGATAAGCAAACAGAAAATTATTACGTTTTCAAAATTAGTCATTTAATGCTAGAGTCAATTTTCTGTCTAATAGTGTAATATTATGTTAATATGTGGACATAACACTATTATTATTTTAGTGTTATTCCTGAAAGTGTAAATAGGGCGCAAAATATTGTCATTTATCTGTAGTAGCAAAAGAAAATGTCTGTTTCAAATTAGAATGTTCTAACTTTGTCAACAAAAAAACTTATATTGGTGTCACTAAGGTACCAAAATTCAAAATGTTGAGTGAAATCACTGGTTAGTAGTGTCAAGAGTGCGTTTTTCAAGCAGGAAAATAAAATACGTGCTATTAATAACTAAAGTAAAATATACAAATACTTTAATACGATTTAAACATGGGTGCGTAACAACAAAAATTTTTACCAATTCATCGGATTTAGCGGCTCAAAAGCAACGAAGATGAAAAACCGATTCATATCTGAATGGTGTCGTTAAAAATAGGTACTCAAAAATTAATAAATTGTAGTCATTTTTTAGTACATTCGATGCTTATCATGTCTCCAAGTACATAAGTTTCAATTTTGAAATAGACATGTTCTCAAAAATGACCACAATAAGTAAACCTCGCCTACATAGGCTTCCTTCATAAATCACTTTCAATAAATTTCGAAAATTACAACCGACTTACCGGGAATCGAACCCAGGTCCTCAAGCATCGCAGTCCAGAGGCTTATCCGTTAAACTAACGGAGCGACTCGATTAAGTTTTAAACAGAAGAAGTGTTGAAAAGGTGTACCAAAAGAATGGGAAGTAAGATAATTGAGTTGTAATAACTCAGTTTCCATTTAAGGAATTGACATAAAATAATATGCTTCTGAACATTTATTTTAAGTGTGTCAGATCACTTTGTTAAGATGGCTTGAAAAGGAGCTGTGATTAGAAATATTGAATCACACTGCTCAATTTTGTGAAAGTACAATTATTTAAATTTGAGTACATCATCGCACATTTAAGATGTAATTGTACTCAAAGAAAACCGAATAGGTTCAGGTACTCATTTTTAAGTACCTTTTTTGTACAGTGAAAAAGTTACACAAAGTTATGTCATAAAAACTATTATTTGAAAAAAGTAACTGTATGGAATTTATATTTAAAAAAGTTGGGTTGAGTTCGAGTTGGGCTCTGTATCGGAGCACGGCCAGAAAGCTTTATGTGAAACGTAATTTCAGCAGATAATATATAAATAGGAGTTTGTCGCCAATGATGAAACTCGCCAACGCAAAAAGGATAAAGTGAAGAGCTTATTTTCAAAAGGGAACGTTTTCAAGGTTGGGCTTCAGCAGTCGTAGCGAACCGAAGGTCCCGAGAGAACGCTGTTAGCGACGAAATTCAAGCTATTCATTTCTATTGTCCCAATTTCACATTTAGAATTGAATCGTTTGAATTTCGTCATCAAGTTGTGTTCAAAATGGCTGCTGAAGACCATCCAGAAAAAATGCAGATTGTAATTTTGTTATCGTTAATACTAGTTTTAAATAACATTTGAAATACTTCAAAATTCATTTCACAGATTGGGACTATATAATTAAATATCTCAAAACAAATTAAATATAATAAATATCTCAAAACAAATTGAAATGTAATTCAGATACTAAATTTAATTAAGATCTTAAATACTAGCTGTTTCAAAGAAAATATTCAAAAATCTGAATGTTTAACCTAAATTGTTTATCTCTAATTAGATAAGGTAACTTTTGAAATCAAGTAAATGGTGAATATGTATTTGATTTCGAATAATATTGATGACATTTCGAATAATAATGTTGAAAAAGTATAAAAATGAGGTATCAGTGCACACAATTTTATTTATTCTGTAGGAAAAAATTGTTATTCCCTCATTTTTAATTGTTTTGGCATAAAAAAGAAATTCCGAAACAAAGCCTGATATTTTAAGAAAAAGTAAAACAAAAACATCTATATTAGGCAAAAGTTCCATAGACCACTTTAGACCATCTTACGGACCACCAGCGTGTTCTCTTTACGATTAGAGAGGATCATTATAAGCATCAAAAATTGACTATTTTTGCGTTTAGCTGAATATTAACCTCAGTATACCAAACATTTATTGAGTGATTTATGACAATTGTGAAACGTTTTTTTTAAAAAAAAAACGAGGATAGTAAGGAATTTCAATTTGAAAAAAGTTTTGGATCGCCAACATACTTGGTGCTTCTAGATAATAAAAATAATTTCTGCTAAACTTTGAGTGAGAATTTTTTTTATACTCAAGCACCTTATTCTTTTTCATTTTAAAGAACGGATAAACAAAATAACACGTCGTTATTTTCGGTGACTTAAAGGTGACACTCGAGTGCAAAGGGTGAACAAAATATGTTGATACTTAAGTGATGCCCTTAGATAAAGAATAAACCAAACGAAAGAAAAGCATTTTTTATGTTCAAGCAAGAACAAGCGGTTCTAGTTCGATTTGCAGAACAGGAAACAAAAGAACAAGTTATTATTTTCGTAACTGATATCACCACCCACCAGTTCATTGGGTTAAAAATAAGGTTACCTTTAGCTGCCGCGTCCTGTGCAGAGGCGGGGAAGACGACGTGAAATAATCCCAATACCATCCAAGACACCATCACATGTCCCGAACCATCGCGCCCCGCACTTTGAGCAATGTCGTCTGCAACAATATGAATAAAACAAAGGATCGCTGTCCTTTTGCCGGTGTCCAAGTGCGAACAGACACGCCGCACAAACAACAAACAGCCGCTTGATGTTGTTTACCCCGCGTCGTCTTGGTTACCAATAAGCTGTCAATGCCGGAATCAGAAATCGCCGACATTAGCTTAAAAAGCCACGTGTGACTAATTGGACTTTTCAAAGGAGTTTTTGTCCGTTGTTGACCTACTTGGGAAAGCATGCCAAGTATTTTGTTGTTGTTGTGCGTATATATTAACTTAAAAGTGTGTAGATAATATATTTCTGTTGCGTGGAACAAGAAGGCTAATGTCAAGTTTATAATTTTTTTAAACTATTTTGAATATACCAATTCTCAGTGGCGGCCCGTGGTCGAAAATTTTAGTGCAGCCGAAATCATGTAACTCCTTTCCACCCCCACCCCACTTTCCATAACCATACATGAACGGACATTCTTTAATATTTATTACTCAAACTCAAATAAAAGTTTCCTTTCAACTTTTATGAAAGATGACATGTGAAAAATATAGAAATCCTTTCTTTTAAACTATCTATTTTAATATTAATTTAAGTAAAGAAACAACAACACACGTGTAAACTTATCGAAAACTATTTCCGTTTGGAGATATTCTTCGAAATTCTCGTTTTCCACCCACCCCACTCCGCCGATTCATGCAGGAGCCAATCATTTAATCGAAATCCCAAGTGCAGCACAGTTGAAAAAATCCTTTTTGGCTGCATTTATGTCGTCATATCCTAAATTTTAGCGTGTAGGGGAAGTCATACTACGTAAGGTTGTCATGGCAACGATGCAGCCGATTACTAACTTCACTTTTGGGCTGCAGTTTTGATTGAATGGAGCTTTTCCCCCTCCTTAATTTGTGCATTACGGCAACAGGTTTGCTATTTATCTGAGATTTTGTTTACTTACCGTAGAAGTTTCATTTCCAATTATAATCTTCATTTAAGAAAATTAGTAAAATAGCTTAGTTTTAAAATACACTAATAAAATTAGGTGCAGCCCGGCTGTACTTGCTGTAGTTCACGAGCCGCCACTGCCAATTCTTCTGAATGGAATGGAAAGCAATGTCGTCATGCTTCTCTAACCTTTCAACTCAAGCATTCAGTGATTTCCATAATATTGTAACAAGACTCAGTCTCAAACTTTGAAGCCATTTTTACTCAAAACTGTCAACTATGACATTGATCCTTCATGTTCCAAGCTACAGACTTGGGGTTCCTTCTGACGTAAAATGTCTTTAAAATCAGCTGCATGCGTCATCAAGAATGAAGCATCATAATACGCATTCAGAAGAATACATTCGAACCAAATAAGCTCGACTGACGAGAATTTGCTCTCGTTCGATAAGAAATTCAGCGGTAACATCATGAAATAAACAAAAAATATATAGTACGGAGCCTGGTAAGGGGTCCGCAGATTAATTCCAAACAAATTGTTTATCTTTATTCAAAACAGCTTGCTTATTTTTATTGGTTACCATTTTTTTTTTTTTTTTTTTTTGTAATTTGCTAGCATGACGTTTCACATAAAATACCTTTTGCCGTGCTCTGACACAGTCACTTCTGATTTTTTGTAACTAACTGTGTCGTTGATGATTATATAAATTTTTATGTTAGTATGAATGATTAATGCAATAGCTTCTTTATTTTCAATTATTTTTCGATTTCCTTAATAAATTCTAACAAATGATGCACAAAATTATATATAATTATTTCTCGACTGTTAATATTATTATTCCATGCTAGAAAATGACCCAAGTTTAAAATCATTATTTTGAATGGCTAGAAAATAAGGAAAATTATAAGATATAAAAATAGGGCCAATGTGCTCAGTTAATTATATTCATAGTAATTACATTTTCAAAAAGACCAGCGCTGAAACTGCACTAAGAAAATATCAAGTATTTGGTAGACATGACTTAAAATTGTGATTTTGGACATTTGAACTTTTTCTTTCAAGGTACAGATACAAATTTAGTATTAGTCCAATATGAGCAATTTCTTTTTATATAGTAAAGATGTATTTTTAATATTAATCTAAAGTATAAGGAATGTGGAGTAAAATTATCAATAATGCATATTAATGGTTTAAAATTATTTCTTCAATATTTTAGACGTGAAAACTTCTAAAATTAGTGTGAGTGTGTACATCGGAGGAAACTTGAGCGAAAACGAAATAAAATGTTGTTATTTCAAAGCCTCATAACTATGGGTATCAGCCAATGGAAATAAATGACCTACATCCTGTAGAGAAAAGACCACATAGACCTGGCCGGTCATTAATCCCCTACATTTGATTTGATTTTCTATAAATGTTAAACTTTATTAAAACTAAACAATAGATGCCCTTTGTATATTCAATGGGATTGCAACGGGTGGACAAAAGTAGGGTTTTGTTTCCTATGTGACATATAAATTAATCTAGTTACAACAATGGCTTTGCATGCTAAAAAGATTTTTAAAAAATAACTGTTATCAATTAAACTTATTATTTACATAAATTAATTACAATAATGTTTGGTATTGTTACCTTAAAACAATGCTTTTTTTTATTAAATTACACTAACTGTTGAAATTTTGCTCATTTAGACGCCATTTTGAAGAAGTTTTGGACGTTCAGATTTATTTCGTTTTCAGCATGTGAAACGTGTAGCGGACATCTTTATTTTACTTATGTAAGTAACATTCTTTCTTGTATAGAAAATTTAGATAATCTTCGTGTGTAAAAAAATTATTAAACATGAGTTTATTATCTTCAACATTACATTCGATTTTTATTTTCGCTAGGAATATCTCTAACATTTCCATTTCCATTCATATTCTACTTGCTCTTTAATTACTGATTAGTACTTTTCATGCAAATTTCATTTGATTTAGGTATTTTTATGGCAATTATTTCATTTTATGGGATTTCAAAAGTCTTTCTAAAACAGCTTATGAACTAAACTTCCTCACATTTCAGGAATGCAGGTATGCATTCCGAGAAATATTTCGCTGTTAACACAACGTAGAAGCGAATCTGCATTCTCGCTGCTTAATGAAGAATCAACAAGTGGACGTTCCAATTTTTGTTGATATAAGTATTTGAAAAAATAATTCTTAATTAGTTAGTGGTTCTACGCGACTGGGTAGCTCAATCTTTAGTGACTACCCAGACTTATTCTGTGTAGAGACTGGGAAGCCCAACACAGCTAGTCATGTAGAAAAATCTGCTGTAGCGATGGTTTCTGAGTATTTCACAAGACGGCAAGCGCAGCAATCCTAAAACTTTGATCTCTCTCTCTATCTTTTTCTCTTTTTATCGTGTCTTTCTACATTTAGATACATTTTCTCTACATTTTTCTCTACATTTAGAAATTATATAAAACTTTAAAAAAAAACTCATTTATAAGTAATGGATATGGCAATAAATGCACACCGAATCAACTATCCTTTCTAAGTTATTACATAATTAAAAGTAGTTGTTAGTCTGGAAAAGCTTTCTATGATAAAGTTTAAATTTAAACTCTATGTCTGTCAATTATAAGTACTTTTATTGACTGACATATCTGAATTGAACAAGCTTACAAGAACATTGCTGCAATATTTTTTGTTAATAACAAGGGGTATCCAACAAAAGATATTTATTTCATAATTTAAGTGGCTCAGTAAAAATATGTTTTAACGTTATACTGCCGAGACCTGCAATCCATAAAAATGGATGCTTTAGTTTTCCCTCCTATTGTGACAGATTTTATTGCAGCAAATAAGAACTGGAAAGGAATCATATAGGATGAATCGGAAATCACTTTTAGCGTTTGAAATCTGGAAACGGCTGATTGTTTGTTTGTTTGTAATACGGTGAAGTACTTGAGTCAAGTAGGAAATGGACACTCACGTGGACATTATCGATTTTTATATTCTTTAATAAATTAAATTTATTACTAATTATATTTTGGAAAATGTGTTAAAATTTTCTACAGAACTTATATTAATGTAAATTTATTACTAATTAAACTTTTAAAAATGTAATACATTTTTCTACAGTGCTTATGACCTCCGATTGTATAACGTTATGA
Source organism: Troglohyphantes excavatus (assembly GCA_963932185.1). Lineage (NCBI taxonomy): Eukaryota > Metazoa > Arthropoda > Arachnida > Araneae > Linyphiidae > Troglohyphantes > Troglohyphantes excavatus. Next base: position 69,455,081 of record OZ010667.1, on the reverse strand, counting down.
CCACTTTTTATATCACACAACTTTTGTCAATGACCCTGGTACTTGGTACGATTTTAAGGACGTATTCAAATAACGGCAGAAAATTTTACCTGTAATGTGATAGCTATTTCTCAATTTGCGACGTAATACAGAGATGAGACAAGGCTTCACCACAACATTAGAAGCAGTAACTGAGCAGGTCATTTAACATACCTATTATCAAAAATACCGTACTTAGCAAGGGAACTTTTGCTAGAATGAAATATATATATGGGATGAAGAAAAAATATATTGTAAAGCTATTTAGCAAATTGCACACACAAAAAAAAACATCTTAAGAAAAAATTATTCTGTTACCATAAAAATGCTTTGTGTAGGTTTAATTATTGTCCATGAAAGATAGTTAGCAAATATTTTGCCAATGTCGGCAAAACATTGATTGGCCCTCCATTTGTAAAACACAATACATATAATAAATATTTTTTTAATTAATCAAATTCAAAGCTTAATAACCATCAATATATAATCAGTTTTTTATTGGAATTAAAATCACCAATTTTGCAAATTGATGACATTTTATAGAAAACAACAGAATTTTAGTCCTGTAGATGGTCGTGGCTCTTCAATTGAAGTCAACTGAAACCATTCTTTGTAAACACTTTGACTAATCACACTCTTCTCTCAATGGCCTATTCAGTACAGATGTTGGAAGAACCAACGGTTCGGTGCGATATGCATGGTGGAACATTTTACATCGGGTTAAGTTGAGAATCAGGAAGATGGCAGAAGAAACGGGTCGGTGCGATGTGCACGGACAAACACATCACGCCGACTAGACTCAAGGACCAACACAAGACGATTGCAGTAGAAACAGGTTGGTGCAATGAGCATGGACGAACACATCGCGCCGGCTAGACTCAAGGATCAACGTAGGAAGATGGCAGAAGAAACAGGTCGGTGCGATGTGCATGAACGAACACATCGCACCGGCTATACTGAAGGATCCACGTAAGATAATGGCAGAAGAAACAGGTCGGTGCGATGTGCATGGACGAACACATCGCACCGGCTAGACTCATGGATCAACGTAGGAAGATGGCAGAAGAAACAGATCGGTGCGATGTGCATGAACGAACACATCGCACCGGCTATACTAAAGGATCAACGTAAGATAATGGCAGAAGAAACAGGTCGGTGCGATGTGCATGGACGAACACATCACGCCGACTAGACTCAAGGACCAACACAAGACGATGGCAGTGGAAACAGGTTGGTGCAATGAGCATTGACGAACACATCGCGCCGGCTAGACTCAAGGATCAACGTAGGAAGATGGCAGAAGAAACAGGTCGGTGCGATGTGCATGAACGAACACATCGCACCGGCTATACTAAAGGACCAACACAAGACGATGGCAGTGGAAACAGGTTGGTGCAATGAGCATGGACGAACACATCGCACCGGCTAGACTCAAGGATCAACGTAAGAAGATGGCAGAAGAAACAGATCGGTGCGATGTGCATGAACGAACACATCGCACCGGCTATACTAAAGGATCAACGTAAGATAATGGCAGAAGAAACAGGTCGGTGCGATGTGCACGGACGAACACATCACGCCGACTAGACTCAAGGACCTACACAAGACGATGGCAGTGGAAACAGGTTGGTGCAATGAGCATGGACGAACACATCGCACCGGCTATACTAAAGGATCCACGTAAGATAATGGCAGAAGAAACGGGTCGGTGCGATGTGCACGGACGAACACATCGCACCAGCTATACTAAAGGATCAACGTAAGATAATGGCAGAAGAAACAGGTCGGTGCGATGTGCATGGACGTACACATCGCAACGGCTAGACTCAAGGATCCACATAAGATAATGGCAGAAGAAACAGGTCGGCGCGATGTGCATGGACGAACACATCACGCCGACTAGACTCAAGGAACAACGCAAGACGATGGCAGAAGAAACAGGTCGGGGCGATGTGTATGGACGAACACATCGCACCGACTAGACTCAAGGAACAACGCAAGACGATGGCAGAAGAAACGGGTCGGTGCGATGTGTATGGACGAACACATCGCACCGACTAGACTCAAGGAACAACGCAAGACGATGGCAGAAGAAACAGGTCGGGGCGATGTGTATGGACGAACACATCGCACCGACTAGACTCAAGGAACAACGCAAGACGATGGCAGAAGAAACAGGTCGGGGCGATGTGTATGGACGAACACATCGCACCGACTAGACTCAAGGAACAACGCAAGACGATGGCAGAAGAAACAGGTCGGTGCGATGTGCATGGACGTACACATCACGCCGACTAGACTCAAGGAACAACGCAAGACGATGGCAGAAGAAACAGGTCGGCGCGATGTGCATGGACGAACACATCACGCCGACTAGACTCAAGGAACAACGCAAGACGATGGCAGAAGAAACAGGTCGGCGCGATGTGCATGGACGAACACATCACGCCGACTAGACTCAAGGAACAACGCAAGACGATGGCAGAAGAAACAGGTCGGGGCGATGTGTATGGACGAACACATCGCACCGACTAGACTCAAGGAACAACGCAAGACGATGGCAGAAGAAACGGGTCGGGGCGATGTGTATGGACGAACACATCGCACCGACTAGACTCAAGGAACAACGCAAGACGATGGCAGAAGAAACAGGTCGGGGTGATGTGTATGGACGAACACATCGCACCGACTAGACTCAAGGAACAACGCAAGACGATGGCAGAAGAAACAGGTCGGTGCGATGTGCATGGACGTACACATCGCAACGGCTAGACTCAAGGATCCACATAAGATAATGGCAGAAGAAACAGGTCGGCGCGATGTGCATGGACGAACACATCACGCCGACTAGACTCAAGGAACAACGCAAGACGATGGCAGAAGAAACAGGTCGGGGCGATGTGTATGGACGAACACATCGCACCGACTAGACTCAGGAACCAACGCAAGACGATGGCAGAAGAAACGGGTCGGTGCGATGTGCATGGATGAACATGTCACACTTACTGGACTTAAGGGTGGAAGCCAAGATGGATATGAATAAATGTGTAATACTTTCGTTCGCAACGTGGTAATGAAAAAAAAAATTATAAGTAGAATTTAATATATATATATATATATATATATATATATATATATATTCAAGTGTATTTCATTTTGATATTAATCTGAAAGTATCCCCTAACAAATAATTATAGCTCAACTTGTGTGTTTTGAATAAAAATATGTGTTGATATAACCCTTTATTACATTACTTCAACCCTTTATTTATAACTTATATTCTAATAAAATTTGAAAATTAGTTATGGTTAGATAACCCTATAAGTTAAACAACATCCCGTCTTTCTGTGTCTGTACATGTTGCTTCTTTATGGAAATAGATTCTTTGCAAAAAAAAAAACCCAGAGGAGGTTTTTTGATTTTTTGAAACAAACTATTTCTAATAGATTATTGCTTAGTTCTGCAGTTAATTTTTTTACTTTTGGGGACTTTTTATACATACTTTAACATTTGCTGTATAATATTCTTACTTTCTAAGCAACTTTTAGATAAATTTTAAAAATAGTTATGGTTTGATAATACTATTAAGTACCATCTTCCAGTATCTGTGCATGTTGCTTCTTTATGAAATTGCAATCGTGGCAAAGAAATCAACACACAGGAGGATTTTTTTGATTAATTGAAACAAAGAAATATCATTGACTATTGCTTTGTACCACAGTTAATTTTGACTTTTGAAGACTTTTTGATAACAAAAATTAATAAAGTACTATAAACTTTTATAAACAATATTTCTACATTCTTTACAACTTTTGAATAATTTTTAAAATAGTTATGGTTTGACCTTTAATGATAAAAGAAAGTGTCTGTTTGAGGATTGCAAAACACCAACTTCTTCTACGTATAAAAAGCCGAAAATTTATATACAAGTACTATTCATCTTCAAGTTGTGCATCTGAGGTTCTCAGAGTTGTAAAATTCCATATCGTATTTTTAATTGAATTTAGTAATTTTAAAAACATTGCATAAAGGAACATCTTTAAAAATAAATATTTCGAAGAACTGGAACGTACCTTTGTGGATTAATCAATAGCGCCGTAGACTTCGAAACAATAGGTTGCGCGTTCTAGTCCCGACTAGGGCACTTAATTTTTTTTTTTATGTATATTCCTTAATAGGTTCCCCAGCAACACGGGTCCAAACAGCCAGTATAAGATAAACATAACATCTATTATCTTTAATGTTTGTTAAAAATATCTACATATAAAAAATAGCATCATCAGAATATTTATTTTCACATAGGAAAGATTTTACACAGAGATTGGGCAAATGATGATCTTGGAAAAGTTTGAACATTTTCAAATGTCAAAAACTGGCATGTTTAGGTAGTCTTTATAGAATTTTTATGCAAAAAAGCGTAGATTTTATTCTTTCTATTTTAAGTACTCTACTTCCTGTCTAGGGAAGCATATTTTTAGTTTCTGAATTATAAACAAAATGGAAGAATAAAAAGAATTAAAAAAACCACTTAATTTCATAAGTGATAACTTGCTTCAATTAACAGGTATTAATTTCTTTTATTTTGTGCAAATTTACGACAGATAACCTCCATTTGTAAATATATTTACTTAAAATTATTCGAAGTTTATATAGTTATCGCGATTTATCTGAATGCCCTGCCTCATTTCAACATTTTGTTTACCTCATAATAGTGGGATACCATATTATATTAAACTGTTTTAAAATATAATATTTGGTTTGGAATTATTCGTAAACCTTAAATTTTTTCAATACAATTAAATAAACTTTGTACTAACTCTACATTCGAAAAAAATAACCAGTAGTCACATTTAAATAAAAATACAACAATTAATATTTATTTAAGCTAACTTTAACACAGATAGAGAAAAATTCTGAAATTCGTATTACAAATGCTGTGCTTGACACACAGTTGAAATTACATATAATATAGTTGATTTCAAAATAATGTGACATTTGTTTTATTTGAAATTAGTTTAATTAATGTTTTTTTTCAATATACGTAATTTTTTTAAAAAAAATTTCTGATCTAAATCGGTAAAACTAGTGGCTTTACCGTCTTAGTGGAGGCAAATGTACATCAAAAGTGAGGACATAGATACTCAATGTTTCAGTTTCTGAAAACAGGGGTTTCATTTGCTCCCCTAATTTGCCACTCCTAATCTCCACCACTGAGTAAAGTTGACCACAGCGTGGTAATAAATTTGTACAGGGTATATACACCATTTTGCGGAACTTATCCTTAAGTAATCTAGATGGTTGATGAGTACCATATTTTTGACATTTCTTTAAGTTGATACAAAATACGTCAACAGCAAAGTTCGAACGCAGCTTTTCATACGTCAGAAGCAATGCTACATATTTCGGTACTGTGGGGGTCACTTTATATACCAGATACTCCCACTTGAGCCAGAGTTGTCACTTTACCCTGACTGGTAGCGTATTGACGTAGTAAGCAGAAGTTCCTCGGTTTGATACCGAGTGGCAGCCAAAAAGTGCACAGCGCTGCAGCACAAATGCTACAACGCAATTTTCCTAAGGTAATGCTGTATGTGTGGGTACAAACGCTCGAACTCAGTGTTTCATACGCCAGTAGTAACGCTGCAAACGTCGCCAATAGAAACGCACCAACACAGTTTTTCATACATCAGTAGCAATGCTCTGTTGATCGCAGGAGTCTTCTGTTCAACTGTCGAACAGTTTACAGACAGTATAAGGCTGAAGTCTTCTCCCTGAAGTTCCAATACTCATACGCACATATCCATGTTCTCTAATCCTGGCTACGTTATTGTATAATAGTAGAGGACCCTCCGGTTGCATAATGCTGGCCACGCCTACGATTGTTTCAATTGGTACAAAATCACCCCATACGTCAAAAGCGACGCCCCTGTCGATAGCAACAGCCTCCTGTCCAGATCGAACATCTTCCACGCAGTGAGGCCGAAGTCTTCCTCTTTGACTTCGAGGAACAACACGAAGTTTCTGCCCACATAACCGCGCTCCTCGGCCTGCTTCATCCTGGACGTGATCTCCCTCAACAGGTGTTTCTTGAGATCGGAATGGCGATTCTGGATCGAATCGGCCCCGAAGACGATTAGGCAGAAGAGGGTGGCCATCTGCAGGAAGAAGGCCACGTAGATATGGTGAAATATCCCCACCAGGTAGTTGATGACCGCCGTCAGGGTACAAATGAACTCTACCAGGCTGCGCAGAAGAAAGACGAAGATCGCCAGCGACAAACCTTTTTCCAGCTCCTTCATAACTGTCACGGAACTCTTGAAGAGCTGCACGTCAAAGCACTGGGTTTCCCTGCCTAGCGCGTGGAGGTGAGAAATCAGTTGGTGGGTCTGCAGGCAGCAAGCTATGTATAGCAACGCCACGCTAAAGGGCAGTCCATGAAGTATGATGAAACCTGCAATGTCAGTAATCGTGTCTAAGACTGAGGTCAGTTGAGGTCTTTCTGCCAGAAAACCTGCGAGTTTAGCCATTATCCAACCATGATCTTCGACTCTATTAAAGGTGCACAAACAGAAGCAGATCATGTTGACGAGAATGAACAGCACGTGGATCCAGAGTTTGGAAACCAATCCTAGCTGCAGTTTGGATGATGCCAAACACTCGATTGTATTGTAGATGAAGAATCTCTTCAGGAACACGATCCACCACAGGAGTAAACACAGTAAATACTCTAAAAGTATGAAGACGTGAACATCCAGAATTGTTGTTTTTATAATCACAAATCTCCAAACGGCTTTTAAGGTAATGGTGGTCCAGAAAATATGAAATAAACCGACTCCTAAGATCGTGCGCCATTTCCTCTCAAAAGGCTTTTCTGTTATCCAAATTCCAACCAACACGAATAATCTGACGTAAAATTTTAAAACATTCCTTGTAAATTTCCTTGAACTGAAGTGAAGGTGGGGATTCTTTCCAGGTACTTCATTCTCTATAGTTCCTCTCGCAAATTTCTTGTGAAGTGTTCGATTCATTTTTCTTGTTTAGTCCGATTGATAGTCCGGTTGTTTAGTTTTGTTTGATAGTCTGATTGATAGTCTAGATATTTAGTCTCGTTTGATAGTCTGGTTGTTTAGTATGGTTGATAGTCTGGTTGTTTAGTATGGTTGATAGTCTGGTTGTTTAGTATGGTTGATAGTCTGGTTGTTTAGTATGGTTGATTGAATAATTGATGATTGATTTTAAGATGTCATAAAAAAAATTGCAGGTCGAAATTACAAAATATTTTTATATTTCGACAATAGAGATTAAAATAGTATAAACTTTTGAATGTGTATTTTTTTCCCTTGTTGTATTCTTTCTTAAAATCGAAACCAAAAATAAGGAAATTTCAGATATGCTCAGAAGGTTGTGACAATGAAGGTATTACAAAACTCATTAAAATGATTCAAAACGATGTCAAAAATTCTGGTAGTGATTTCGAATAGAAGCAAATGAAGATGAAAGCTGAAAAATAAAAAATGAAAATTACGAAGCTAATATTACAACTTAAATTTTCGATATTTTAATTTATAACCCGACTTCCCATAACAACTGTACAAGTGTTTAACTTGTAAGTGAGTAAGCAAACATGCTTGTTTTCAAACTAGAACAACATATTTAAAAAAAAACTTAATTTATATTTTAAGCTCAGTGTAATGTTATTTTAGGTTCTTTAAGTTTGGATGGAATTCATATACTAGTGAAAACCCCATTGTGCAAACGTAAAAATAAATAGTTTTTAAACTAAACAAATAATTGTTTTAATACTTTGAAATGTTTTTCACTAATCACATTAAAATTGCAGACGGTTTTGATTCATTTTTCTATACAGTTAAGAATCAAAGACATTAAACATAGTTGTTATATTTAAGTGAAACCATCGTACATTGTTCAAAGGATTAATTTAATTTTCTCATTTTCAAACAAAGTACACACAAATTTCAAAGCGCTGCGTCTTGTAGTTCCGAAAAGCCTTTCTTGTAAAAACAGTCATACCCGAACAGATTTTCAGTTTCCTATATAATATTTTTTTACTTTACTACTATGATTTCAACTATTAAAATGTGTTCTCTTAATGTTTAAACCGTAAAACTTCGTAAGGGATATATTAAAAATGTTATAACTTTCGAATACAAATTAAAAAATGATTACAATTTTTTTTTAATTTTTCAAATTGTTAGTTTTAAAGAGTGACTTCTTGTTGTTACGGAGCCTTTCTTGTATGAACAAACATCCGAACAGAATTTTCAGTTACATATATAAAATATTCATACTTCACTTCAATTATTTTAACTGGCTATTGCTACTTAAGGGGCAGCGGAATTCATATATTAGTCGGGTATAGGGAAATTCAGACACAGAGCATGTGAAAAATTCGGTCGCAAACTTTTAATAGTTATAAAATCTACCACTGAGTTTCATCGCAAAAAAATCTGAAATCCATAGTTTAAGCGAGCTTCGAGCAATCGGTTTCAGGATTCGAACAGCTTGTACTTTCGTAGAATAGTCGCTGTGGGCTTCTCACCCCCTACGAGAAGTCGTTTCTTTTGGCGGAAGGATCATCTCTACAGCATAAAAAGATCAGGATATCATGTCTCGAAGAATAGCAACGCTGAACCAGAAAAAAGGTAGTTTTAAATAAATTAAAACAATAACGTCAGAAAACTATATACATACGAACCTTAACGCCGATTGCCCATACGAACACCTTCGAACTGATCGGTGAATGGGACACAACTTGTAGCGACAGCAACCCTAAATCGAAGAAATTTGCAATCGCACGCGTGGACTTTATTGTCCAGGGCAACCTACAATTTGCAGCTAGTCTTTAAATGTAGAAAACTACCCACTAAATACGGAATTAACCAATCTCATTAAATGCAAAAATCAACAGTAAGATTAGGCATTGGCTATATCATTAGCAAAATAAACTTCGACTGAGGAGAGTTGGAATATGGTAAGAAAGTCGATAATGTCTGTTCCAGATACTGATGTAGATAATTATACATTTCCATGAAATTAATATCATCACGCAAGACAGCAATAGTTAACACATCAAAAATGAATGAAGCTAAATTAGTCTTCTGACTTCGTTTACACCCCCTGTTGTTATTTGTATCGTCAAATTTTATAATTTTGTTTACCCCACAGATCTGTACACACAAACTGGACTTCGCGTCATTTGTCTGGCGGTTACATATCTTGAACGGCGCCATTAGTTACCCCAGAAGCTCTTTTAAGACCAATAAAGTGTTTATTAGTTGGTTTCAACATTTTTAGAGTATCAGAGTAAACGGTTTGTAGAACAAAATCATATTTGCATGGCTATAACTGTTATTTATAATATTTTGGAAAATTCTGTTCAATTTTAAAATTTATGACGCCAAAATGGCAACACATCATAGCATTAAAAATCCTGGGGTTTCTAATGGCGGATTTCAATTTGCTTAATTGACGGTTACCTGAAAGCCGGTGATATGCGAGCAAATTTGTGTATAGGTCAGTGTTTTACCCCTATGCCCTACCAAATGTCTATCGACCTAAAACTGCTGTACTTCCTAATAACAATTGTACATTTCATTGTTCTCTAAAAGATGAATTACAGCCGGGTTTTTTTACCCTCATCTTTAAAAAAATGCAAAGAGTGATCATAAGAAAAAAAAATATGTGATATTAAGGGATAATAAATAGCGTTAATAAAATAAAATAAGAAAGGGTATTTTTTTCAGTGTATTGTATGAGACAATTAAAAACTTATAAATTAAACCAAAAATTTTACTGAATATTACATTTAATTTTTTTTTTAATTAATGACAATTGATTTGCAACATACAAATCAGTTGTCGACCTACAACGGGCTCAAGGCTCAAAATGGTTAGCCCAGCCCCACCGCCAACTCTCTACCCAATAAATATGTAACCTGTTAATGCTTTATTCCTGTAATATTAACAATACTCACAGGCAATAAATAAACAACTCCATAATAAAAATAGTGTTTTCTCCATTTTCGATAAAAATGCGATTTGTTCAACGAAAACAGTTATTTTCTTTTGAATGATAAAAATGTATTCTCATAGTAATGCTTTTTGATTTATCTTAAAGAAATTTATCAGGCCGTGCTTTTCCTAAACAATATAGATTTTGAGTTGGGTTTTTTAATGAGTATGCCATCAAAGTGATGAAAATCATTTAACAGAAAACAACGATATACTTTTTTTTTCTCTCAAAAATTTGTATTAACTGGTTTGTTCTTCCGATGGTGAGCTACCGTCAGCCACCCTGTGCCGAGTCGCTTCGGCAAATCACCAAATTGTTTGGGAGTTCGTCTCTTCAGTCCATAACATCAGGTTTTGCTGCTTCGGTTGATGAAAATATTTTTATAAATAAAAATTTTACAAAAAAGTGTCTAAATATATATTTTTTTAATTAAAAAAATTCATTGTGTGTGACGATTTGAAAAACTTTCATTAAACTTTTTTTTCTTCAAATAAATTTTAAAAAATCATTCATACACGATAGGGAGTCACCATTCAAAGGAAGCAACTTTTTCTCGCTTAGTTTTTCGTTCGACAGGCGCCCTGTGATACGACAGCAGATAAAGTAGTTAAAAGTATAGCAAAAATAATAGTTTATTATGTGTAGTTAAACAAATAAATAATGACTTTGCCCAAATAATTTGTGACTACCGTAAATATATTTAATTCAGTACAAAATACAAGTAGTAGTCTCAATCGTTATTCAAATTAACAACCGAATTCTTAAAGACCTATTAAAAGACTATTCCTTAGGCTAGCTGCGCAATAGCAACTATCGGACAATTGCATGCAACTAAACTATTCAGCTTCATGCAATTGGAAAACTCAAATTGTATCCGCTTACTAAGCAACTTTTAAGGCCTGGCACATATCCTCGCTTTTTTCATCCGCCTTTTTCAACCCGTCGTCCGTGACACTGGATTGGTTGGTTTCGCTCCGAGACATGGTATCCAACCAATCCAGTTTCGGAAACCTTGCTGAGCAGGAGAGCAGCGACTACAGATGAAAAAGGAGGGGACATGTGTCAAACCTTTTAAAAGCACAAAATATTTTTTCGTTCGCTACCGCACTAACAGCTTTAGCAAATAATAGACAATTTGTCGACTTTGAATAGATTGTAGTAAACGCGTCGGACGATTTTTCAACTTAACTTTGACGATTGCAAAATATGAAAGCTAGCAGTCCTGAGTTGGATGTACATTAACTAATCGCTCGCAGTAAAAAATTTTAGTTGCTCAGTTGATTTAAAGTTGCAATGCAATTGTTGGTATTGCGCGGCTAGCCTTAGGGTGACCGAATTTCTGTGGAACCACTTGAAATGGAACAACAATAACTTTTTTTTTTGACATCATAAAAAATGAAAATATATTTTTAATGCATACAATTCTACAGCTGTACAAAGCAATGGAAAACTGTACATCGCCCAAGCAATTCGTACAAAATTGACAGATGAATGAGTTTGCCAAAGATATATAAGTAAAGAAGAGTATCTTGCAAAAGTTCTCCCCAATGCACTTTTCTCTACAAGCATTCAACAGCAAAAAGCTCATCTCTGAATAATAAGCGTGATGAAATTTGTGGGAAAACGACTTTAGGACAAGCTATTCAACACATTTTTGGCAATAATTCGAAGACTTTATGGCAATCATAGTTTCATGTCTCACATCAACACAATGAAACTAAGGCACACAAATGGTGGAATTTGTTAATGTCGACAAGCAGTTTTTGTCATGTAGCCTTATCCTCACCCAAAACCACATAAGATTTGTAGGTTGCCTACACCACAATGTACTACTTCTCTTATTATCAATAGGACCTATCCCCTTCGAAAGAAGCTTGTCCACCAACTGCTTCTGAAACGTGACAAACGTATATGGAACTCTCAAAGACAAATCTCTCTAGGAAAGCATTATCCTTCAGCCACCTCCTCGCCTACCACCTGCATGACCACGCTGTCCTCCGCCTCCTGCATGATCACGTTGCTGTCCTCCAGCTCCTCGTCCTCCTCCACGTCCATCTCGAACAGCCTCACCTGCCTCCTAGAAGCGAAGAGAACGCAAGCCACCTTCCTCGATCCACTCACCGCCATGCTGGTCGCCCTCACGCCCCCTTCCATCCTCTTGCAGTTCGCCTCTTCCATGAACGAAGGAGCGTGCACCACCGCGACCCCGCTGGGACACTGCGCCCCTGGGACCCGCTCCAGCGGATGCATGTCCCCTGTCAGATGTCGCATGGGAAGTTGGAACAGGACGGGGCAGTCATCCAGTTCTTCTAAAAGCAGCACGCTGATGACTTCTTTGCTGTAAAACTTAACGTCCAGGATCTTGTAGTTCTTTTCTTTGTTGGACGTCAGAGGGTCGGCGTCTCTTTGGAAGGAGACCGCAACCCCTTCGAGGGGGCCACCGTTGTCCCGGGTACGCTCCCGCAGCAGGTAGAATCTCGAGCACGGCGGAGACTGGTCGGTGACTATGGTGTAGATGCAGCCCGGAGCGGAGCAGTTGGATATAACAGGGATGGACGGTTGTTTGTTCTGGTGAAGGAGGTGGAACGAGCGCAGAGAGACAGTCTTATGCAGGACGTGCCACGTCCCCTTCACGGCGACGTCGATCACCTTGCGCAGGTCGGAGTACAGGGTGACGAGGGACTTCTCGGGGTAGTTGGGAAAGACGAACCCGGTTTCGTGCATGTTCGGATGCTCCTCCAGGAACTTGATCCACGGATTGCCGGTCGTCGGCGGGGGATACGGGAGGTCCTCCTTCTTCAGGTACTGAGCCACACGCTCCAGCTTCACCGTGGTCTTGCGACCTTCCGCGTCGAACTTGACTACGAAGTTGTCCTTCAGAAACTCGGCCACGAAGTGCAGGTCCTGTTGGGTCAGCTTGCTCACCTCGACGGGGATGGGTTCCTCAGAGAGCCGGAGGATGACTGAGTACAGCCATCGGAAGAACGCCTTGAAGTTCTTCATGCTGTTGTCTATGACCTGCTGGATCTCGGTGGCCTTAAGTAGGAACGAGCCGACCATCATGACCGCGGCGTGGATGGCCGCCTCGTCCAGGCCGAGGTCGCCAAAGCGTTTCTTCCACAGGGCCATTCCCTTGAACTCGTTGAGGTGGTAGAACAACGAGGAGGACACGTTCTGGAGTCGCTTCAGGACGAGTTTCTGGATATTGGAGTAGGACAGTTCGATGGAGTGCCCGAACTTCTTCAAACCGCCCTCCGTCAGGTCATGCATCAGGAACCTCTCGAGGGAGTCTGAGGGATTGCCGAACATCAACAACTCTAAAAAGTCGTCGCTGATGGAAGCCTCCTCGTCCTGCTTCTGCAGAGCGTAGTTGTGGAGTTTGGTATCCACCTCCATCAGTATGTCTTCCCAGGCCTCAGAGATGGCCCTGATGGTGGACGACAGGTAGGTCAGGAGGGAAGATATCTGACCATACTTCAGAGAGACGACCTTGATCTCTTCCATCCTGTTGGCCAAGAGAGACATGTGGTAAGACCTGTAGAAATAACAGTAACTGTCGTCTTCGTCTTTTCTCTCTAACACGACGGTAAGCACCCGAAAGTCCGCGGACAAAGTGACAGACATGACCCTGGACTTGTGGGGCTGGTCCGGCTTAATGTTGACGTCAACGAATCCGGTGGGAAACATGCCAAAAGAGTGCAGGTGCACTTGTCCCGTCTCCATCCCGATGGCCAGGATGTTGAGGTCCTTCTGTCCTTTCATCTTCTTGAAGTCGTCCGCCACCTCCTCGCTCTGCTTCGATGTGGCGGCGTAGGCCTTGTTGGAAGCGTAATGCTTGGCGAGGAAGTCGTCGGAGTGGTCAACGTAGAAGGTGCTGCCCGGTTCCGCAGTCTGAGGATCTGTACACTGGACCCAGTTCAGGGAGGTAACGATACAGTGAATGTCGAGAACGTGTACCATTTCGGCGTTCTCTACGTCACAGAGGGTTACTTTACCTGTAAAATGCAAAACATTGAAGATGTAATTGAAAATGCTTTCAGAACCATGCATAAGCAAATACTAAAAGACTTCTTTAAGGTCAAGAGTTGTGAACTCCCTGAGGTAGCACCATGGCTTGTACCTTTACAATAAATTTTCAATGTACACAATATTTAATCAAAGCATGTTTTTAAATTAATTGCAAATAACAAAAAGGCAAGAAAAACTTCCAAAGTGAATTTTTAAAAAATTTTACACAGTTTAACTAAGAATATGTACTAAATTTATACAACAAATAAATAGAAAATATAACACCATAATCAGAAACTTAATTACTTTTATTCTCTTACTGTGTACATTTAGCAGTCATCTAAACTCATGAAAACATTGTAATAGCCACTTAAGTTAGTTACTGCGCTGATATTCGAACTGTACACAGTTTTCGCGCACTTTGTGACCGCACAGACCTCCAATTTTTTTTTTAGGAAACCACTGCTATACACTCAATGAAAGGAACAACTACTGCCAAAAGTGTAAAGCCTACCATTGTCATAAGCGTAGGCCAAAATCTTCCCGTCCGGTCTCCACGATAGGGCAGTGACTAGCACTGCCTGCTCCTTGGTGCCACAGGAAGGGATGCTCCACACACGCTGCCAGGACAAGCGGTGCAGAAGCACCTCGCCGGTCGACGTGCTCAGTGCGATCAGGTCCAGCGCAGGGTTCCACTCCATCAGGTGGATCTCAGCACTCACGTGGCGCTGCTCCAACTGGCGGAAGGAAGCCATGGACGCTGGAAAGTGATTGCGAGGTCATTAACAAAATCAAATTTTGCCCTTAATGTTAGTTTTGCATTTTAAGCAGAAGATAATGTAAACATAATTAGGGTTTAATAAATATTTTTTCTACCGCAGTTTCACATGTACAGAGCGTCAGAGAAGTCTTGGACATGTTATCAAATTATGTAAACAAATAATTATCAGCACACCCACATTGGCTGTTTTTTATGTTTCATATTTCTAAAAGCTAAATTGGCATCTTAAATTTTTTTCACATAATTGTTATTTCCAGAATCCAGTACGAGATGATAAATAGCACTCTGTGATCACTGCATAAGAATTTCACATTGTGATTTGTACACAAAAAGGGGTGTATGTCTCATGGCTAGGCTATCAGAATTAAGGTCAATTGTCAAAGTTACCATTTAGCCCAGTAGAGATAGGATTTTGGGTTGCAAAAAATGGAGTAGTTTTGATTTTCGGGTATGTTGTATGTATCGACCCCCTCGTGAAAAATCCAAGTTTTCGACCTCCCACCCCTTGTGCGTTTTCCGCCATCTTGAAAAAACCGCTAAAAAAGGCACTTTTTGAAGTTTTTCCTCACTAACTCGTTTCCAGTGCATTTTAGGCTAAAAGTTACTATTACAATTTTAAAGAGCATTAAATTTCCTACAAGTTTCATGTTTAACATATTGGAAAATTCTGAACATGTACTGAAATATAGGGCCGTGAAAATCTATAAAAATTTCAAAAAAATGAAAAAAGTCAGATATGTCGTTAGTTTTACTTGAATAACTTTTTTCTGTGCAGCTTAACGTAAAATGCATAATAACCAATCTTGTAGAGGATTAAATGTACTACAAGATCTATACAAAATATTTGTAATTACTATGAACAGATGCCGAGAAATGTTGAAATAACAATTTTGGTGAAAGTTGATTGTAAACTGCAAATATCACCCTTTGTTGAAATTAGTATTCCTGAATGTAATATATTTAATCGATTATGTATGTAATATATACATGTAGTTCACGTATATAGTACATGAACTTGCATGCAATATATGAGATTTATTATGTCAAATTTAGAAAAATACAAAAACTTTATAATGTAATACACAAATTTTTAAGCATTCACAAATACCTATATTTAAACATAATAAACTCAAGTTAAAAATCCATCATAGAATTTTTGTTGTTTTAGCCCAGGTGTGCTTGATGTGTATAGTTCATTACTTCGACCAATAAGCAGTAGATCGTCTAATTCGTCTTTTTCCATGTTCAATTCAACCCCTGGTGCATTACTGCAGGACTCGAATCCACAATGAAGACATACTCATCGAAGACCTGCTTTTTTGCAGCCGTATTTGTTACCACAGGTCTTTTTGCATTGGCACGAAATCATGTTTAGCAATGCCTGTGGAGCTGGTTCTTTATTCATTGGGATTGGAGTTAGGCCACCAATATCTTTCTTCCAGCCCCAGTTGAGAGCGTCTTTTTCATACCCCATCCAGGTTTGAACTTGCAGATAAGTTCTATATGCAGGATATTGAACTGCATCCCTAGTTGGAGGTAGTCGGGCCAAATTGAATTTTGTGTTCGTAGCAGCTTTAGCAAAGCGAAGATACCGCAACTCATCTATAGAAGTGTTTAGGTCACCGCCGTAAAGGGACACAAGGAAAGTTTCAGTGGCTTCCATGATCTTTTCTTTTTCTGCAACTGGATCTTTGAAAATGGTAACATTTTCATTGTGGAATACATCACTTTCTAATGTAGTACAAAACTTCATTTTCCCCTTCCGAAATAGAGTGGAGGTTGTATAGCAGCCACTTATCGCATGTAGAAAAAGAATGTTTTCCACAATATTTATATATTTGAAAGATTTTTTGGAGTACAAAGCATCTGCCATGTTGCTCCTACCAGATTTGCAAAAGAACACATTGTCTGGTGCTAAAGCTGTGACCAATACTAAAAGGTCAATGTCTTCACCAATAACTACAACAGAATCGTATGCAGAAGACAATGAAATGGCAGTTTTCCCAATTAACACATCTGCGTCTTCTGTAGCCTGCTTGGCGACCATTTGTGCTTGCTGAAATGCAGTATGAAGCAATGAGATGAAGCGTGATTTGTGTTTCTCGTTCGATAACAATTTATCCTTTGGCATCTGCGGAAACATTGTTCCATCAAATATAACGTCTGCACAAGATTGTAGCCTGGAACGACGTGCTCTTTCAGTGCTTTTTGTACACCTTTTATTTTCTTCAGCGCGGTAACCATCGAAGACTACCACAGCATTTTGACCATGATGTCGCTGTACGTAGGTCACATATTTTTTAAAAATTGTTGAAAAGCACGCGCTGCGATTCCAGTAAACTTTGTGTAGGAGGTAGCCCCAATCTACTACATCAACCTTGCTTTTTCCCATGTCTGTGTCACTTGGCAAAGGCGTGAAAGCAGAGTAAAATGTGGATTTTGTCCCTTTACGTATACCTTCCTCTGAGAAAAGTGACAATGGAAAGGGAGCCAGTTCGTACTCGAAGTATTTTTTAAGATCATCGTCACATTGCTTTGAGATTAGCATCCTGTGGAAAATCATGAAAGGATCTATTGCTATTTTACCTTTTTTCATGTTGATGTTATTAGTTACTGTTGCAAGAGAAACCACTACATCTTTACGTCTGAAATGTTCTTTCATGGACAGTTTTCCACACAAAAACACTTGATCACGTCTATCCAAAGTGTATTTTTTCTGCTTTTCCTCGAAATCCTTAGGTAAATCGTTGCCATAGAGGAAGCAGTGATTTTTGAAAGTGAAAACACGTTCATTCGACGATCTACAGGATGGTCCAGGCGCAGGCTGAGAAGCTGCCCTTCGGAGGTAAGATGCAATCAGCTGGTCATTATTATAGTTCTTTTGGCATGAAGTATGAACCCTGACTTCGTTCACATTACTCAGAAAAGCAGAATGAGTTGAAAGTTTATGGTTTACACTGGACTCACGTAATCTATTTACACCTCGCTCTTTCACTACAAACGTTTCACCTTCACTCAAACTTTCAGCACAGATAAAGCACACAGTTCCATGTAAACCCGACATTTTGAACAAAAGAGCAGACACTACAGAACTTAAAAACAAAAAACGAGCAAACACAACAAAACGAGAACCGAAACTCCTACAAGTGGAAATATGCAAGAGAAGGAAGGGAGAAGCTGGAAGGAAAAGTACGTGTGACATTGTTATTGTTATTTCAACATTTCTCGTCATCTATTGATAGTAATTACAAATAATTTGTATGGATCTTGTAGGACATTTAATCCTCTACAAAGTTCGTTATTATGCATTTTATGCTAAACTGCACAGAAAAAAAGTTATTCAAGTAAAACTAACGACATATCTGACTTTTTTCATTTTTTTGAAATTTTTATAGATTTTCACGGCTTTATATCTCAGTACACGTTCAGAATTTTCCAATATGTTATACATGAAACTTGTAGGAAATTTAATGCTCTTTAAAATTGTAATAGTAACTTTCAGTCTAAAATGCACTGGAAGCGTGTTATTGCGGAAAAACTTAAAAAAGTGCCTTTTTTTAGCGGTTTCTTTAAGATGGCGGAAAACGCACAAGGGGTGGGAGGTCGAAAACTTGGATTTTTCACGAGGGGGTCGATACATACAACATACCCGAAAATCAAAACTACTCCATTTTTTGCAACCCAACCCATTTTTTTGAGCTATCTCTACTGGGCTAATTTGCAATTATCAGTCAAGGAATTCAATTAGAGGCAGATGAAACTGTTTTAAAATAAACTGGAGGTATCCACTAGCCATAATGAAACATCCCCATTTACTATGTCACAAGGATGATATGACAATGATGAATGATTATATGCATTGTGAATTTCTTATACAATTTTCATGGTACGCTGTTTAGCACACCCTAATGAATACTGGGAATAACAATTTAAAATTTCATGGAGGAAAAAATGTAAGAACTATATTTGTAGTATGGGACATAAAAAAATACACTGCTCATACTTTTTTTTATTTACATTATTTTGTAATATATTAAGCTGTCATGGACACCCTGCATGTTGTTAAATTCTAAATAAAGATCTCCAAAGGTCAAATAAATATTATTATTACTTAATAATAGCTCATGCAGCCTGACTTTTATCATTAGTACTAGTTGGTTGCTTGGTTGAATTAATGGTGTACAACAGATTACTATTGGCAACAATACAGTCTATCTTAAAAAAAATACATGGGAATTTTGAGTCATGGCCTAATGATAATAACAACGTCTAAGCTAGAACCTCACAACTCAGGTGATGATACCATGACAGAATATGAAAAGCAAGAACTTCTGTACAAAACTGTTTAAGTTGGTGTAGGAAACTCATGGCATTAAAAGGAATAAGAAGCATGGTAAATACACTTTTAATTACCCAGACTAATCAAATGAACTAAATTTTCAGTTTTACAGTGTACAATAAGCAATAAAGTTAATAATAAAACATGATTTGATGTAAAAAAACAGTTATGTTAAATCACATTTTTATGTTTAAAAAATATATATTAATAGCCTTGTGCCAAACTACCATAACTTAAAAGGGAATGTCTGCATTTATCTCTGTTTTCTTTAAACTAATAAATGATGTCAAACCAACAATTCTGGACCTAATTCCATAAGAATAAGTTACTAAACAAATATTTAACCCTACGATTGTCTGTCCTGGAATTTTTTACCATGGGCACACCAGTCTTACCAGTAATACACGATATGTTTAACACTTTCATTGCTGTGTGTGTTATATGTAACTTGCACTACAATGTATTTTACATTAGGATTAACCCACACAGCAGCGAAAGTGCTAAATTAACATAAATACTTTATTTTTCAATATTTTATAAATCTGTTTGATTTGGGTATAAATTACAAACTACCACTTTAAAACTTTTTTTCTTTTAAAAAAAATCAAAACTTTTATTTTTTTTAAAATTAAATACATTTTCTAAAAATTTAATTTAAAATCTCATATGCGCAAAAACAATTTTACAATTGTGGTAATTTTCTGTCCTCTTGTAGGGTTAAAAAAATTATTTAATACAATATCCTTACATTTAAACCACTTGCTGTTCCTTTGCTGGTTTATTTAAAGTTTTGAGTGTCCTTCTTCAGGGTGGCAACAAAATTCTGGAAAAAAAGTTCCCTGATATTTCCCTGATTTCCATGATGGTGTCACAAAAATTCCCTGATTTTACAATTACATTAAAAAAATTTGCAATGCATGCTTTGCATAGAAA
Organism: Troglohyphantes excavatus; assembly: GCA_963932185.1. Taxonomy (NCBI): domain Eukaryota; kingdom Metazoa; phylum Arthropoda; class Arachnida; order Araneae; family Linyphiidae; genus Troglohyphantes; species Troglohyphantes excavatus. The sequence goes on along the minus strand of OZ010667.1, from coordinate 69,434,970 downwards.
CTAAGTATCCACGCTACAATAAATATATTACATTATAAATGAAAAATTATAAGCAATACTTATTGCCAGTTACAATAATAATTTATGGATACAACACAAATTATACAATTGCGACAGGCATAATAGTAATTAAACGTGTCTCTGAAATAAAAAAAAATGCAAAAAAAGCAAGTTATTTCAATTATTTCTTTTGACTATAATTTTAAATGTTTTATATGCTTCATATTTCCTATTCCAACATATTCATTAGTCCTTCATATGTCGCTTACAATCTGAAGTCCAACACACTTTGGTTTTGCTTCTCCCTCCAGCAGTGGTTCACGTTTTTACAAAAATAAAACTGAAAATGTGAATAACCATGCTTTTTTTAAATTCTTTTTCAGAATTAAAAGGAAATATTAACAACTAAACTATCCAGTATAAAAGGCATAACAGACGATAATTGCCGTTTTAATGATACAAATCTAAAAATGTCCCTGATTTTTTGTGAAATTTTGAAAAATTCCATGACATTTCCCTGATATTTCCAGAATTAAAAAATTCCATGACAATTCCCTGATTTCCAGGCAGAATAAAAGGCATAATAGACGATAATTGCCGTTTTAATGATACAAATCTGAAAATTTCCCTGATTTTTTGTGAAATTTTGAAAAATTCCATGACATTTCAATGATATTTCTAGAATTAAAAAATTCCATGACAATTCCCTGATTTCCAGGCTATGTTACCACCCTGTTTTTCTATTGCAAATGCAAAAAAACACACAAGTTAGAGATGAAAAAAAAAATCGGTAACTTTTCCTAGTTTAGTTATTTCCTCCTAGTATTCAACAGTACAACCAAGTAGTTTGATGTTTGGCAACCGAACAGAGACACTTAAAATATTTTTTTAAATGGTAAAGCAAACTTTTTATACAAACAACAACAAAAAGTAGATACAAGAAAAAATATTTAATAGCATTAGAGAAGTGATTAACATTTGATAATCATGTTCTTATTACTTACAATTTTTAAATTTCTTAAATTTAACACCTCACTTAAAATATAGTTTCAATGTGTATATAAGATCCAGCAATTATTAATTGTAGTCAAAATTTAATATTTTGGAAAATAAAAGTTTGCTAGACAGTGAAGCAAATACTTGCAATTTTTACAGAATTGGGCTTGGAAAATCGACTTTTTCCTCATTTCATATAAATTATTATTTCTTAGTGCCAATTCCGAATGCTTAATAACAGTTTCCCTTCTTGAACGATATTTGTTTTGTTTGTTACAATATTTGATAGAAATAAGCTATCATTAAAAATAAGAATATTTTCAAGGCATAAACTAATTTAATTTGCCATTTATTCAATCTTTAGGATGATTTCATAAAACTTATTATAATATATTTTGTGAATTCAGAAAATGAAAATGGGTTAAAGTGCATTAACGGTAACCATGATTTCTTTCTAAACTGTTGACTCTTTTCGGCAACCCTACAGGAGGGTAAAAAAAAGTGGTTATTTGAGTGGATGCAAAACCATTTTTGTTGTCATAGCAAATATCGGAACATTTCAGAAAAGTCACCAAGGGTTACCGTTTATTGCATTTTAACCTGAAAATCTATCAAAATTAGTCAAAAACTACTGAGTTTTTTTTTATTTTTGAAATATTATTTAAATTAAACCGAATATTCGGTTGGAATTTTAATCGAATATTTAGCATTCAGCAGAATTTTATATTGGATGCATCTCTAAATTACTACGAGAAAAAACTTTATTCACTACATAAAAAGAGTAAGGCAACTACTTCACTCAGCTAAAAATAACACGCGCGGCTTTCACTTTGGATTGCTTACTCTAAAAAATTCACCAAACCGGAAATTTTTACCATCAAATTATTGTAAATAAAACCATTAAACTCACTCAACTTATGACAATTTTTTAAGATTTAAATGAAAGTTAGATTAAATTATACAAAAATATCATTAAATGTCAAAAGGCAATTCCAAAATCGCGAAGTACTTTTAAACTTGTATCAAAAAAATAAACTAGCGATAAATATCATTTTACAATTGTTATAAAAAATACAAACCTATCCCGATAAAAGCTTTCTTTTTATATAAAAAAAATTAAGTAAACGAAAGATTTTTTTTCTTATATTAGTTAATTTTTTTTAAATATTATATACTTATTAAATAGAAAAAATATACAAAAACTTCAATTTAATCCAACCGGTGCCTAATGTTTTGTTTTTAACGTGCCTGCTGCCAAACAAAAATTATATATTTAGAAGAAGTAGAAGCAAGTTTCATATTTTGCACAATTCATTCAAATTCATATTTCTTAGAGTACTTCTTTAACAAGACAAAATTAAATATCATTTTAAATATTTCATAGTATCACGAAAATATACGCCTTATAATATTTCAAAAGAAACTTATTTTATTTATTGAAACATTTACTGAAACTACATTTTACGTAATTAACTGCAACTGTTTTTATAAACTCTATTAGTAAACAATGAACTCGTGATTTGTTGAGTCTCTTCAAAGTGTGTCTTTTAAATTTTAAATAAAGTTTAAAATAAAATTAATTATTAAATATGGATATTGAAAGCAAATTTCAACAGGTACGGTGGTCTGTACTTTCATGCGCAAAAACCAGCTCAACAATACTGGTTTGCTTATCACGAAATAAAAAATAAGGTTTCATGACAAAGAAATTTTTAAATAATTACCTTGCGTTTTTCAAATTTTAAATACATCTTAAGTTTTCTAAAACATTCATTTTTGTAATTTCAAAAATTTGTAATTGATATTTTTTCAAATATGAATGAAATTTAAAAAAAATTATAAATGCTAAAGTTTTAATGTTTAAAAATGTAATTTTTCTTGGAGTAATCTTAATAAAAATTTACAATTCCCAATACTATGTTGGCGCAGCTTAGTCAGTTTGGCTCTTGTACCATTAAGCACAAACCAACCAATTCAATATGTTAAGTCTGTAAATATTTTATAAATTCTATGTAAAGCAAAAGTATATTGCTTAATTTTAATTCTTAAAAATATAAAATAAAAACTTTTGTTTTGCAGTTACTGAAAAGCCTGCATAAGCAATATTAGATAATTTAAAATTAGCTTATTAAATAGCATTACATTAGGATAAAATTATATAAATTGGTTCTTTAAACATTGGTAGGGTTTTCTGTAGGGATGCACCAAATGACAAATATTCGTTTAAAATGTCATCCAAATATTCGCTTAATTTAAAACCATAATAATTCTATTAAAAAACCCTCACAAATTTGATTGGATACTTACATTCTTATTCACAACAAACTATAATGTCTTACCATCGACTAAAAATTTTATAATATATATGATTTAGTTTATTTACTCTGAGAACATTCCCATTGATAATTTATTTCTAATAACTTACAAAAAAGTAGAAATATTGGTTCTTATGAAAAAGTAGAAATATTGGTAGCGCAAGTTTCTATTTCAAGAAGTAAGAAATGATAGAAGAAAATCAAGAAGCAAGTTTAGAGAAAACAGAATAAATTATAAATAGTGAAAAAGTATATCGCTTAATTTTTTGTCTCGCAAATATTACATTTTGATTTCAATTAATAATTACATGATGTTAACTGTATATTCACATGTGTGATTTTAGAAATTAAAAAGAGGTTGCATTAATAAACAAGTTTAAATTCTATCACTTTTTTAATATGTTTTTTTTTTATATTCAAATTTTTGGCTTTAGTTTATTGGAAAAATAAAGTTTAGTTTGGCATTATTTACAAATATTTTAAGTGCTACTATTTGGTTGTGCAGACAAATAAGCAGTATACACCAAATATTCGGTGCCTCCCTATTTAAATTAACATTTTATTAATTTGAATTACTAAAACTCCACTTTATTACTTTAAATTTTTGTGAAGTACTGTTTAACCAACTGACAGATACAAGCATGCATATCCGTTCGAGTATCTCCAGTTTTTCCAGTAGTACACATAATATAAAAGTTGATAAAAAATTTCATTTTTGAAATATTTTCAGATTTAAAACATTAGGAGGACTTTTAAAAACCTTCTCTACTGATATAATTTTTTAAAAAATATTTTGTAAAAAAAAAGGAATGTGTTGAAATTATAAATTAAACTGGTACAGATGTAGTATAGGACATTTGGCGCACAAAGTTTTATTTGGCGTGTTTTATAGAGGCGATAAATTTATAGTATGGCAACCTCACCTGACATAGTTGGTATATTCCTATAGGGGATGGGCGTATTTGTAAACAAACCGGCTTCTCGGAAAAGCTGAAGGCAGAAACGTCGTTCGCGGGTCAGCGTTTAACATGGGTTTAGCATGTTTGTTCGCGATCGACCAATGCGTTATTCGTTAATACTTCATTTAAGGATTACCTGAAACTAATTATACTGATTAAAATTATAACTTAAAAATAAAGTTATATATTTATTTCTGTTTTTGTTTATTTTAAGGACATTTTAGTTATTTCTTGGGGTTTTCTGCTTATTTTAAATGTTAAGAAAAATGTGTATACAAGTTCAACGAAATTTTTTTAAATAAAAATTACTTAGTTTTAATTGTATATTTATACAATTAAAGTGTTTATACAATTAAAAAATAAATATTATCTGTTTTATTCGGCGTAAAATTCAAATTAAAAAAAATACTTGTATGTTAATAATATCCACATATGTAAATATAAATTAACAAATCTTTTTCAGTGTTTTGTTTTCTCTAAGAATGATTAAAACATTACCATAATTAGTACTTATATTAAAATATCAAGCAGATAATTGTGATTAATAATTTCTTTTAAAAACATCAAATTATTATATATTATAAAAGATCGTCATGGGAATTGTATTACAGCGGTTCAAGGGATGTTTGTGCACAAACGAAAATTATTTTACTTCATAATTGAAGGTGAAGCAAAAACAATCACCATACAAATTTCAAGTCGCGAACTTGAAGGTTTTATGCAGCAAAACTCCAGTTTTAAGTGCTATTAAAATCTAAAAATAACTGCATTTAATGAAGATTTTTGTTAAAAATTCCTTATACAACATGAAATAAAGCCTTTAAAACACCTTTTATTATAAAGTATTGAAATTATTAAAGGGAAATGCAGAATTTTTAAAGATTTAATTCATGAAAAAATTAAAAACTATAAAAAAAAGTGCAGTTTTTTCAAATTCCTTTATAAAACGTTCAATTTCACAAATTAATTAAGTTTTATGCTAGTTTTATTTGCCGGGTAACAACATAAATATATATAGTTCTTTTATAGATGATTTGACAAATTTGTTTAAGAAAATCAGCATAAAGCCTTCATCAAAGTTGGAAAATTGAAGGTTTTTTGTAGGTTTTATAAAGGAATTTGGAACAAAAATCTTCAAAGCTACATTTTTTAAAGATTAGCCTGTTTAAAACCTTTAATTTCACAACTTCGATGAATTTTTATGCTAATTTTTGTTTTTGCTGTATTTTATTTTAAATACAGGAATTTTCTAACTTTGCATGTCATTTTTTTTATTAGTTTCATGAAGACGCCAAATTTCAAAAAATTTGGGAGAAATTACTATATTATAAAGTGTCAAACATGCATTTTTCAAAACAAAATCCAAGCAATATATAGCCGTCTTAAAATAATACACGGATAATGTTGCGAACCTCAATATTATCAATTTACTCAAATGTAATGTACAATTAAAATAAAAAATATCAATCTAAAAACATCCTAATGTAGAATAAAATTTTTCGAATAAATCTTCTAAATTTTTCTTTTTCCACTGAAATTTTGCACCCTTCTTAGTCCATCACTCCATGAGACAACTTATTATTGTGTCATTTGGGCCTACTTTTACAAGAAAACATATTTGCAGAATCGAAGTCATTTTTTAATACATTTATGTGTAATATTTTTTGTGCTTAAAGTTTTTATGCATATATTTATTGGATTAGTATACAAGCAATTCAATATAAGTAATACGATTTATATATTTATACTATTAAATAATGATTTACAACTTCAGAAATCCAACAAAGTCGCCGATGGATTTCAAAAAATGTTTAAATATAGTTGTAACAACATTATTGTTAGGTTCAATTATTTGTGTTTAATGAACCTATGATGGCATCTCATAAACAAAACTTGACACAAAAACTTATAAGTTATTGCTACAAATATAAAATAATAGTGCACAATTAATGTATCATTAGTTTACGTTTCATTATCGTCTATTTTCAGTATTTTTTTGTTCGAATATAAAAAATAAAATTATTGGAAATTTTTGTTTTTATAATCCTTATGTTACTAAAACTATAATTGGACTTGTATTTGTGCCTAATCGTGTGCTTTTATTTTGAGTTTAAAACGAAATACCGCCTTTTAACGCGACGCAAGCATAGCGAAAGGCAACGGAATTCTGTTTGTTTTGCCTTTAGATTTTCCTCGTTGCTCTGCGCGGCAGCCTGTGACGTTGCAGTGCCCATCACCTATTCTTGTGGCGACTTTCATCTGGCAACCCTATGACGTCATAGCGCTGTTTAACGGCAATTTTTCGTCGCCAAAAACAAAAACTCGCCAAATGTATTATACTACATCTGTTCCATTAAACTTTCCTACAGTGAAAAAAAACCTACAGATTCGAAATTTTGCTTATCCGTCAGAGGGTTAACATCTAGTACATATGATGTAGTTGCTATTTTTTACTTTTACAGTTTACAGAGAATGGATTTGCGGTTATTGAAGGTTTTCTAAGCGATACAGAAGTAGGAGAACTCACTGAAGAAATCTCAGCTGTAGTGAAAGATATGACTCTGCCAGAGCATTGCTCAGTTTTCCACACTGGAAAAGATCAAGTAATTATTGAATGTAAAATTCACTAATGCTTTATAATCATAAATTTTATAGTGTAGCTAGTTTGGATTTTTAAATCTTGTTATTTTTGGTTGATTGAATTAATTTTGCATTAAAACATAACTAAATCCTTTACACTTGCAAAAATACTTCTTTATATCTAGTTCATGTACTTCCTTATAAATCTTTACATTTCATTGTTTTATTTTTTACTAGCTGCTTGACACTGATGTCCTATTCTCAAAAGGATATTTGCTAACCCACTAAGATCACTCCGAATTTCTCTATCATTTATTTCTTCACCTTCCATATAGCAGACAGTCTATTTTTGTGATGCATGTACAGAACCAGACATTTATTTTTATTTATATCAAATGACACATGCCGTTTAAAAACCGGTTCTGAAGTTAGAATTTAAACATGAATATTACACTTTTCAATAAATCATATATTTAATTTCTAATTCAATTTTTATTTGTTTTTCAGGCACGTGACAATTATTTTATCAACTCCGGGGATAAAATAGCATTTTTCTTTGAAAAAGATGCTGTTGATATCCAGGGCAAGTTTTTATCCTTTTTTCATATTCAGTTTTACTAAATACCTAATAGCTTGAGAAACAAACATTTTATTGACATAACATAGAGGCTACTGTAATGGGTGAAGGCTCATGCTTCTAGGGTTACTGCAAAAACAATATTGTTTTATTGTCTTGTTTTAAAAAGACATTTTCACAACATCGTTTGCTATATAAGTAATAGCAATTACTATTACTTATATTCCTCATTTGAAATACAAATATAGGAATTTAAAAATTCAGTTTTACTCTACTGACAAATCAATTACTTATTACTTTAGTAGGTTTTTTTTTTACCCCATTTATAAATCACTAAAACTTTTAAAATAACTTTTATTTTATTAACATACATTGAATAAATCAAATGTATTGTTTGAGCCTGTAGTTTGTTAATAGGTCCTTATTTTGTAGCATACATTGGGCATGTAGCATTAAGCATACATTGGGGCCCAACATACAAACCTTTTACTGTGGAAGTACTGATCTTTATATTTATCTTCACTTTTTGTTTGAATTGCATGCAAGTACATATTTTTGGTAAAAGTATTACTATTGTTATAGTATATTTTTTCTGAACTATTAAACCCATTCTTTAAAAAAAAAATAGTAATGTATTTAAGCTACATAAAACTTGGGTATCGGATACTTTTGGTTTGTAGGGTATTTTGGCTGTTGCGTCTGTTCTTTGTAAATCTGACCTAGTCTGTAATTAATTAGCTTGTAATGTAATAGAAGAATAACTATCTGTATTTATTAGCCAAAAATTTTTATTTTATAATATGTAAAAATAGTTATATTGTCTGTTAATTTTTATAATTTATGTATATTCTAACTGTTATTGTTTTGTTTTTAGGAAACCTTGTTGTCGATAAAGAAAAAGCTTTGAATAAAATTGGACATGGTGTGTAATGTAAATATAAATGGTTTCAAAATAATTTGTGGATGATAATACACCATTATGTCATAATCCTTAAATTTGAACAAATAACTGAAAAATACTTTTTTGACAAATAAAGAATCTATAGGGTATAAAATTACTACTTTTTAGATTATTATACACATCTAGAGCTATCATGAAAAAAAATCAAACTGGTAGAAATTTGTAACTTTTGAGGTGTAAAATGTCTATTTTTTAAACTTCTATCTAAAAACAAGGAAAATATTGGTTTTTGACAAATAAATATAGATAGATTATTAATTTGCAAAAATTGTGCACACCCAGAGCTCTCATTTTAAAAAAGAATTGTCAAAATCAGTTTATTTAATTTTTTAACTTTTGATAAAAAGAAATAGCTAACTTTTTATATATAGATAACCTATCTACTCTAAAAATAGTCATCCAGAAACCTAATTGAAATCATATGTCTAAGCAAATAGAACAAAATATTATTGGCCATATGACATATTGGCCTGTCATCATCAATGTGATATATTTATTTAAAGAAAAATTATTTCAATAAAGCAATTGGCTATTGAAATATCTCATTCTCTAATGTAATTTATTGTTAGTATTTTGTAAGTATTACTTATATTTCTTAAAAATCAGATATACAACTCATTTTTTAACAATCGAACGAGTTGTCTGTCAATTGGTGTAAGTCACAAACGTCTGAAAATGAATTAACACCATTTTCCATTACTAGACAACTAGATCTATTATTTGGTCAAGTAGTGTGGATCATAGTTCAATAGGTTGCCCAATATTGAGCTCAATGTTATTCCACTGAACATTATACAATCAAACCCCGTTATAACGAACCCTCAACGGACTGGTTCAGAAGTTCGCTATCGCCGAGGGTTCACTGTATCCGAATTTTCAAATATTGACGATATAAAAACTTCCTAAAGTCCTTAAACACGTTTTGTGCGAAACAAATTACACTGAATTGCAATTTGTAATGGGCAATAATAAAGTAAAAGAAATATTTGTTCTTAAAAAACAATTAAATTAATTTTACTACTACTTAAATTTATTTATCTAAAGTATGAAAAGAAGTTTTGATTTTTTGTTGAAAGCATCAAAAGAGTCCATTACATTTTTATCCACAGTTTCTGTTGCAAAGATATTATGCAAAATGTTCACAGCTGCCTTACCCTTAGCATCAGAAATTGAAGGACCTGGACTAACATCCCCTTCGTATGCAATATCTGTAGATAAACGATAATCACCGTTTTCTATTCTCTTAATAATTTTCGCTTTATCCTCAATGGAAAAGGCATTAGCAAACAGAAGCGATTTTAAACCTATGCGAAGTCCACAAGTTAAACGATAATCTTCAGCAATAGAATGAAAGGAATAGGCAAAGAATGTATGCTAAACCAGTTGAACGGGAGAAGGGGAGGAGCTGAGCAAGGTAGTCTATTGTCACCTTGGAGGAACCTGACTTCTGTCAAAGGAACAAAGGGTAAGGAATGTGGTCGGGGCGAGTAAAATTTTTGGGAAAAATCTTAAACTAAACTGGAAAAGTGTGAATTTTAGTTCGCTACATCCGAATTCCTTACTTTTGAAGATCGTTATAAACATTTGAAAATACATTAGTGACATAGGAGTTCGGTTGGAACCAATTGAAAAGTTCGTTACAACCGAGGGATCGTTATATCCCGGGTTCGTTATACCGAGGTTTGACTGTAGTGCCAAGGCATGTTACGAATTTTAAACATTCTTATATAGGAACAGGGTGTCCACAAGCAGGGAAAACAGGGAAATATCAGGGAATTTGACCATTCTGGAAATATCAGGGAATTTGGGATTTTTTTGAAAAAATCAGGGAATTGGTCAAAAAAAATATTTTTAACTTGATTTCTGGCTGTGAAACATCGTTGATTAGTTGCAAATATTCAAATACTTTTTAAATGCAATCAAAAAGAGGGAAATTGCGTTTGAGACTTTGAAAAGTGTGTAAAAGTGAAAATTTTCTCTTTCAAGGTCGTAGAAACCGCACTAAAATGCTGATGTTTCTAAAATTTGACAAACCAATTGGCTATCTATAACTAGGTACTTGCCCGCCCACTCAATTTATTTTAAAAATAGATTTTTCAAATGTTTAAAACTTTCTAAGTTTCTAGTAAAATTCAAATTTCTTTTGAACATCCCTAAAATGATTTTTTTTCTGTTAAACTTAACGAAACTGTTGTTGCCTCTATTATTTTTTGGGTACATTTTTAAGCTTAGGAAATATATTTTGCGTACTAAGCTGTATATCTTAAGATACTGGATTAGATTTAATAAATTAGTTTTATTATTAGGGATAGGGATTCATTGGGTTTCTACTATTTGAGTGTATTGGATTTTTTTTTAATGTTGAGGTTACTTTAGTCTTTGATCTTAAAGTACTATCACTAATAGTCTAAGAGATATATTGCACTTGTACTTTTATGATTTTTAAGTAGCATTTTGAATTATTGATATTTGGTAAATACTCTGGAATTTTGAATTTGGGGTACATTAAATTTTTATGCATTGATTATTGATTTTTGGATGTTAAACTTTGGTTGCACTTTTTTGGAAGTTCAAAAATCAAGCAAAATAGTTAGTAAACTTATATATTAAAAATAAATATATTTCCGTGAAATAACAAGATAATGTCAAAGCATATCTTGCATAATAATACATGGTTCGCACAGTCCTTAAGAACTACTTAATTTAGGTAGGTACTTAATTAAGGGCCCTTAAAGTCCTTAATTTTCAACTAAGGTCCTTAATTTTTGTCAAATATGAGTTTTTTACTAATTCACATGGATGCTATTTTTTCATGTCTAACCCGAAATTCCAAGTTTTTTAAATTTTCGGAACACAGAATTCTGGGTGCATTAAAATATTGGAATGTAGAATTCCGGAATTTATTTTGATAGTGTCGACACTTTTGACCGTTATATGCAAGTGTAAATTGGCAAGACGAGAAAGGCGTCAGTAGACGGATTTAGTGATCGGACGGATCAGAAAAACAGTTGTCCGATTTTTTAGTCAATGGTATTTTATTATCATACAAGACAATTCACCGTTAGAAAATCTCAGCTCATTTGTCGTTTTGTGAAGAATCGATACTCATTCTAGAAAATCGGCGACATTCACAAGAATGTAGCATCTTTAACATTTCTGTGCTAGAGTTTGCCAGAACTGGTATCCTACGCCGACTTGCTACGAAACCCCATTTACATGGGATTCTGCGCCAATTTTGCACCCATAAATTACAATTCTCCGCCAACGACGCCAAAAAATATAAGAAGTCCTTAAAAATTATCGAGAGTTCTTTAAAAAGTCCTTAATAACTACTTAATTTTTGCTTTTGAAAATCTGTATGAACCATGTAATAAGGAATAATAATACATTTTTTAAATATTGCTGTAAAAAAAAGTACGGCTTGCAGGGAAATATCAGGGAAATTCAAAATGCTTTCCCTGTGGACACCCTGAGGAACTCTCTTTTGTGATTGGCACCAATTGCCAACCAACCTATCCAATCGTAATATGCTACTAACCTTCAAGTACTATCTTTTTACATTTTTGTTAATTTAAGCTATATTTGTTTTTTGTTTTTATAGCGTTGCACTGGTTGATTCCAGCTTTTAAAAAGGTTACTTTCAGTAAAGGAATTCAGGTATGGACATTCTGCTGTATTTACTTGATTTTATGTTTAGAGTTTGATTGTCATTTAAATAATTTTTATTACTTTATTTTGTACTATGCAATAATAATAGAAACAGGCATTCATAAGTTAATCATGGAAACACTTTCTAAATAATTATCTAAATCTTTCTAATTATCTACATATAGAGGTCGCAAAGCAAACATTTAAAAGTTATAAATAAGTTTTTTAGTTATAAATATGTATAGTTTCATTAAAAAAAGGAAGAAAAATATTACTACTTTATATCATTAAAATTTTCAAATCTATTTGATTTAACAAGTTCCTAACACTGCAGAATCAAGCTGTTTGAATAATATATAATTATTATCAGAAGTACATATAATTACATTAACTTTATTATGGTTCAATGTAGCTTTTCAATGCTTCATTTAGCTGTGTCTGAATTTTGGGGTCTTTCTAAGTGTTTTTTGATACACTAAAAACAGAAAGTAGTATAAAAAGTCTTACGTTCGAAAAAAATATAATTTATTAAAATTTTAAAGGGAATTTGATGGTATTTTTATTAAATTAAATCAGTATCTTTGTTAATCTTATTATATAATGATTATTTATATAAAATATGCCAAGAAAAAATTGTTCCAAGTGTGATTTTTTTTAATATTGACAGGTATGTTTTGTATAATTGTACACAGAAAATTACTTAAAGTTAAAAATTACAGGAGTTACCATTTATTTTTCTTGAATTTTAGGAAATTTTAAAGAGTTTTCAATATCAAGACCCTGTGGTTGTGCAAAGCATGGTTATATTTAAGGTAAAATACTTTTTTAATCTATATCAGCAGCAAATGCAAAACTTTCTTATTGGATAAGCAAACCTTCGAAAAAATTTGTGTACAACACCATACTACTTTCTATTACCTGCCTTTAAGTATTTTACTTAATGTTGATAATAGATCAACAATTGTCCATTGGTTGCTTTAAATCTAGTGCAGTGATTCTTCTCAATCAATATTTCAATGTGTTTTTGTGTGACCTTTATTGTAGATCGGGTGTCAAATTTGCAGTTAATTTTTTAAAGTTAGATTACATGTAAAATAAACCCTTTTTTATCCTTGAATACTCTTAGGCAGTATTAAGTGAAGCCTTTGTAAGAGTAGGTATACTAATCAAAAAACCCTTGTCACATGATTTGTTTTTTAAATAATTTTATTTTTATATTACTCATGGATTACATTTATTTCTCTTTCAGCATCCAGAAATTGGAGGAGAAGGTATGTTACTGATTTTAGTATTTTTACACTTTTTAGAAACTATTTTTTATTTTATGGGCAGTATATAGTGTGGTTCGAAAGCAAGGAGCTTGTAATCAGAGGGTTGCAAATGAATTATCATCATCTATCCAAATATTCTGTCTGTATAAAGGAGGACTTGTGTAGTTAAACCCATTAAAGCTCAAGGTTTTATATGTGCATCCTGGTCTATCTTAGATTTCCCAGTAGTGCTGCCAATTTTTAAATAAATAAAAATATCCCAGTTTACAAAATATTTCAAATCTAATGCTTTGATGTACAACTTATAAACAAAACATGCATAAAAAAATATTTAACACCAACTGCAAGATATTTTGTAGTTGGTAGTTCAGAGGTAACAAGGCAGTCAATCTGTTAAACTTCTAAGTATTGAACACAACTTTATAGTTAGAACTATGAGTGGACTCACAATGAAGAAAAAACTATAAGGAGTGGATTTTTTTTTCTTGTTACATAATACTAACATGGTTTCTAAATTATTGATTTGCATAATTGTTATTCCCAGAAACTAATAGGTAAGGGTTGCTAAATATTTTCCGATGACGAGTGTCTTTAGAATTAAAGTTCATCACTGATAGATGGTAAATCTAGCTGTAAGGATTTCAATTAAGGAATGGATGGAATTCAATTAAGCAATGGATGAAATAGTTTAAAAAACTGGCAGTGTCCACAAGCTATAATAAAATATCAACTTCTGCATGACAATGATATTATTAGTCCTTGCAAATTTCACGTACAGGCTTCACCGTGCTCTATTTAGGGCCACCTATAAGAATCGGGCAAAATTAAAATTTAGGAGAAATGTTAGTAATACGTGACATAGAAAAACAGCCAAAGGTCATACTTTTTAACATAATTCTGTAATGTGTCCAAGACAGTGGGATTGTGGCCCCTCCCAATGGTCTGTCAATTTCTTAATCTATATAAATACAATAAGAAAGGATTATAAGAAAATATTAACCATAACCACTCCCACACAACTTTTCTGAGTACCCTACTGGTCGAATACTTCTTGGACACCCTTTGTATATTAATTTTAATGCTCGAAGATTTTGTAGATTGCCTTTGAAATGCTTCTATTTTATAATTTGAAGTAATTTTTTTTTTAATTTCAAGATTATCATTTTAGTGACTCCTCATCAAGACTCAACTTTTCTCTTTACTGACCCTCTAAGTACCTTAGGAGTCTGGATTCCACTTGTAGATACTTCACTGGAAAACGGATGTCTTTGGTTTTTGCCTGGATCTCATAAGGGTATGCACTTTTATTTAATATTATGTGGGGGGGGGGCAGGGGGCTGTGACGAGTTTTGTCACATAATAAGGTCAGTCCTAATGAAGAGATAAATTTTGGCCAACAGAGACTCAGTGATATATAAGTAATTGCAGGTTGCCTGTAAAATGGATAGTCTGAATAATGTATTCTACACTGAACATGTGGGTTGGTAGCATAGTTTAGTAAGCTTGGGAAAATCCAGAAATTTGCTGCTTGAAGAAATGTGTTTTCTCTGTAATGTTCCCTTCAAAACCTCCTGCTTAAAAAAAAAAGTTGTAAATAATCTCCATGTTGAAGAGTTACGCCTCCATTGTGTGCCATATCATCCCTGCATAATATTATTGTACTTGACTGCCTTTTCTGTAGTTCTCCCTCTTCTTCATAAGAATCTTGAGGTAGATAACATTTTCTCTAATCTAGGAGCCAACATAAATAGCTTAAGATGCATTCGACCAACTACAGTATGCAGTCCAGCCTTTTTAACATGAAATCACTCCTTAAGAAATTTTGCTTAACACATTCCTGGGGGGTACTTCAAGCAAATTGTGATTCAGTTTCAAACATCGAAATTTTCGAACTTGTTTCCCCAATGGAGGATCCTTACAATTCAAGCCTAAGCTAACACAGTTCAAACTCAGATAACATAGAATATGATACTGAACACTTCTATAAAGACATGTTTCTTTTAAGCTTGAAATCAACATAGACAAATATAATTGAAAACAAGTATACTTGTGAAGGCTTAGCAATATTTTGGTATAAAGATATGAGCTAATGACTAGTCAGCAACATTCAGGCATACAGTTATGACAATCATCACTGGTTAGCAAAGTATTAAAGAGGAATACAACATATTTTATTTTTCCTTTAGTGTTGTATGTATGGTTAAGATTTTTTAAAGAAATGTATTTATAATATATATATATATATATATATATATATATATAAAGATAAGTTTAGGAAAAATGGTTCACTTTTACAATAAATTCCTACTTAAATTGATTAATTTTCATATAAATGCTGGTAATGCCTATTAAACTAAAATAAATTTTGATCTCTTTTTTTTAGATATTTCTATCTTCTTATAATTTTCTCCATAATTTTAGAAGAAAAGGTTTTAGGAAATTTTTGTGTTTGCTAATGGACTATTCTATCTTAATACCATAGCAAACTGGACTAATTTGTGTGGTATATAAAGCAAAATAGCAATTATCGTAAGAACAACCCCCATCCCTCACACACCAAAATATTTTCTTTCAAAAAAATCATATAAGTTTAACGCTTCTGGTCATTCATAGATGTAGCATTATCAACGTTTTTTCTTCAAAAAAAGTATGTTTAAATTAATTATTTAAAACGCTTTTAAAAAGAAACGTACATATTTATGAGATAAACATACAATTCATCACTGTTCTTGAAAATTCTCTTCACTTTGATACCTCATATGTTAAGACCCATTGCTTATTTTAGCCGTAAAACTAATCTTTATAGTATAGAAATAAATATATACGATTTTAACGATTTAATCAGAAAAATATTAATTATAGAAACTCAATTTTTTAAACATTTCTTTCCAAGTGGAAATAGAGGATTCACTTAACTAAACAACTCTTTTTTAAGCTTAAATTAGATAATGTCTTAAATAAATTTTGTCTTTTGCCCAATAATAAATAAAAAATAATTATTATTTGCATTTCAAGTTCATAAGGGAATAGTTACAAAACACCTGATGAGTGACATTTAATTTACAGTTTGAATATAATTTTATTTGATATTTTTTCTTTAATACTTCTTTACTTATTTGTAGGAGGGACGATACACCAAAGGTATATTCAAAATCCAAATGAAGAACCTCGCCTGACGTTACAAGGAGAAATCCCGCGATATGATGACAGCTTATATGTTCCAGTTCTTGTTAAAAAAGGTGGAGTGACTTATTATTTTTTTTAAAAACCCTGTAGGAACTATAATATATAAAGTACAAACGAAAAAAGATAAATTAAAAGGCGAATTAAGCTGCCAAATCCTAAAATATCCAGAATGTACAACATTAAATATACCCAAAAAAAAAGAATGAAATATAAATATATACAGTAATAATGAGTATTGATAACTTTTTCAAGGGGCAATGTCCATGGGTAAACTACTTTGACCTCGATTTACAACTCTAATACTTTTGAAGCTTGTAATCGATTTGAAGCTTGTAATATAACAATTAAAGCTTGTAATAAATAATTTGAAGAAAAAAAATCATTGCATTTAATAAAGTCTTTAAAATCGGTAACTAGTATTATATTCCCATATGTTACAGTGATTCCCAAATTCCACAAAGTTCTGTTAGCCTTTTACTTTATAATTTGTTATATAAATTCTTATTTAACCAAACCTGATGCCATCTTTTTCAACATGTTACAAAAACTTAATTTCTTAGAAGATTTTTCCTGGTTTATTAATTACAATAAGCCAGTCCTTGACTATTTAAATGGTAATAAAGTTAAGCACAGTTGACGCCTTTGAATTCAAACATCTTTTCGCAAGTGTTCCTCTCTCTAATCTTAAGGATGTTCTAATGGTTACTATTATAATGACTACAATAGTATTCTTGATTGACTTTGATTTCAGGATTAAGCTTATTAATTTTTGCATCTTCAACAATTTTACTTAAAATAGTGAACAGATTTATCTGCTAATTTTAATAGTATTCCTGTTGAATTTTTTCTAGTATTTTGGCAAACTTGTTTTTACATTGGTATGAGAAAAATAAATTCTCAATTGAACTGTTTTTCGATCTATTGATGACTTTATTACATTTAATAACTGATTTTACTAAAACCTGGCAAGATATTTATCCTGGTGCTATCCCTTGAAAAAGACTAATAAACCCACAAATTCTGCATAGTTCCTGGACATTAAAATCGTAATAACTAAAACAGTGCATGTCACTGTTTTTGATAAAAGAAATGAATTTGACTTCTATGTGGTTAAACTTATACCTTGGCAATCTAATCATTCCATTAAAATTTACTGCAATATTATTATTACACAACTAAATCGTATAAAAAACGTCTGTAATAGGTAATCCTTTCCTAATAATATGCTTGAGAATCTTATTATGACTCTTTGTAAAAACAATATTCCAAAAAATATAATTTTTAAATATATAGATAAGCATTTGCTTCAATTACTTTGATTTTTCTCTTGGATTTGGTCTTCCTTCCATAGTTTTCATTCCCCCTTTTGACTTCAAGAATTGTCTTTCATCCTCTTTTTAATTGTATTTTTGACTGTCTACTATTGGCACTGGATTCTTTAGGATATTCTTTTATGTACAAGTATCAGATTTCTACCAAACTTTTTTTTTTTTTTTAATTTTATCTATGTTATGTAGGTGTGCACTAAAAAACAACAAATGTAATATTCCATGAGATTCTAATTAGTATTTAACCACCTACATCAAACAGACTTCAGCAGTAACACACTTACATGGCTTTCAAAACTCATTCTAAAGTTTTTACCAGAATCAATTGTGATTGCTATAGTAAAAGAACTGCACGGCAGACTAGTGGCAACCATTCCAGGTACTCAACCATATTTAAACAGAATAATAAAAGGTTCAATTGTGCTGAATTTTAATTAAGAAGTAACATGTTAGACCACATAAAACTTTATATCCAAATTTGGAGATCTGTACACCAACAAGCTAACATCCATATATGATCGCAAAGCTTAAATAACAATATTGTAATAAAATTTATTTTTAAATTGTATTTTACTATTTATATGTAATTGAAAACTTAAACAGTTAAATTATTGTTAATGTAATGAAATCTTAATAATTTACAAGATTTTTAAATGGAGCACTAATATAACTGTTTATGATATTGTAAGAGTATGAAATACTTTTAATCATCTAAGGGGGCATTCTTAATTTATATTATTTAGACAACTCAATAAATTTTTTCAATTTTTATTTCGTTTATTATTTATATGACTTTTTATTATTTTTTAAAAAAGTTTTTCTTTTTGAAAAAGATCTTTATTTTCTACAACCACTCACATATTAAAATGATTTAAGTATTTTATTGTATCACTTTAGCAAAATGTACTTGTGCATATTTTTTAACCCTTTAAGAGGTAACCTTTACAGAGTGATGACTGCCTCAGTCATCAAAATAACGACCTGTTCTTTAGTTTCTTGTTCTTGAAGTTGAACGAGAACAACATGTTCTTGATGCTTTTGTTAGCTTGTTCTTTATCTAACTCCACTTAATATTATTTCATCACTTGGGTATCGACATATTTTATTAACCCTTTGCGCTCGAGTGTCGCTTTTAAGTCACCAAAAGATGTTTTTTTCTCTCTCTCTTCTTCAGAATGAAAAGAACAACATATTTTTAAATATAAAAAGTTATTCTCTCACAAAACTTTAATATAAATAATTGTTTTCATCTAGAAGTACCAAGTATGTTGGTTGATCTAAAACTTTCTTCATATTGAAATTCCTCAGAATCCCTGTGTAATTAAAAAAACATTTGACAAGTGTGTCATAAACCATTTTAAGTATAGGTTTAGTATAGATTTACTAAGAATAATATTTAACTTCACATTTTCTTTTTATAATTATCCACTCTAAATGTAAAAAAAAATTGTATGTACTTTTAAAGAGTATCCTGTTTAAAAAGAACAGGAACCGTAGGGGGGCTGGGGGTGTTGAGACCCTTCCCAAGAAGGAAGTATTTTGGAAGGAGCTGCCCCCCCCCCCCCCCCCTAATATTTTACTATTTTATGCCCTTTTTTCCAAAATATATTTCATAACCAATCGTCTCGCATGATTGTATTTGATAGATGATGAATAATTTTTGTACTTATTAGATTAAAAAGATTACATTTTTTAATTTCGACTATTTTTTAGAAACATTAAAAACAGGAAAAAAATTACTCAATTTGTTTGGGGAAAAAATGATTAAATGTGCTTTTGTTTCAGGGTGTTTATTTTCTTAGAAATTAAAGCATCAGATTTATACTTTATTTTCTAAACAGATTATGTAATTGAAATTTTCTATTTTGAAAATTACATTATGTTAAAGAAAGTTAAATTTAAATAAATTCCTTCAAAAACCCACTAATCTAAAAATCAGTGTATTTATAAATTCATATGAGTTTACAATACATTTTCATGATTATTTTATGTTCTAAAGTGTCCAAACCAAAACGAATACATGTAAATTTATTTTTTGATAGATCAACTCCATGCTATTTTAACTACACAAAAAAAAATCAAAATTTTACATCTTTTATGTAAAGGAAATTTTCAGGCTTCCCCTGATCCTACGCCACTGACGGGAACGGGGAATGCAACTGTTCCATTAAAAGAACGTAAATATCTCACATATTTCTCAAGTGCAAAGGATTAAGAGGACGAGTATAAAATAGTTTTGTTCTTGTTTTAGGGGACTGTGTAGTTATACATGGCTCAGTTATTCATAAAAGTGGAAGAAACACTTCAGATAAATCACGACCGATTTACACATTTCATGTTGTAGAACAAAAGAACACTGAATACAGCAGAGAAAACTGGTAAGGATCTTTTTTTAAAACTGTTATAAAAGGAAAGGTTTCAAAAAATGTTTCTGTAAAAATTTTAACAATACTTTCACATGGAGCAACACATGGGTTATATTAGGAAAAAAAATTGAATTTTTAACCTAATAGTTAAAATATTTATTTTATGAAAATAAATTTAAATGTTAATAATTAAAATTTTAATAATAAATATATAAATTAAAATTTTATGAAAATAAAGGAAAATGATTTTATGAAAATAAATGAAAATGATTTTATGAAAATAAATGAAAATGATTTAAGAAAATAAATGAAAATAATTTTATGAAAATAAATGAAAATGCTTTTATGAAAATAAATGGAAATGATTTTATGAAAATAAATGAAAATGATTTTATGAAAATAAATTTAATGAAATTAAGACTCGTGCAAAATATAAAAATAGGGAGCTTATTTTATGTTTTGTAATTTAATGTTTGTGTTTTTAGGCTACAACCTTCAGATAAACTGCCATTTCCTACAGTGTTTTCTTCTGAAAACCAACTGAGTGGATGAAACAAGCTAAATATTTTATAAAATTATATTTATATATTTTAAATAATTATTTTGATAAAATGTATTATTACATTATTTTTTGAAATTTTTTACTACTTTACAAAGATTTTTATAAAATAAATGTGCCAAATTCAAATATACATAGTTTTTCATAAATAAATTGTTGCATTATGTATTTCAAAGATGTGCTGTCTATTTATATCCTATCTACTAAATATATTTTTTTTACGATTAGCAAAAATACCCATTCTTTGCACTGGGTTACTTAAAATGACGTATATAAATAAATGCCATAATAAATATTTTTTTAAATATGGCAGGTTTTAAAAATGTAATTTTTCTTTGAAAAATTGTGAATTTTGATGAAAAATCTACAGACTTTCTATCATTTAAAAACTACATTATAATTAGTGCAACTTATCTTCAGACACATAACAAAAAAGGTGTTCTAAAAGAATGGATTTCTATTCAGAACTTGATCTCATTTCAAAATTTTTGTTGCGAGTCACTGGTGTACGTTAAATCTGTTACGGCCCAAATGTTCTATGTCAGCTCAGGTGTTCTCTCCATCTGACTATGGTTCAAAATTACAAAGTAGTTTTTCTGAGTCTTTTCTGAAGCAACATTAATTCAACCAATTATATTTATTTCAATGTCATTATTTAAAAGAATTTAATCAGCGGCTTCCATGTGGTTGGTTGAATTAACGTAGCACGCTAAAGCTACACAATATTGACAATGGATCGGGATATATGTTGAAGGAAAGACCGCAGGAACATTGCCTTGTAAATTTTAAAAAATGGTCAGATAGCAAGGTGCTGGCACTTTTAAAACTTATACAAATGTAAATACATTTTAATATTAATATATATTGTGTGCACCAGCCTCCTCTATACATTGTATGGTTTACAAATGATGAGGATTAAACTCATAACTAGGGCCTGACTTCATTAGGCCTTTTACAAAAGGTGCCTATACTGTAACAAATCTTTTATTATTATTGCATTTTTTTTATTTAAGCAATTTTTCCAATAAATTCGTTATTTTTTTAATTAATAATAAACTTAATATTTTTTCAAGATTAATTTTTCTGAGAGGTGCCCCTTTAATGGAGCTGTGCCTATAGTACTGAACTTTCTAAATCAAACTCTGTATACTTTATCTGTATGTTAACATTACCTTTCCTTAATGAACATTAATTCATATAATCCATTAAATAGCTCATTGGAATGAGAACAACTGCACTTTTAAAACGACAAATTTATTCAAAAATAGTTCGATATTTTAGGAGCATTTTACAAAATAAACTCAATTCTTTATACAAATATGTACATGAGTAAAAATTGTAAAAACGTTAATGGAACACTTCCACCTTTCCTTCCCATTGCGTATAAGACATTCAATTTACATTTGCGTTTGGAAGTTCGCCTGGCAGCGGTTTGCGCTTGTATGCTGCATGAGTTGAGATGAATATGATCAGAAAACCAAAAACGATGAGCGCCAGTCCCAGAATATTTCCAACCACTGCTTTTGCAGGGAATGTAGCGCTAGTATAACCACTGGAAAAGAACGAAATAATTTATAATTATCTTTCCCGTTAGTGTAAAGCTATATACGTACAAGCAATTATTATTTCTGCTAAATAGTTTTTTGTTCGAATTAACAATATAATTTAGAAAATAAGCAGAAAAGGAATTTGTTCAGAACCTGTTCTAATTTATGTTTTCTACATCTAATCTGGCTCCGATTAATTGGGGGTTGGATAACGCCCATCAATACTGTTTTGTGTACATGTAAAAAAAGTGATGACGTCACATATTAATTTTACAATAAATTAGTAAAAATTATATTACAAAAAGAGTATTTTTAACCTTTGATACACTCAAAATAAGGTAGTGTTCATTAGAAACCGCAACGTCTGTGTGTCATGCGGAGAGAAATTAATCGCTAGCAAGCGTTACATTTTTTTAAAACCAGCGTGGGATTTAAGATTTGTGCGGCGAAATTTTCCGAGCGGCCCCATTCAGTCTATGATTTTGAAGTAATATATGTACTTCAAAAGTCACTTGATGTCAGATTAGTACTGCCAAATTTAAAATCAGTAGGTAACAACAAAAAATGCGTATTTTCAATTTTAGCAAACTTTTTCAAAATATTAGGAGAATTGAATAAATTTGGATTATTTTACAAATAGTAGTATCGAACTTCTGTAAAAAAAAATATGTAACTTGCTGTCCCCCTAAGCCTGCGGCCCTAGATAGCTGCCTAGTGGTAAATCCGGCACAGAATGGGACCTATTAGCCGAGTGTAACTATTGGGTTGGAGGGAAAGTTCTGTCGTATTTTAAAGAAAATATTTGAATTCATTTATAAAAATATGTGTTTAATATTAATCAATTATATATGCTCCGTTATTTGTTACAACCTGTTGCCATCTTTCAGGTAACCTGTGAATTCCTGTTTTTTCCCATCCTTGGAGTTAAAATAGTCAGCAACTGCCTTAGAAACACTTTCAAAAGACGTGAATTTTTTTTCCCCGTTAGATAATTTTGCAGTAAGATTTTTTTCTCTTAATATTCTTGTAAAGAATCCACTTTTCATCTCCAGTAACCAGCCTGTCCAAAAACGGCTCCACATTGTGTCTAATCAGATGTCATGAACACATTCTTACACGATCAGACAAATTCTTTTCTGTTAATTCATGTGGAACCCAAACACTTTGCTTTAACACAAACCCAACGGATTTAATGTGATTTCCAACAGTTTTATGATGAATGCCAAACTCTTCTGCAATTTCTCGACTTGTTAAATGTGGATTATTTTCCAACATGGATCGCAAAACATCATTATCGAGCTTGGATGGTCGTCCAGATCGATCACTTTCTCTGAGGCTCAGATCCCCGGAACGAAATTTGCTAAACCATCTTTGACAAGTACGAACATTTACAATATCTTTTCCAAATACCGCACATAAATTTTTACATGCAACCGATGCATTGCTTCCTTTTTGGAATTCATATAAAATGCAGTGTCGTAAATGCACCTTATCTACTGACATGTTTTTCACTTTAAATATCACAAGTAAATGATGAACGGTAAAAAAGGGCACCTTTTATATTATACAGCAGTCTAAAAAAACAACAAAAAAATCAGATTGACTCACTAGCCAGATGTACTTTTTATTTACAAGCAAAATCACCTGCCTATTTAAAATACGACAGAACTTTCCCTCCAACCTAATAGTTACCGACCGTCATACGAGTCGGCAACTTGTCCAAAAGCGTGATAATGCCCCTATTTGACGAGGAAATTAGTTGCGCCACTTGTTTCCCTCGGCTAATAGGGACCTTAAAGTGTGTACCAAGTGTTTTAAACCACCCTGTGTATATAAGTCCATGTATATCCCCTACTATGCACCTTTTTCTGAGGACTGATTGCAAACAGTTGGCCAACTTACTCTGTCCACAGCAGTTTCTCGGTCAAGCCAGTCTCTGCTGCCGCAATGGCCAGGACGAAGAGCCCTGTTCCGAAAAACGTGTGGAAGGGCATCGCCTTGGCCCGCCAATCGGCAGGGAGTCCAGGGTAGAGAAACGTCACGAACCCGCCGATGTACTGCAAAAACAGAATACAAACGTTAAAGCTAGAATACGGAGATATCGTTGTTTGAATAAACTAGAGCTACACAATAGGCTATCGGAAACGGCTCGGAAAATACCACCCGGGAGCGTTGACTCGGAATTTTGGACCACAGTCAGATGACGAGGACAACACCAAACGCATGAGCTTTTTTTCGAAAATTACCATTCATAAAGAATGGATACATCAGCGGAAGTCACAAATTTCTTGGTAATTTCAATGACAAACCGTTTAAATATATAGTGAAAAATAAACATAACCGTACGAAGTATTAAATATTAACTTTTAATTTCAACACAGAAAAACAAATGTACGAATACTTTTGACACAAGAGCTCTGTAATTTTTTTTTATTGGATGTGTGTGTATGTTACCATCAAATCAGACAACCTGCAAGTTAACTAGTGCAATACGCCAAAATGCGAAGAAAAAAAAAATTCTCAGTCTATTTCGAGACTTTACCTAGTCCATCTGCAAATTTTCTAGACCGACCCCGAACCGTTTATTAATAACCCAATGTGTAATTGTAAACGTGGCGTTAATTTCAACCAACCAAAATTTGCAATTGTATTACAGTAGAACTCCAATTATCCGAACTCCGGTTATCCGGAACAAACAAAGCGGATCGACTATTATCCGGATCGCTTTGAGAGAACAAAAAGAAATCAATAAAATCCACATTTTAAAAGTTTCTTATTAGTGAATGATACTTTTTTTAATAGTCATTCAATTATATTACATAAAGGAACTAATCTAAAGGAAATCATTTTTAATTGCTAAAGGAAAAATCATTTTTTTACTAAGAAATAACATTTTTTTTTTTTTTTTGCGATTTATTCGGATATGCGATGGGATCTGGTGCCAATCGATCTTAATAATCCGAGTTCTACTGTATTTCCGGCCCTTACCTGAAAGCAGAACAAGCCGAATGTGGATATTCCAATCCAGCTGTGCAGAGAGTAGAAGTCCGGTTTGTTGGTCCTCCTGTGGTACTCCAGGACGGCCACCAGGCCGATGGTAGAGGATAGGATGGCGCAGACATGGAGGGTGGCGTGGACCACCTTCAGGAGGGTCTTGGGAAGGAAGTACAACACTCGGTAGACTACCATGGCTGAAAGACAGGACTTAATATTAACAGAATAATGAGTAACCGTAAAAAATATATTTTTAATAAAAACTAATGTTACTAAACAGAAAAAAAATTGTTCTAAATGGACTAAAAATAAAAGCGTGGAAAACTTAAACTGTAGGATTATTTCGCCGTTTACTTGAGCTCCCCACGATTTTATGTTTCTTAAATTTAGAACAACAGCAGCTCGTTTTCTAACTTTGTATGTACATTTAAAAAAAAAGCTTGTTTTTAAATATATATTGTATTATGCATATTATTTTAATTTTTTTTAGCAACAAATATTATTAGAATAAAAAATAATTCTAATCTAACCATTACGGCATCTCAATGACCACAATCTGTTAACACCTCATGCCTAACGGCGATGCGACCGCACCGGAATTTACAAAAAAAGAAATTTGAGTTATAGGGTTAACTAGGCAAGTTGGCGCACGGAGTAAAGAAAAAGGTGGAGATGATTTGGTGAGATTTCAAGAGACGTAAGTTAGCAACCCCAAACTAGGCACAAACAAACCTAGTTTGCAGTGATTTTTCTACGAGGAATGCATTATTTTTAAATTAAGAAAACGCATGCTAAAATTTAAAAAATGACTATTTGTGCAGTTGTGGAATACAATACAAGTTCCAAATCGATAAAGGATGCTATTATTTCCACTTCATAGTTAAATTAAATTATAAAATAAATTTTATCGCCAAGTACTGGTACAAACTAGTGCTTTGGAATAGCGCCAAATACCACGCCAGTACCTACTTTTTAAGCGATTGCTTACTTCGCATCGCAAACCGGTTTTTGACTTGATCGCACCTCCACCTTCTTCTTTACTCCGTGAAGTTGGCGTCAAATCGACACATGATAATCGCAATTTAAAATATATGTCACCAGCAGCAGACTATACCAGTAATTGATTTTTTTTCCAATAGAAGTTGATTTATAAAATAAATGAAATACAAATTAATAATGCTGGCAATAATAAAGTTCAAGTACGCCGTAAAAGACTCAAAAAAGTACCGGTACCGGCCCCACTACACCCCAGGTACTTACCATCTCCGTAGAAGAACACCAGGCCGAGTATCATGAGCACCGGGTGGTAGTAGAACTGCAGGTTGGGATCGTTGGCCCACGAGAAGCCTCCGTAGAGCTTGCACCAGTGGATGAGGAGGCCGATCATGGCGATGCCCACGGCCTGAGAGACGCCGAACACCGCCCAGAACGTGATGCCCGGCCGCCTGTCCTCATGGCGGTGGTAGGACGGGAGGGGGCGGGAAGAGTCCGAAGCATACCTCGGCGGCTTCTCACCTGAAACGGAAAGAGAAAATTCTAAAAGGAAATTAAAAACCGCTGACAGTGTTTAGAAAGTTTGCTGCCAGCTCAGGTGTTGTCCTCGTCACTTGATCGTGGCGAGGGCTCGATTGCCCAGTTGTAAAGTACCCGGATCGTATTTCGTAATTGGAGGTTTGCGAGTTTGAATATCTACGTGAACATGGCAAGTTCTAGCCAGGGCCTGATTACCGAATAGGCCCGGGAAGCTCATGCTTACACTTTACATTTTTGAGGGGCCCCCAAATGCACATTTTATATAAATTTTTAACACTCTTAACATAGTTTGCTACTAATTTTAACTTAAAAAAAGTGGTATTACTAACTTTAGCCAAAAAAAAAGTTGCTACTTGCGTTAAATTTGTTCGAATATTGGAAAAAAATCAAAAACATACAGAATATTAGGAATATTCTTTACTTATTAATGTTTTTTTAATATATTTATAATGTGTTTCGCTTTAATGTCATTCAGGGGCAAGGATTTTAGTGCATGTAAAAACTCGATATGATGTTCCAGGGCAAATTGACAGCAATAGGGCCCCCATTTAAAGGCGGGCTTCCCTTGCTTCAATGTCTTAATCGGGCCTTGGTTCTAGCGATCTCGTGATCGAAGGGTAGCCAGGTTCGTTACTAAAATAAGTCTTCTAAAAATATCCACAATTTCCACCAGCGGGCATAAGGGACTGGCAGGGCCTGATTTTTGGGGCACCAACTTTTATTTTAATTGCACAAATGTTACCGATACTTTGAGAAATTTGTTATTAGAATTTTAGGCAATTTTTCCAAAATTGTTATATCATTTTTTTTTAGATGAATAATATACTTAATAACCAATATTTTAATTCTAATAGATTACTTTTACGAGAGGTGCCCTACTTAATACACACTTCAGTACTTATAGTACTGAGCTTTCTAAATCAGGCCCTGGCGACTGCTGCACATTAAATCTGATCGTGGTAATATCCTGCTGAAGCCTAGGTTGTGTCGAATGCAGACTCAGATGTTAGTTCAAAATGGTTCAAGAATACGGAGTAGTGTTACCGGGTCTTTCCTTCAAGATACACCTCGATCTGTCGCCAATAGCCGACTCACGAGAGGACATTTGGACCACGACAGGCTTAACGTTCGCCAAGTCTCCTCTACGCGTCGCATGTTTTGGTGGATGACGAGGAACGAAATTCGCAAGCCTCATATTAAACCCGCTATATCCACGATCCAGCCAATCATAAATCAAACTATCATGTCTGAGTTTTTATTAATAAAACCCGGTTTTTCCCTTTATAAAATTTTAAATTTGCAGCTAAAATTAGAATATTAGTGTTCACATTGTTTTAAAAAAGGGCAGGGGGGGGGAGGGGATTTGTCAAAAAGGGCACTTTTTGTTATGTAAAAGGGCACTTTCTGTTGACTGAAAGGGCACTTTCCTTACCTTTAACTGGATTTTTTTCAAGAGGGCCAGAATTTTCTCTTTTCTAAAAGCTTTTTTAAAGTTTGTATAATTTAGTGGGTTTTTTTAGAAATGTTTAAAATTTCACAAAAAATGAAATTAAAAAAATTAAAATACTGCACTATAAACTCATTACAAAAGCAAATCTCTAATAAGTGTTTTTTTTTTAGTTTGTTCAAAAAAAGAAAATTTTAAAATCCTCAAATTTTTCTAAAGTTTCTTGTTAAAAAACTTGTTTCATAAAGGGGGAGAGAGATAACTTTCAAAAAAAATATATATATATATATATTAGCAGTAAAACAAATTAGAACATTAATACCAACCAAACAAAAAGAAACAAGCTTCTTCCAAAAATCAATTTTTATAACTCCAAATGACAAGTCCTAAACTTCAATTTCGTAAATTAAATTATATTTTTGAAAAATTTAATGCAATTTTGTTATGTATATATCATTTATGTAGTGCAAATTAAATTATGATGAAATAGAAAGTGGTGAAGTATAAACATTTATTCATCAGATGCAAAAGGATTGTAAGTCTTTCAAAAGAGATCGCTTTTAGTGAATTTCTACAATTTTAAGGTTTTTTATGAATTAAAAAATTCTTAAAAGAGTGACATCTGGAAGTTGCATTCGTCAGAGGCAAACGAAATTCAAAGTTATAACCATCTTAAATTTCGTGTGATATCCTCGTTTGACGAAGATCGCAAATAATCGGACAAAAGGGATAAAAAGTTCACTATTTTTCTGACATGAAGATTGATTATAGGAATATTACAGGGCGCAAAGAAAAAACTGAAAAAAGGCAGGGCACATTTTTCACTTCTAAAAAGGGCAGGGCGCATCGGCACTTACAAAAAAAGGGCAGGGCACGGCGCCCTTTGAAAAACGCATAACAGGAACACTAAGAATATGTACCTTTGAACCAAAATCTAATTTTTGGATGTAACCTGTTTTGCATCTAGGCTGTTTATTAAAAAAGACGCCACCTTAAGTACTTAAAATATTTTAAATGAAATACCTGCAAATTTTGTAATAGATTTACTTTTAAAAAGTCTATTGTTTAAAAGCCGCATGGACAGATGACATGCCCAATACTTGAGCCGTAACCACCTTGTACAAATTTCCGCACCAAACCCAACGTAAGAACAAATAACTATAATAGATAATACCTGCTAGAAACCTCTCTACATAGAAATATCTTCTAAGTCGCTTTCTTTTTCCATATTTTGTTTTTTTCTGAATATAGGTTCAATATAGGTAATTTTTTTAACTGTAATTTTTTTTAATTTGAGTTTTGAGGGAAATATAATATAGGAAATCTAAATTAGGTTTTCATAATCAATGACAAATATAAAAAAATTGCCAATTC
Source organism: Troglohyphantes excavatus (assembly GCA_963932185.1). Lineage (NCBI taxonomy): Eukaryota > Metazoa > Arthropoda > Arachnida > Araneae > Linyphiidae > Troglohyphantes > Troglohyphantes excavatus. The sequence continues at coordinate 69,405,329 of OZ010667.1, read as the reverse complement.
GGCCTTAAAAAGCCAATCTGGAAACGCTGCCACATTTGTAGTGGCGCCATCTGCACACACAATCCAAAACTACTAACTATTTTTATGTATATGTAGTTATTTTCGTTTCTGCTCTAGTGATTAAAAAATTACTCACCTCTTTTGCCACTGTTCTCGGAACTTTTATTTTTTCTACGAACCGATTTACCTTCCATTTCTTTCGTTTTTTAACACAATCAGCGATAGTTTCTCTACACCAAACACATATCGTTCTTTTTACGTGATCGTCACGGGAACGCCTTTACAAAATAAACAAAGAGCTACAGCTGCGCTATCTGTCGGTGTAAAGTTTAAATATTTTTTTTCACCTGATAGACTGAATATTTTTCCCCTAAATTTTAACCGCTTTTAGTTGTTGTGGCGTGCCAATTTGTAGATTTTTTTTTAAAAGAAAATCCTATTCCATTATCTAATGGTCAAATTTTTATATACATTTCTTAAAATGCGGATGGTTTTTATTCATAAGAAATTAATAGATAACTAGGCCAGAAATATTTGTTAAATTAATTGAATATAAAAAAAAATTATACATTATTCATAAAAACTATGCGAATAATAACGCAAATTTTGTAGCATCAGAAAATTATCGATTTCACGTAAATTATCAAAAGTGGCTCATAAATTGAGTAATATAATAAAATTATTTATTTATTAATCTCAATATACTTATTTAGTTAACAATAGAGAGTTAATCAATAGCTTCACTTGTTAATGACTTGAAAAACCAAAAGGTTATAGATAATCTTAAATAAAGTATGTGACTCAATTACAATATTTTATTTACAAAAATGGAAAGTTAATAATTTAGCAGAAAATATACTTTCAGCACATTTGCTTGTACAAAATATGACCAAATAGATGTACTAATAAAATATGGAGTACGCAGAATTTCCGGAGTAACGGAAGGGGGTAGAGGGAACAAATATATCGATCGCTCACAATGGTTGTGTATATGTCCACAACTTTCAGAAAACGCGAAAGTAGAAGCCTATGGGAAAAAAAAATTTTAAAAAATCGACACCACAAAATTGTTATTTGGAATTGACATACAACGTTTGTAAAAGAGATAATAACTAGATTCCACCTTTACGGTGATACAAATATCTCAAACTTGTCAAAATGCAACCATTGTTCTTTTAGCCATCGATATGATAGTTCTGGGTATCAATTGCTTTGTCAAGCCACTGACAACAGACTTGTACTACTATCATTTAGCAGGGCACTCTATATTAAACAATTAATTACTTTCATAACCTTTAAAATTTTTGCATTCCCCTGTGCACATCCATTTTTTTTTTTTTTTTCGAAGATAACGAAGAAAGAAACTGGCATCCTTCTAATCACGTATCCATGGTTTAAAATACGAGGCAGTGTTCCCGGGTCCTTCCTTTGAGTACTTTTTTAGTAAGAATAAATACTTATTCAGGGGAGGACTGAAGCATAAAGACCCCTGATACTTCTTCCATACGATGTTCTGCGTACGCTACGAGGCAGTGTTCCGGGTCTTTCCGTCGGGATCTTCGAGCATGAATGGACTGTAGTAGAGCGAATATGACGTCATAATCGTGAAACCAACATCTCAGACACGCGACTTCTTTTCAAAATTATGAATTAAAAAATACTCGCGATTGGCTGATGAATTGGGAAATGTGTAACAATGAAAATTTATGAATGGAATGACGTAATTAACTACGTGTCTGAGGCCATACATGTTGGCCTCACTTTGATGTTAGCGAGATTATAACATTATGTTTTCTCTACTATGAAGGATCCATGCTCGAAGGACAGGATAGACCCCGAACCAATAGCTCATTGTGCAGCTGTAGTGAGACCGTCTTTAGCCAACCAACCTAATCACAAATTAGCTGTACCCTCATAAAGATATTCAAACCTTCCAATTATGAGCTTGGTGTTATACTTTCGACTATTTAAAATAATTTTAATACAGGTAAAGGAGTAACATAAAATTTCTTACTGAGCATGTATTGCATTTCATGTTTAAAATATGTTTTTAATAATGTTTTAAAACAATGTGTTACTATCAGGGTAAAAAAAATTATGTGGAAGGAGACATATTTTTTGCCGACAGTCACTGAACAATACCTCACCTTAAAGCTTTATAAAAGGGAAATAAATAAGTATGTGTAACTTTCAAGGGCATATTCGGCAACCGCTTCCTTCAGAAATGAAACTGCGTCGTCAAAAAGAGAAATTTCCTGAGACGAGTAATTTTTTTTTAAACACGCAAATTTCCTGTACGTGGTTGTTTCATTTGAGCTTGAGTCAGTATTTTCTAGAAATTTGGAAAATACCCTTCTGCGGAAACTGATTTTCCTTCTGCGACGTCTAGTTATATTCCATATTTAACCAAAGACAAAAAAAAAATTGTAATTATAGTTTTTACTTTTCTAAACAAGCTGTCAATATTTATTTAATTAATGTTATATTTAATACTTTACCACTTTTTGAAATAGGTGTTAAAATTTAGTTTTGTTTTTCTTGATTGGCACTATTTTGTTTAATGGTAATAAGTATTAAACTAATATTGCATATCTCCAATTTTAAAAACTAATGTCGATTTTAACACACAGGGAAAACCGGTGCCGCCACAAGCGGCCAGAGGCAATGTTATCCTATTACAACTTTTTCACTTAGACCATTCCGGCATTGTATACCGTAACATTGCATCCGGCGCTATGCTATAACCGGCACTGGTTTTCCTGGTGTAAGATTAAAACGGCCTGAGGGTTCTAAAAATACATATAAACAAACTAGATCTCCCAAAAAAATTTAAAATTGTTAACAGAATTTTCCAAATTATTTTGAATAAAAGTTATAAACATGCGAATCTAATTTTTGTACGAATTAATCACTTTTGGTTAGCCTTAAGAAGCTTGAAACTAACCAAAAAATTCTTTAACGTTTTCAAAAGTTATTAGTGAGAGAAAGTTCAGCACAGGGCAACTGAAATATGGTCTAAGGTTTTTCAATAAGATAGATTAAGAAATTTGAATATGTATACTGTGGAAGAGGGAAACGAATTGAAAGTGGAAAAACACAGGCTAAATATATTTACACATTGTACAGCATAAAGCAATTATTGTCTAATTTTCATAAATCTTTTCACTCAAGGTAAAACTTTTTTTTCCTTACTTTCCCGAGCGGTATATAATCACATTAAGGAAAAAACAAATAACCACTCGAACCTCTGGTCATCCATTTCTCCATATGAGAGAATCATCTGGTCGTCTCGCATTGAATAGATCATTTGTTAGTTCTTGGGAGCCTGTCAGGCGTAATAAGTGACGGTCCCTAATATTAAGTGATGTCATTCCACTAAGAATCTTTCTAAGTCGTCTCGCCTCCATTTCGATTCACCTTGCATTGAGGTTTGGTTAAATAACGTCACACTAGAGCTACACAGTGGGCTATTGGCGACGGTTCGAGGCCTATCTCGGAGGACAAACCCGGGAACGATGCCTCGTATTTTTTGAACCCTGGTCAGATGACGAGGACAACACCTGAGCTGGCAGCCAACGCCTTCAATAGACGTCGGGACTTTGGACCCTGATCAAATTTATCGTGCACCAGTCCCGTTAATTTTTTGTGGATGTTCTGGACGACATTCTAATATTTTGGTAGCAAAGTTGTCAACCCTTTGATCGCAATATCACTACTATTTTTACTATTCTTAGTCTAATCAGTCGCACAGGTTCGAACCGGGAACCCTCGGATTCCCCCCTGACTCGGCCACGGAACAGACATACACGTCGCCGACCGAGAAGGGGTTAATAGCTTCACTAGGTTTTTGTTTAAATAAGTTTTCATTTGAAATTTGATTTGTATTTCTAAGTTTGTAAGATAGGTTTGTTGGTGGAATTAATAACTCATTAAAGCTACATAATGGGCTATTGTCGACGGTTCGGGATCTATCCCAAAGGAAAGACCCGATAACACTGCGTCTTATAATTTTGAACCATGGTCAGGTGACGAAGGCAACACCGAATTCTGGTGTGAGGATGTGTGGACCACGACAGATTTAACGTGCTGCACACCACTCCCCTGTACACGGCCGATGTTTTTTACGGACAACGAGGAACGAAACTGGCAAAACTGCGATCGCGAGTTTTTTTTCACTTAACAAGACAAGTTTCGAACGGACACCCCTTTCATTATGAGCTCGGTACTCTTCCGCCCAGGACACCGCGGGTCGCTCAAAATTTGGAATGGTTTTTATCTTGAAACTAGAAAATCAACAGGTGGGAGGATGTTAAAAGTTGTCAACACTGTTGATTATATCTTTACAAATGTATCGTAAGTCTTAAAATATGTTATTTACACTTCCAATACTTATAAATATTTGTTCTTAAACCAAAAGACTTATACATATTTGTTCTTAACCATTAAGACACAGAAAATAATTTTTGCAGCTTTTAATTAATATTATTAGATTAGTTTTAAAAAAAATCCGATATTTAAATATATCAAAGCATTCATTTAAAAGCAATCCACATATAAAAAAAATTAAAGAATGGTTATCATAATACCTGAATGTGTACTCATGACAATCGAATTCGAGTAAATCCAACAGTTGAATCAACAGAAGCGTCTGCACAAACTACTCTTCCCCTTGAGCGTACGCCTTACAAAAGGTTCAGAACTGATTGCAACGGAAACAATCAACTACGCCAAATTGGCGATGTCCGACCACAAACAAAAGAGATTAAAGACTCAATAAATATCAAACGCACAAAACAATGCGATTAAAAAAAATGATAATTTTGGTGAAGATACTTTTTTTAATAGTGGCTTCAGTGTTTTATCTGAAAATGTGCAATTCATTTCCAGGGTTAAAATGTGTGACATTGGAAACGTTTACATTTTGTATTCGAAATAGAAAGTCATGTTTTTGAGCTCATATGATGTAACAGATATGTTTATCTCTATGGTGTTAATATCTAATGAATTTGTCTCGTGATCTTTATTTAGATGCGAATATCGGTAATATCTGAATGCGGTAATGCCTAGATAAAAGAACAAATTGGTCACGTAGGCCAAAGCTTTATCGAAATTTACGACTGCGCCAGGGCAAATACAGGAAGAGCCGTGGCCGATTTATCAAAGACCCAACGCCTTCAATAGACGTCGGGACTTTGGACCCCGATCAGATTTATCGTGCAACAGTCCCGTATACACGCCGTTAATTTTTTGTGGATGTTCTGGACGACATTCTAGTATTTTGGTAGCGAAGTTGGTTTGGTTTGGTTAATTAACGTCGCACTAGAGCTGCACAGTGGGCTATTGGTGACGGTTCGGGGCCTATCTCGAAGGAAAAAGCCGGGAACGATGCCTTGTATTTTGGAACCATGGTCAGATGACGAGGACAACACCTGAGCTGGCACCCGACGCAACCTCAATTGGCGTTAGGACATTGGACCCCGATCAGATTTATTGTGCACCAGTTCCCGTATACACGCCAGTATAATTTGTTGGATGTTCTGGACGGCTTTCTAGTATTTTTGTAGCAAAGTTGGCAACCCTCTGATCGCAATATCGCTACTTTTTACTATTCTTTAGTCTAGTCCATCGCAAGATTTGAACCTATGGTTTGAACCGGGGAACCTTGGATTCCCAGCTGACGCCTTAATCCACTCGATCGACCACGGAGGCCCCGCGGATTCAGGGGGTCGCCAGCTAGAGATAGTTTATTTTTAGATTTGGCTCTTTTCTCAAATAAAAAAAATAATAGACATATCTTTTAAAGTTATATGAAAAACAAAATTGTCTTGCCAAGAGAACAAAAAAAATAGTTTTTTTTATTTAATTTCTGAATAATCTTACGTTAGGTAAATTACTCTACTTTTCAGAAATAAATTAATTTGCTCAATTAACATTTTGAAAAAGTTTGCTAATTAAAATCCCACTTTTTTATAGTAACCTGCTGGTTTTAAATTTAATACTTCTAATCTGACATCAATTGACTTCTGAAGCAGTGCCGCAAGCAAGGCTAAGAGAGGGGGGAGAAGTTGATGGGGGCCCCTCCATTGGTATATGCATTTCCAATTTGTTTGTATGCATAAATACTTATTAGAAAAAAAGGAGTTTATATGATAAATTCCCCCCCTCCCCCCCCAAAAAAATACCTCCTCCCATATAATTTTTCTGCGTTCTGTACTGTACTGAAGCACATATATTACTTCGAGGGCCTCCGTGGCCGAGCGGATAAAGGCGCCAGCTGGGAATTCGAAGATTCCTGGTTCGGTCCTAAGTGATGGACTTGACAAAGAACAGTAAAAAAAGTAGTGATCTTGTGATCGGAGGGTTGCCAACTTCGCTACAAAAGTCGTCCAGAACATCCGCAAAAATTAACGGCGTGTATACGGGACTGGTGCACGATAAATCTGATCGGAATCCAAAGTCTCTATTGAAGGCGTTGGGTGCCAGTTCAGGTGTTTCCTCGTCATCTGATCATGGTTCCAAAATAACGAGGTGCATGTATGAATGTGTATGTGTTCCTGGGTCTTTCCTTCGAGATAGACCCCGAACCGTCGCCAATAGCCCATTGTGCAGCTCTAGTGCGACGTTAATTAACCAAACCATATATTACTTCAAAACCACAGACCGAAAGTGAAGAGGAGGAGGCCGCTTCAGAAACTTGGTCTATGGCCGCAAAAAAATTAAATCCGGCGCTGATGGGTACAAGGGCCTATCTTAAAACAATGTAAAAAATACGCAAGCAATTCGGGGATGTAGTAATTTAAAAATTGTGGCAGTGCTGAGCTACAGGGAGGGCTTTCACACGTAGAAAATTTAACTATATTTACCTAGCAGTGCCGAATTTTAAAAGTGAATGCTAATTAACAGTTATATTAATTATTAGCAATAAATAGCTAATTACCAATTGTTATTTAGCAATTAGTAGCTAATTATCAATAATTTGTTAATAACCTAATTTTTTGCATAATTTCTTAAGAAATTAATATTTTTGAAGTTATTACTATCATAATTTTTATAAATTATATATAAATTTTTTTGCGGAGGGGAGGGATGTGGCCTCTCTTTCCTACATCAATTTGCTGGATATTTTTGAAAAATTAACATATAAATAGATCTTGACAAATACTGTAACTTTTTCGAATAACTTCATTCTACAATTAAAATATACGACAATGGGGCATGTCTTTTAATATCAGAAAATGTCAGCTTTTGCACATGGGAATCAAAAATAAAAAGGCTTCATAGTTTTACATGGGTCTAAAATCCAAAACAGTGATACAGTCAGTGATCTGGGAGTATTAAAAAATGAAAATTTTTACATGGGTCCTCAATGTACATTATGTACAGCAAAAAAAACGATTATTACGATACGTCAAGAAAAGTATTTCATTAAATCTAAGGATATATAATGTTGTCAATGTATAAAGGTTTGGTAAAGTCTCATCTAGATTTATGTTGTACAGTTTTAGTTATCACATCTTAAAAAAGACATTGAGATTTATTAGAGAAAGTTCAGGGCAGAGCTACTAAAATGGTCCAAATTATTTCAAGCATGAATTATGGAGATAGAATAAGAAATTTGAATATGCCTACTTTGTTTGGGTGAAAGTAGGTACGTATGGCAACAGTCATACCTGCGATACCGGTTCCGGTGCCAATGTGAGTGCTAGGAGGAGTCATGGGATTTCAATTAAACAAATCACATTTTAATCGGGAAGGATGACAGAACTATTTTTATAATATGGTATCGATAAATGGAACAATTTGCCAGGAAATATAGATAATTCTACAGGAGTAACTGATTTTAAGAAGAAGCTAGATATTCATTGAGCTGGGGAATGGTTAGGATATATATTACTTCTGAAACAAATATAAATATGTTATTTTATTCGTCTTGAACTGCTTTTTCAACTTATTTAAGTTTATTATGCCTCAAATGAAGTTTAGTGTGATATTTTGGTTTCATAGAAAAATTTCAAACAAAATCGTCATTTTCCATTCCACACAATTTTCCCACAAAAAGTTTAAAGTGCTAACTAATCATGACATTGTAGAACTCGTCATTTTAATCAATTTAAGTGCGCATTCGCCACGACCAGTCTATTAAAACTGAAGTTAAAGCTGTTAAACAAGCAAGTGTATACTCGAAATGTAAGAGGGGGAGATGAATAGTGGCCGACCGGGTCGACGCGGCTCACCTTTCTCTACACTATGGTAGGTCACTTATTCCCATAGGCTGATTCCCTCTGGAGTTATGGGGAAAAATCCGTCACAAATGATTTTATGCGAATACAAAGATAGATTTACCAAACCTTTTGATACCAAAGAAGGAATTTGTTATATTTCTATATAAGAATTTTTAGATTACCCTTGAACTTGGCCATACTTTAGATTTCATTACTTTTATAGCTCTTCCTTGTTTTTCAGATTTAACCTATTAAAAATAATTTTGATGTGCTTTAATAACTTAATGTTAACATACATTTAAAAATAAATTTCCTGTCGAACGAAACAAGCCAAAAGTCAGTGTCAGAATGGATCCCCCTTTTCAGTAAAACATGATCTTTCTATCCTAGCTGATTTTAAAAAAGTTTCTTGTCAATAAATTGCACATGTAGTATTTCTATACGTCTGCAGGCATTCAAAGAAAAAATTTAATTGCTTCGTAATTTAAAAAAAAAAATACCTTAATAAATTTACTTTGAAAACCTTACCTAACAATTAAAGATTGTTAAGGGAGAGTTAGAAAGCACTTTTTATGCTCGTAATCAACGAAGTCCAATTAACCCTTTCGCTCCCGGAGAACTCACACTAAAACCACCTATTGATAAATTTGTAGGACGAGATCCTGTGGTTTCCATGGTAACCACGTGCATGAATAGGATGCATAGAGCACAGTCTGTTGATGCATAAGGAAATTAGAGAGTCACCCTTTCAGATAACTGTAAAAATAATTAAGTTTTTTTTTTTTGCTATTGTGATTTTTGTTCAAATCTATCAATATTTGACTACTTTTTACTAATAAAAGTTAATATTTTTAGCATAATGGTTAAAAATAGAAATTGAATTCTTAAAGATTGCTCCATTAGATCTTTATGATCTTCATTGATGCTTTCACCCAAAAATACTGCAAAAAAATTAGGTGCCATATTTATATGATTAAAAAGCACAACTTAAAGAATAGTAATGTTTTTTACAATTACAAAATAGTTGGGAGTTAACGCGTTAAATTGCAGTATTAAAAATTATCGCTTTTTATATGACACACACCTATTTGCATGTCATGCTATTCACTATTTTAAATCATAAAGGTAATCATGGAGATATAGTTTGTTGTAGTAAGATGAGATTACCAGTATGTGAAGAAGCTCAAGAATCTGGAATTGCTAAAATATCAACCACATAACATCAAATATTGCAAAAGTATGTTCTATAATCAGTTTATTTCATTTATATAATTTAATTTAAAACAAATTTTGTGTTAGGGAAATAATTGAAAACTTTATAAAAAATTAAATGATATTTTATTAGAAAAATTCTTTTAATAAAATTTTTCTGAATTATGTATTATTATAAAAGTAGTATTATAATACTATCAAGAAAATATTTATATGAATCATTTTAATATGTAAATATTTTATATTAATTTTCTGAATAATTCTATCATTAGTCAATTGCTAATTGCTTCAAAAATAAATAAATCCATTATGAAAATTCTTTGTAACAATTATAAAATTGAATGGTGGGATTAGAAAATTATATAGAGCAATATATTTCATAAAGGACAAAACTTTTGAATTAATATTATTGAAATTAAAAAAAAATATATATATATATATATATATATATAATGAATTGCTATACTTATTTAAAAAACAGTAAACTAATATAATTTTGAAATCAAAAGTCTCGTTCACTGTGCTTTAATGTCAGGGTAGAGTATTATTATAGTTGATAGTAGAATATTAAATAATTAGCAAAAAAATTCACTCAAATAAAATTCAACAATTACTCTTAAATTAAGTATAAAAATATTCAAGCTTAGAGGGAGCCAGGTTTCACAAAAGTGACTGGGCCCTCTTTGGCTTTGTGCACTAGATGCCTCAGATTATGCCCAAGTTTCAACTTGATATCTCTTTTGATTTTCTATAGTCTGAAGGTACTCAATACTAGCACTGTTGTCCAACCCCCCTTCCTTCATAAACACCTCCAGAAAGGCTTCCTTCACCCCCTGCGGCATTTGCTTAGCATTTCCAGCAACATACACGGCCGCTTCCCCACTGTTAATGAGTTGCCATAGCAACTGACTGTTCTCAGTAACCCTGTGCTGAACATAAATCTTATCGTTCTGGTCTCGAGAAAATGCAGTGAAAACCCTCAACATCCCCTTCTCACACAGCTCGCTCCATGTCTCAGAAAACAAAAAATCCTTGTCTTTGTACCTGCAACCAAAGAACAAGTAATTGTTCCCGATTACGAGGTCAGCGCGTTCTTCAACAAACGACCTGAAAGGGGCACAGCCTGTCCCAGGACCAATCAGAATGATCGGGATGTTTGACTTGGGAAGGGATATCGACCCTCTCTTTACCGAAAATGGTATGGAAGAGCCTGGCACAAGATTGGTGATCCAATTGGAACACAGTCCCTTGCGAGGCTTGGCCATTCTTGTTTTGTATTCTACAACTGCAACTAGCAAGTGGAGTTCTAGTGGATGGGCGCGCAGGGACGAAGCAATGGAGAAGGACCGCGGACGGATTTGGGGGATCATGTCGAAAAGATATTCAAAAGGAACGTGTGGCGTGGTATGCGGGAAGTCTTTGAGAACCTCAAGGATGTTCCGCCGGGGACGGTTGCAGTAGTCGTGGAGCTCCTCTTGACCCGCTGCAGTGGTGAACTCTACGAGCTTTTCCTTTTCGGTTTCATCCTGGCTGAAGTGGTGGAAAAACTCAAAGAAAGAGCGTCTGGGAATGCTCTTTATGTCAAAATAGGACAAGGCACATTGACGCACAGTGCATGGGGATATTTTGGGAATGTAAACTTTGGGGTCAGGGTTTGTCAAGATGAATGTAGTGTCTGCAGGAACATTCAGCAGTGACAAAAACTCCTCTATGTCTTCAATTGCATTTTCTGGCCACACCACTGCAACATCTCCTGGATCGTAATGTACACTAGTGTCTATATTGAACTCTATTAAATGAACTGCTTGAAAGTGATCTTTGTCAGTAACTCTTTTATTGGTTTTCAGTGTGGCTACCAATGGTGACGTGACAAGAGATATTTTTTTATTCAAATCATTAGTTGAATCATTTGATGAGAATTTAACATTATATTTTGGAGGCAATGGAAAATCATCCGCTATATAAGAGTCGTCGGACAAACCATAATAATCCCTCAAAGTTTCACTTAGTTTCAATAACCAAGGATCTAATGCGGCGTCGTATCCTAGTTCATGCTGGTCATCTGCAAGAGTTAATGGTATTAGCTCTACCGCCCCGAGTTGGATTAATCTCTTGTTCAGTTTTTTGGTGACCACATTGAATTTATCGTAAGATGAATCGCCCAAGCCGAAAACGCTGAAATTCAAGTGGCACAAGGAATTCTTGGGAAGGTTTTTCCGCAACAAAAATCTCCAGAAGCTTTTCATTCCGTCGGGAAATTCTCCATTTCCTGTGGTAGAGCAGACGAAAATCATCAGGGTTTCTTCCAGCATGAGTGCAACCGGAAAATCGTCGAGACTTGAAACATAGGCTTTGCACCTCATGCGTGTCACCAATCTAGATATACGTTCGGCAACATCCTCTGAATTTCCCGTCTGTGTTCCAAATAAAATAACGACTCTCTTCAAAGAATCCATGTTTTTCAGCAATATGTTTTACATAAAAGTTTTCATTTGTTTACGTTGAAGCAGTTTCGTAATAATATAGTTACAGCCACAGTGATATATAGAGATTTAACGACAATCCAGTTCGGTCTAGATAAAAACTCTACTTATCTGACTACATGACATGTTAAAATAAAGCTGGGTACGATATGGTTAATTAACGTCGCACTAGAGCTGAACAGTGGACTATTGGCGATGGTTCGGGGCCTATTTCAAAGGAAAGACCCGGAAACGATGCTTCGTATGGTAACCATGGTCAGGTGACAAAGACGACACCTAGGCTTGCACCCGACGCAACCGCAATAGGCGTTAGGGCATTGAACCCCGATCAGATTTAAAGTGTGCCAGTCCCGTATCATGGCCATGCCCGTATACCCGCCATTTCACTTGTCAAGTTCATCGCACAGGCTCAAACTAGCAATCCTCTGATTACCAGCTGAACGCCATTATTCACTGGGCAACTGCGGAGACCCGATAAACGAGAGTTATTTTTTAATATAAAAAATAGTTGGTTTGTTTAATTGACCTCGCACTTGAGTTTCGGAGTACATCACAAAGAAAAAAGACCTGGGACACATCCTCGTATTTTAGAACCACGATAAGATTTTGAAGACAAAATTAAAACGTGCCGTTGGAGTACCCATATGGTTGGTTGGTTAATTAACGTCGCGCTAGAGCTGCACAGTGGGCTATTGGTGACGGTTCGGGGCCTATCTCGAAGGAAAGACCAGGGAACGATGCCTCGTATTTTTGAACCATGGTCAGATGACGCTACCCATATGGTATTCATCATTGAACCTGAAGTAATGTGAACGCTTGTAGACGTTCATTGAATGTACACCAGTCCAGTTCCCACAGCAAATGCTTTTTTGACGATAACAAAGTTAACAACCCTTCGATCATTTGCTCACTACATTACGCCATATTCGAAATTACAATCTTCCGATAGTGGTTGGTTAAAAAACTACTAGGGATGCACAATAGGCTATTGGCGGCAGTTTGGGATCTTTCTCAAAGGGAAACCCCAGAAGCACTGCCTTCTATTAATCGACTGAATAGCGCGCCAACCGAAACTTCAAATTAAAACCGCCAAATCGCGCGCCCGGACGAAAGGTTATCAATTCGACTTGTGTTTTTTATTTATGTATTTTCGAATGTAAATGGAAATTTTTACAATTTTTTTTTGTGTGGTGGGGAGGAATAGAGAATGTTTCACATTTGTAAAAAATATGCGGAATTCTCAATTAACCGGACCGTTTTAAAAAAATACTGTCAGATTTCGAAAATTCCTTTTTTTATTGGATAAGGAAAAATCCACTTAGGCAAAATCTGCCAAAAAATTATCCGTTATATATCCGGAAATGTCGATTAACCGGATTTTTTTTTAAACAATTTATCAGATTTCAAATTGTTTTCATTTTTTAATAGAAGTTGTACAACGACATTTCGTTTACGCAGCATTTATTGGCATAGATAGGAGTTGTTTACGATATGTATTGTCAAGACAAAATGTAAGCACAAAAGTTGTTACTCGAATTTCTTGGTGAATAATACTAGAAGGCGAATCCCCCCTGCTAAATTAAAAACTAAAATAATCTTTAAAAAAAAAAACGACTAACAAAAATGCGTTAAAATGTAAAAAATAATTTTTAATTTTACGAACGCATTGAAAAAAAAATTGAATTATTTAATGTTAATTTTATACTTATTACAACTTTTTGAAGTTGGTGCAATTTACAAAAATCCTACCTAAATTTCGGCGCATATTTCAAAAAGTTGTAATAAGTGTAAAATTGACATGAAATAATTTAATTTTTTCAACGCGTTCGTAAAATTAAAAGTTTTTTTCTTACTCTTCAGCGCATTTTCCTTAAAGTCTTTTTTTTTAGAAAGATTTTATTTTTAACCATGGTCACATAACGAGGTTTTGGGAAGAGATTAAATGCTTATGTATTCACTAAAAGCAGTTCGTTTATTTTTACTAATTTTGATTAAATTGGGAAACATTTAGTACAAAATTTATAAGATTTTCTAGGGAATAGTGCCAGGATTTTGTTCACCAGTGCTTGCGATTTAAGGTGGGTTGGAGCCGTTGCTCCCCTGTTGCGAGGTTTAGCAAATTTTACTTGAAATTGTAATTTTGTATATTAAATTGTAATTTTAACTAACTTTCTTCAAAATAAGAAGAATCTATCCTTGCGTGATACTTTAATTTCTATTTTGAATATGTCATTCCATTTCATTCTCAAACAATTTTATTAATGTTTTTATTTAAAGTTCATTTTTAAATCGAGTACAAGTAGATGCAGTAAATTTTGATTTACGACAGAATTAAAATAGTTTTATTTTGATATAGTTTTTTTTCACAGGTCAAAACATGCCTATATTAAGACAAATGCGTTTTAAAACAGCAAAAGCTAAAAATAACCTCACGCATTTAGATAGCTACGCGAGAAAAAAAAGTTTCTAGGGGTGGGTGGTATTGCAGCAGAAAGAGTTGCCCTACAAAGTGCTTTGTGCTGAAGTACTTTTTCGGATCTATCATAGACTGGAAAGCAAGATGCAAATATTATATGCAGAATATAGCGGGCTTTAAAAATGTCCTTAGAATTTTTTTAGAGTTTTGGTTTACGACACTGCTCCTGGGAGGTTGTATTCACTTTACATTGTTTTATTTGCTCATTCATTGTCTTATCCCACAACATGAACTGAATCAAAGGACTCTAGACAATTTAACCGAATTTTCCGTCAAATGAAAGATTATATTTTTAACTATACAACACTTCCGCGTAGGGAAGAATTACAACCAAATTAATTTATAAACAAAACTTTATTTAAATAACATGAAAACAAAATTGTATAAATAGAGGTCCGGCCTATATACACATCTCAGATGACGGCGAACAAGTCAAATGTACAGTTCCATGATTGAAGGTGAATTTTGCGATTCCTTTCATTTAAAGTCTTTGTACCTAACTAAAAAAACTCTTCAGGAAGCCTTATAACTCATCCTTGAAATCCTCGTCCCCTCCAGACGGAGGCGGGGGAGCACCTCCGTCCCCATACAACTTGGACACAATAGGCGTAACCACCTCCTCCACTTCTTTTTTCTGCGCTTTGTACTCTTCAGCATCTGCCTCAGGATTAGCTTCCATCCATTTTATCTTCTCCTCCAGAGCCTCCTCTACCTTCGCCTTGTCCTCTGAGCTCAGCTTCCCTCCCATTTTCTCCTTGTCCCCAACCTGGTTCTTGAGGGAGTACACATAGGACTCCAAGTCATTCCTGGCCTCCACCTTCTCCTTGATTTTCTTGTCATCCTCAGCGAACTGCTCGGCGTCCTTGATCATGCGTTCGATCTGTTCCGGTGTGAGGCGGTTCTGATCATTGGTGATGGTGATCTTCTCCTTGTTGCCAGTGCCCTTGTCCTCTGCACTGACCTTGAGGATGCCGTTGACGTCGATCTCGAAGGTCACCTCAATCTGGGGGACACCTCTCGGGGCAGGGGGGATGCCCGTAAGGTCGAATGATCCCAGGATATGGTTGTCCTTGGTCATGGGACGCTCGCCTTCATAGACCTGTGAAAATTTTTAATTCAAATTTAATTGGCAATCATTGTAACATTTGATAGTACTAATTCCTGAAAAAAATTATATCTCGATAGTTTACATGACAAATATGTAGACGTTTAATACTACAAAAGTTTGCAATTTAATCTATGCCAAATATGATGTGCATTAGTAGCAATTTCATTACATTTGAGTGCATCAACACAGCAACTAAAACTGCAATTGTTGTTGAAGATGAAGCAAAACATTAAATCAAACAAGGCTGCCAGGTCCCCAATTTCCCAATCTACAATGTGAAGATGAAAAACAGCCAAACTCTTATTAGCATAATGTTCATTACAAAATCACCCAAATTGTCAATTATTTGAGTTGAGTGAGCAAAAGGGCATTTTTTTTTCAAATTAAAAAGCTACTCATAGAGCAGATAGTTTTAGTATTTTTAATTGCAAGCAACAAAACAATTCAGTTACATCTCAGATAATTGCCAGTGTGCAGCTAGACTTATGTTAAACTATATTAAAAAACTTTTAATTAACTACTAACTTTGTTTATTTTATAAATGTATGCATTAAAAAAATATGTTTCAACAAAACAAATTAAAAGCAATTACAAAAAAAAAAAACTTTTTAAAGGGTTTTATTTTATGGTTTCAAAGGCTATATAGCTTACTAATACAACTATACAAAATGATTAAAATTGTGATAGAGTGAAAGTTGTGATTAGATTGAATTGTAAAACCAATTTTTAAAGAAACTTAATATTTGATCAACTCAAACAAACCAATTTAATACTTTTAGTAATTATCTTTAAATTTTACAATCAAATATTTAAGTTATTTTATTTATTAATTATAATTTTTTTTAAACATCAAATTGAACAAAACTTTTACTACCAGTTAAATTTCAACTGATTAAAATAGTTTGCCATTGTGCCATTAAAAATTCTTAAAATGTATAGATACTACTTTTTCTATGGACTGGCACTAAAAGTAATTTTATTAGAACATATTGAAATTTTACATAAATGTAATCATTATTTTCAAATAGCAAACTTATCCGATGTCTAACATGACCAGACTTATGCAGATTGTTTAAAACACAACCACTTTTTTTTAAATGCATGTTTTGACTGACCATAACTATACATGGCCAAGTGGCTAGTACAATACCTATAATCCTCTAGAAACTATTTAAGCAGAGACTTTCTTCTGCAATGTTAAAAAAAAATGCCATTTTGCTAAAATATAAATTTACATTTTAAAATCAAATACAAGAAACCTAGACAACTACAATGGTTAAAATAGTAAAATTTCATTTTATAATTCATAAATTTACAACAACAAAAAAAATCAATAAATTAGTTAGATTAGTACATTAGGATAAATGTATTAGTCTGTTTAAAGTAAGAATAAAAATGTGTATTAATGTGTAAGGATTAAATTACCTTTAGATGCTAAAATGTTTTTTTAAAAGTTAAAATGAGTTTCGAGACTTCAGCCAAATTGTTTATAAAAACCATCTGTCATACTGCTAGAAACATACCTTGATAGTAACTGTATTTTGATTATCAGAAGCAGTGGAGAAAATCTGAGCCTTCTTTGTTGGGATAACTGAATTCCTAGTGATCAATTTGGTCATCACACCTCCAACAGTCTCAATACCAAGGGTCAAGGGATTGACATCCAAGAGAACCAATTCACCTGAAAATTAAGATTTTGAATTAATAACTGAAGATAAAATACATAAAATGTTGCACAGAGCCTATTCTAGTGTGCAATCATGTTTAAAATGGACAATCAATATCAAATGGACCCCCTAGAAATTTAACAAGCTGGTGTTATAATAATTATATCAGATTAGAATATTTTGTAAATAAAAAATGGTCAATGTTTTCTTTGTTGATTACAGACTTAATTATTGATCACAATATGGCAGTTCTTATGGTCTATGGTGGATACACTCACTCTATTTGCTCAGAATGTAAATCATAATTTAGACTAATATTTATGTAATATATTTCTAACTACCCATCCGGTTAATTTAAAAGCATAAGTCTTGTAATCTCTATTGTAAAAAAAAATTACAACCGACAATTGGTATTCATCCATGTTATATTTCGAAACGTGTCAAAATTAACTACCTGATAATTATGAAATTTACCGAGTTTGTTTAGAAATGTTCGGGAAATACGACTGGTATTTTTTATCATAATGTTATGCAAGGTTGTTACAAGATTGTTAAATTTGAAAACTGCAAGAATTTGCACTGTCAAATAAATTAAACAATTCCAATATTTTTAGCAATAATGGCCATATATCCGATTTAATTTACATCACTTTTTGCTTTTGAAGACTGTTTAGTTTTTAAAATTATAAACTTAAAAATTAAAACTTGAGTCAAAACAAACATTCCATATTTCTAATTTATTGTAAAATAATAGTCTTGTCCTAAAATAATAGTCAATAATAGTTTTAAAGCAATAGATATCCGATATATGTAAATATATCAGATATAAGAAAATATATCAGATAGTTATTTGTTTTTAAGTTATTGTAAGTAAAGTTAATGCAGCTGTTGCTGAACAGTAATATAAGGGCTTCTGGTTTCGTATAATTAGTTTTTACTCTGAAGGAAGCAGTGACATTTGAGTTTTATTCAGTATTCTAATTTACAAAAAGTTACATCTAGAAAAATTAAAAGTTAGCCATCAAAAACTGCTTTGGTGAAATACCTCTTGTTTATGTTATTTTGGTTTTAGAATTGTAATATTTTTTTAATTAAATTTTAATACGAATTCTCCTTGATAAGTTTTAAAACTAGATAAAATAATCACCATTTGACACAAAAAACTTATGCCGAAACTCAATGCATGGAAGCAACTACAACAAAATAGTCAAGACTAATTACTAATTTTTATGGTAAATGTGTTGATCAAGAATTAGTGCAGCATTTTCAAAATGCGGAGTAAAAGAATCAGAAGGGTGTCGTTAAAAGGAAACTTAGTAGAAATGCTCTGGGTTGACAATCAATTTGTAAGTTACTACACAAAAGTTAAAGTATAAATGGAAATTTATTTTCAAAATGGTTACAGACCACTCCTTGTTGGAAGGCAAGGTGTTCTTGCACAAAAGACCCCCGGGGATGCACTAGCGTTAGCAAGTAGGGGCAGAGCCCCCTAGTTAACTAAACAAATTCATATCTTTGCTTTTTGACGATCAGTAATTATGTTGCATAAGGGATTTAAAGTCTGAGATTAAGCACACTGTACAGCACATCCATGAAAAAACAACATTAGAATTTTAATGGTACGACAAAGGTTCACGAAAACTATATTATTAAAGATTTTGGTAAACTCACCAGTATCCTCGTCCCCACTGAGAACTCCGGCCTGCACAGCCGCTCCGTAAGCCACAGCCTCATCAGGGTTGATACCTCGTGTGGGCTCTTTGCCATTGAAAAACTCTTTCACTAGCTGCTGCACTTTGGGGATACGGGTGGAGCCACCAACAAGAACAATCTCGTGCACGTCTTTCTTTTGCAGGTCCCCGTCTTCAAGCACCTTCTGTACAGGCTTCATGGTGGAACGGAACAGATCCTGAAAACAAACAGGGAAACTAAACACCAATCGACAAAACAAGAGTCACAGAGCTACACAAGGGGATATTGGTAAATCTGTCACATAATGACTATGTATCTATCTCAAAGAAAATAAAATATGACTAATATAATACCTGAGCTGGTGTCCCACTTTAAATATCTATATCACTACCAATGAGAGGATATTTTAAATGCACATCAATATGCTTGTTTGGTAGACAAGTATCAAACTGCAATTCTCTTGACTACAAGTTACGCTTTCAAGAAAAGGATCAAACCTCTACCCTCAGATTGAGAGTTAGGTATTACTCGAATCGGGCTATTTTAAAGGCTGGCCGATATTAGACTGGATTTCAATGTATTAACATTGGTCCTGAATTAAAATAAAACAGGAAATTTAAATTGTATGACTATTAAACATAAATGTTTTAGTTGGATGACAAGAACACTTATCTGATTACAGGACAATCTCTACATAAGTGTACAAATTTACACACTCGAATGTTAAAATTCAAATTGCAATACTTCGCTAATGAATTCTGCACTTTCCCAATTAGGGATTACCCCACACACTTACTTTAAAACTAAATTAACACATTTTAACTTTAAATTGCTTCTATTACTAGTACTACTCCATAAATTTGAATATCCTAGTCAACATTATATATTTATTACCAACACTTTCAGTCATAAAAATAAGAATTGTGTAGCAATAATTTTCAACTTATTCATAAAGTTATACAAGTTCATTTTTAAAGACTTCACAAGTTTCATTGGTTTAGATAAATTTCAAGTCAACTGCAGCCAACTTAAAAAAAAAATATTCTCAATCTCATCTATTGAATCTTAATTTGTGAAATCTTTTAAATGTGAAAGAGGAAAAGATATCGCTTTTTAACTTAAAGCAAATATTTGCTAAAAGTTAATTAGAAATGTATTAGACAGTTAAATGGAATTATACACTTTTATATTATCGAAATAGCATTTCAAAAGTGATTTATCCAAACACAAGATAAAAAATAAGGCAAATTTTACAAATCAGTTTGAACTTTTCTTGACAAGTATTTATTCAGCTAACATGCAAATAGTACTGTCACTCGATAAAAACATTTATCCGAGGTAATTTCAGTGCAATCTTAACTTTTATGGTAAGCATTTCCATTTACAAAAGATTATATTATAAACATTGGTCATACTTATTAATATTACTTGATTTACATTTTCAATAAGAAAAATTATTAGTTTCGAGAAAAAGTAAACCCGATAAAAAAAAATCTCTTTAGATTCTTTAAGAAATTAAAAATAACTTTTATAGTTTAAGGGTTGTGGCAAAGGCTCAATATTACTTCAAGGAACATTCATTTCAAATTTGAAGAAAATCTAGCAACGCATTTGGTCGTAACTGCATAAATTTTTTTATTAACAGATGAAATGCTGAAACAGACCTCACTAACACTTAGTCAATGATTGATAATAAAAAGTAATACAACTGGATAATTTTATCTAAAATTTGAATTTTTTATTGCAATTACCCGACTTTAGGTCATTTTTATTTCCCTTCCCAGGAGACTTACGAGATCGAAACAATGTTTGTATTATTTCGGTTTGTTTTAGAATCATTTAGGCCTGCCCAAGAAGAGCAAGTCAAAATAATGCTAATGTTTGTAACTTGCTTAGGTATAGTGATAAGTGGAAATATTAACTCATTGTGTTACTTATTAAACTAGGCCCACAGCACTTGGCTAAATAGTGGCAGAGTACTTGAAAATGCGGTTTGTTCATTTTCAACATTTGGCAGATGGCCCATTTTAATCATTAAGAACATACCATATTTAGTTCCTCGAATTTAGCTCTGGTGAGCGTCTCACTGAAATCCTCTCCTTTGTAGAAGGACTCGATCTCAATCCTGGCCTGGTGAGCAGTGGAGAGTGTCCTCTTGGCCTTCTCGACCTCACGCCTCAGCTTCTGCACTGCCCGGTTGTCTCCCCTGATGTCGTTTCCGGTTTTCTTCTTGTAGACCTTGATGAAGTGCTCCATCACCCTCTGATCAAAGTCTTCACCACCTGTTGGATAGAAAGGAATCATGAACACTCTAATGTCACAATATTTTATTTATTTGTATCCCTTTTCCATGTAATACTAGCCCAATATCACGAAATACAATTTGGCTATTAAAAAAAAAAATTGTAAAAATTATTCAGTATTTGATGTAACAAAATAATTTTACTTTTTTAATGCTAATTAAAAATATACAACTTATTTTAATGCTAACTATAGTTTATACCACATATTTCCTTTATAAACGTAAATTCATGTGGTTAACCACTGTAAATGTAAATTCCCACTTTAAAAACAAATGGCATTTTAACAGGAAAAGTAACAAAGCAATAAGAAAATGAAACTTAATGAAATACAATTTAAATAGCAGGTTTTTTTAACATTTAAATAATGACAACTAATGGACAATTCCCACATTTTCTAAAAATGAGTAAAAACTACTTTTTTTAAATGAGAAAACCATGCTGATTTCAAATATCCACACGATAATCACCAAAAAAAATGACTTTGTTAAGTATAACGAAAGGAAAATCGCAAAATTTGACTCCTTCTCGAATCGCTCCGCTATTGGCTGCTCCGATTATGACGTACCAATATCCAAAACACAGATCAGCGTATTTGGGATAAAGCGTTCTTCTCGTTACTTTCCGATGACCGTTCCTTGTATTCGGAGATTGATGATGGTTGAAAAAAATGCGAATTTTGACATCATAAAGTTAAAATAATTTAACACACTAAATAATTGAGCTAAGCTGCTTGAGAGTGAATCTACGAGTAAAATGTTTGTTGCATACTTCATAAAAGTGTGGTTCTTCACCTCTATGCACAAAAAGGTGGCGCTTGAGATTGAATACAGAAGTGAATTGTTTGTTGCATACTTCACAAGAATGTAGCTTTTTTCCTGTATGCACAAAAAGGTGCTGTTTGAGATGGGAATTATGAGAATAAATATTTTACTGATGCATACTTCACATTTGTGCTGCTTTTCTCCAGTATGTAAGAACAGGTGCCGCATGAGATTAGAGCCACGAGTAAATTGCTTGTTGCACACTTGACATTTATGCAGTTTTTTTCCTGCATGAATTAACAAGTGAGCTTTGAGATTCGACTTATCTCCAAATTGTTTTTTGGCATACTTCGCTCGAGTGTGGTTTTTCTCCTGTATGCAAAAGAAAGTGCAGCTTGAGTTTGAATCTACTAGTAAAATGTTTGTTGCATACTTCACGAGTGTGGTTTTTCACCTGTATACACAAGAAGGTGGCGCTTGAGATAGGATCCCGAAGAGTAAATGTTTTACTGCATACTTCACATTTGTGCAGCTTTTTTCCTGCATGAATTAACAAGTGAGCTTTGACTTATTTCCAAATTGTTTGCTGCATAATTTACATGTAGTTGGATTTTTTCCTGTATTTAAGAGATAACTTTTAATACTTGACTTTTGAATCAATTGCGAATTTTGATCTTGGTTTGCAAATAGAATAGATAATCGGCTGCGTGGGTGCATGACTGCTGTTCAGAATCATTCTTTAATGTAGGCATTTTCTGACGCAGTTAAGGGTCATTCCACGTGAAATCACCCAATGGGTGTTGCTCCATAGTCACCGATTTTTATAAAATTTATACCACTGTTAAATATCATAATCAAACCACCAAATCTCATATATTTTTAAATGTTGTTGAAAAGGAGCAGAGTTATAGCCATTTGAAAATCAGCCATTTTTCTCAAAAGGCGGCCATCTTGGATTTACTACGATATCTAAAAATGCTTGTAATATGAGAACCAGAGGATCAAATTCCACAAAATTGGTACCAAATTAAAGAAAAATAAACAAAGAACACATATTTAATATCTAAACACTTTCTAGTGTTCATTTTAATAGTTTTTACTCTATTCAAAGTTAAAAAAGTGCTTTAAAAATTGGTCCAGTTTAAGAGGTCATAAAAAAAATGGCTCACTTTTTATTTTGCTATAACTTGGTAAATATATTATTTGATATGTCTATATTTAATACAAAAAAAATCTTGAGGGTATTATTCTTGATTGCTAAAAAAATTTATATAAAAAAAGTTCTCTATTTTATACCCAAATAGGGCTATTTGCAACCAAATCTGGCTATTTATTGCTAAACCTGGCTTTTTTTTTACACTTTTCAAAGTTGGGAACTATGAGAGATAGCATGCTATATGCATAACACATAATGAAATTCTGCAACATATTGAAAGGTCAAAGCAATAACTGTCTCTTTGCATCATTTTTGTTTTAGAATATATGACTTCATCTTACATTCTAACCAATCAGATCAATATTACACAATATTTTACACTAAGTGTGAGCAATTCCTTTTTGATCAAGTTCATTTGAGTTAGTATTGTCTAGATGTGAAGTTGTCGAGATATTAAAGTGTTGTAGTTTAATATTAAGTGTATTGCAGAAATGGCTTGTTTTGTGTGTAAGAAACTTAATATGACATACGAGTTTGTTTCAGTGCTTAAATGTTCTTCGAATGATTTGGAATATTAAAAAGGAGATTATATTATTTAGAAATCTATGATGAATGTTATGTTAGTAGAAAGAACTGCAAGACCCATAAAGATAATTACTTGAAATAGTACAAACTGATACAGAGTACATGTTGTGACCCACTTAATAACCATCCTTGCAACATTTTGAAGGAAGAGTTAATGCTTTATGATTATTTAGCGATACATTTTGAAATAACTTAAAAACAGTGAGATAAAACTGATCCTGCCGAGTTAAAAAAAATGTATTACAACAGTTGATGAATTTGTTGATCTACATTAATAGGGAAATTGATTTCTTTGTGTACACATAAATTTTTTACAAAAGCTCAGAGTAAGTACTTTAAGAAATCTAATTCTAATGCCAAGTTATTGGCAAATAAGGTCATTATTGTTGCAGATTTTTCCGAAAATTATGTGTGTGTTGGGCAAGATGCTATTCAAAGTGTCCATTGGGAAAAAGAACAAGCAACATTCCACCTCTTTCTTGTCTATGCAAAAGATAGTATTGGAACTATAATAACTATTTCTATGTCCATAATCAATGACTATCTTATACATGACACAACATTGTGAGATTGAAATGCCAGTCAGAAATGTGAAAAAAGATATGTTTTAGCTGACACAATTCCAGGAACTAGAACAAATCACTGTTTAGTGCCAATAAATCAATCACAATTAAAGATTTCCAGGGTATCAGGTTCATCATCAACTTTCATAGCTACTATGGCATTTGAAGAAAATATAAAACCATTACATTTGAAAAAGAACAATATATTACCTTTGTTTTAAGGAAATAACTGGAGGATTGGGAACATTTTGGGTTTTTTGGAAAAATACCGATAACTATAAAATTATGTTCATGCATCCTCATGGCCCAAGTTCATACATGTGGCCAAATCCCACATATGTATGTTGGATTCCATATGAACACATAATCAAACCTGTAACTCTTCCAACGACAACTACACGCAAAACATATCAGATCACAAACTTAGAGAATAAATCAAATAAAATGTTATTCAAATCTTGTAGATTGAATATATTGGCTTTTGAAGGCTACAAAAAGTATGATTAATTATTATTTTTTAGCTTTATTTAATTTATACATGTATAAACATTTTAAAGCAATTGGTATTTGCAAACATTTTTCCGAATTAATGTCATGTTTGGCACGACTTGTTTTTGCTATGACGCACAATACCCTCTCGAATTTTTTCCTATTAAATGTAGAATTTCATTATATGTTATGCATATAGCATACTATCTTTCATGTCATAGTTCCCAACTTTGAAAAGTGTAAAAAAAAGCCAGGTTTAGCAATAAATAGCCAGATTTGGTTGCAAATAGCCCTATTTGGGTATAAAATAGAGAACTTTTTTTATATCAATTTTTTTTGCAATCAAGAATAATACCCTCGAGATTTTTTTTGTATTAAATATAGACATATCAAATAATATATTTACCAAGTTATAGCAAAATACAAAGTGAGCCATTTTTTTTATGGCCACTTAAACTGGACCAATTTTTAAAGCACTTTTTTAACTTTGAATAGAGTATAAACTATTAAAATGAATACTAGAAAGTGTTTAGATATTAAATATGTGTTATTTGTTTATTTTTCTTTAATTTGGTACCAATTTTGTTGAATTTGATCCTCTGGTTCTCATATTACAAGCATTTTTAGACATTGTTGTAAATCCAAGATGGCCGCCTTTTGTGAAAAATGGCTGATTTTCAAATGGCTATAACTCTGCTCATTTTCAATAAAATTAAAAAATATTTGAGATTTGGTGGTTTGATTATGATATTTAACAGTGGTATAAATTTCAAAAAAATCTGTGACTATGGAGCAACAAATTAATTCTCAAATGGGTGTTTTCGTATGGAATGACCCTTAACCGAATACTTATATCAGTCAGTCACTGATACATTACTAGTTGTTATACTAGAGTTCATCAGGATATGAATATTTCACGTATTCCTTGCAACTGTGGGGCTTTGTTTGGAACTTTTCGAGTTGGTGATGCAAAATTTATTAGTAACCATTCAAGTTTTGTCCAAAATATCCGAAAATGAAATTATTACACCCCCGAATTTGCCTTCAAATTTTCTACAGAACTAACCTATTTTATTCTCCTGAAACAAATTTTGTCAAAATGGAATTTTTTCTGAAGATTTAAATATATTCAAGAACCAATAAATGCATTTAGAAAAACTTATCTGGCGTTTCCCCACGAATCGCCTTATGTAACAAAACACGTTTTGAATGTTTGGCTCCCCAATTGCAAGGATAAATTGTGTCCGTTATATTATATTTATTTGTACACAATCGCTACAACTTGTCTTTATTGAGCCAATATCTCTACACAGTTTTTGGACTAAAAGGGAAGATATATGATGCAAATTCGCGACGGTATGGTTCGCTTCTTCCGCCCGAGACCTAGCGAAGATTATGGTACCAGGTGTCTCGGTTTCTCCTTCGCCGCGGGTGTTTAGGGTATTGGTACGTCACAGCCCCTTCGCGCGCTTTTGGCCTGATTTCGCGCACTTTTAAAAAGACCGACTTTGAAGTCGTATAAAAAAATAAATACGAATCGGAAAGTGGAAATTTTGCGATGGACGACTCTTTTTCGGTTGTCCGAATAGAATAAAATTTTTTTAAAAAATGTGGGAATTGTCCATTGCTGGCCCTCAGCCTAGCAAGGTTGATCTTTATTTTCCCATAATTTAAAAGTAGAAAAATTAGTCTTTTATAGCCAATAGAAAAGATTAAAATAGAAATACTGCTTTACTGTCCACGACCAACGAAATTTGATAAATACAAAAATGACATTTAACAAGTTTACACTTTCTTAGAAAAAATATCAAATATTTAATAAAAATTAGCAAAAGAAATATCTCGATTAGATCTTTTGGTACAGATGTAGTATAGGACATTTGGTGCGCAAGATTTTTTTAGAGTGTTTTACAGGGGCGATAAACTTATAGTATGGCAACCCCCTCCTGACATTTTTGGCATTCTCAGATTCTTGTGGCGACTTTCAATCTAGAAACCCTATGACGTCATAGCGCTGTTTAACAGCAATTTTTCATCCCCCGAAAAAAACCTCGCCAAATGTCCTATACTACATCTGTTCCGATCTTTTTATTAAAAAATTAAGGATTACAAAAAATAGGTACCATTTTAATTTACCTCGACGATTCTAAAAGTTTCGGTTTTCTGTATTTAACAATACAAATACTGTGTTGTAAACATTTGTATCAATATTTCATAGTAAAAAATATTAAAATTACCCAAATGAGTATCTCCATTGGTAGCAATCACTTCGAAAACCCCGTTATCAATGGTGAGGAGAGACACATCGAAAGTACCACCTCCCAAGTCAAAGACCAAAATGTTCTTCTCGCCCTCCTTCTTATCGAGACCGTAGGCAATTGCTGCAGCGGTGGGCTCATTGATGATCCTCATGACGTTGAGACCGGCAATGAGGCCAGCATCCTTGGTCGCTTGCCGCTGGGCATCGTTGAAGTAGGCCGGCACAGTGACGACGGCGTTAACAATCTTTTTGCCAAGGTAGGCTTCTGCGGTCTCCTTCATCTTGGACAGGACCATGGCGGAGATCTCTTCGGGAGCAAATACCTTCTCGCC
Organism: Troglohyphantes excavatus; assembly: GCA_963932185.1. Lineage (NCBI taxonomy): Eukaryota > Metazoa > Arthropoda > Arachnida > Araneae > Linyphiidae > Troglohyphantes > Troglohyphantes excavatus. The sequence goes on along the minus strand of OZ010667.1, from coordinate 69,378,020 downwards.
CTCTCCAGTGTTCACTTGGATATGGGGTTTGCTGTTCTTTTCCATGACCTGTAGAAAAAAAGGATTATCTAATGAATTGTTTGTATTTTCACATGTATGGAATTCATATACTCCGTGGAATCTACAATAAAAGTGTCTATGGATCACAAAACACTTCCTTTGCAAATAAAAGGTAACACAGTTATATATAGGTATTATTCATTCTTAAGATGCGCAATTTTCCTCATATTTGAAAAATTTCATTCAGTTTTAAATGATTAACAATTTTAGAAATATTGCATAAAGAAATATAAAAAAATATTTATCATATCTAGAACATGCCTTTGTAACTTGTTCAGTAGCGAGTAGGACTTTGTAACAATGGATCACAAGTTTGAGTTCCAATCAATTATATTATGCTTTAATAGGTTTCCCAGCAATGCGGGACCCATATAAAACACACATGTTCAGTTAAAATTGGTTTAAAGAAATCTATATATTTTAAGAAAATCTCAAAATTGGAACATTTAAAATACAACCTGCCAAGTGTAAATTAACAAATCTTTGGCCATTAAACTATAAATATTAGAGACACAAGATATAAAATTTATATTTCTTAAAACGCATTTTGGTATGCAATGATGCAAGAATAAAACATTTTGGAAAAGCTCAAATTTTACTATACTCGAGGTCAACCTAACCCGAGCCCAAAGTAATTGAATATTTATACACATCATAGGTTCCGCCTATGTTGTCCCCGAGTACAGCAAAAATTATATTGCCATTTTTACTCTACTGAGCAACTATAAATCACTTCAACTACTTTTGATTATTTAATTACATCCAACTCGAGACTGCCAGGTCTGATTTTGCAATCGTTAAACTGAAAATGAAAAATTGTTACTTATTACTGTAACCCACATAAATTTGCCAAAGCTTTTAACGCTGTAACAAGTGAATATTTTTCCCCAACTAAAATGTTGGGGAGTGAGCAGATACAATTTGGGTTTTCCCAAATAGTATGCAATTAAATAGTTTTGTTTCATGTAAGATAGTTTCCATTGGTTGGCTACACAGATTAAAGTAAAATAAAAAGATTTAAAAATATAAATCATAAACTGTAGATGTATATCAAAGCAACCTAGTCATTTTCTTTTAGATTTGCATGTTGCAAATAAAAAGCATTTACCGTAAAAGGAAAGTACTTGACATCTCTCTGGACAGTGGGATCCGTCCATTCTCTGCCAATAAGACGCTTAGCATCAAATACGGTATTCTCAGGATTGGAGGTCAGCTGATTCTTGGCAGCATCTCCGATCAGCCTTTCCCCTTCTGCGGTGAAAGCAACATACGAGGGGGTGATTCGGTTGCCTTGGTCGTTAGCGATGATCTCTACTCGCCCGTTCTTGAAAACACCAACACTGCAATACAAATTTTATGTTGTCAATTTTTTCTTACAATCAGCTTTTATTTGTATGGCCAGAAAAACAGAATTATTAGTTAGTGTTCACTCTAGGTGTTTTTTGAAGGGCGGTCCGCCCTGCCTGCCCTTTTTTCATCTCGATAGCGCCCTCGTACCCCTTTCTCAAAAATGCCGCCCTCTTTTGAAAAAATTCCGCCCTTGCCCGTTTCAGTCAAGCACAAGCACCATTGCTTCCCTAGTTGTCTTTAAAAAAGGCATCGATTAAAAAAGGTGTGTAAATTGAAATTAAGTGAATTATGACGGTAGAAAAACTAAGTCCTTTATAACTATGCGTGTTGTGAAATTGCGATGATTCCGCAGTAATTTCGAGCACGGGGCATTCCACAAATCCTAGTGGTGAATATGAAAGTCTAAGTTTTTTTTTCTGTTTTTTTAAAAAGATAATATGGTTTGGGGCTAGGTAAGGATTGGTTTACAAGACTAGGCATTTTATTCCCAAATTTTGGATTTAAATAGCCTTTTTATCAGTTTAAGGGATCCGATTCCTACTTACAGAATTGATTTTTAGGGAAAACAATAATTTTAAAATGTCAAATTTTAGATTTAAAATAATATTTTCATAAAGAGACATCAATTTTGTACGGGTCTTTCATTCGAGATTGCCCCCCGAACCGTTAATAGCCCAATATACAGCTCTGGCGCAATGTCAACCAACAAATCGGAACTTTTTTTTTGTTTGGTCACGTGTCCGATGTGTCAATGTGTGGCCACGCCTATATATATTTTTTTAAAGTGCCCTTTTAAAAACAAGAAATGCCTTTTCAAAAATGAGGTGCCCTTTTACTTCCAACAGCGCCCTGCCCCTTTTTATTTCTAGAGTGAACACTGTAGTTATATAAATTACAAGAGTTTAAATTGTGTCAAAAAACATTTTTAGATCAGCCACACTCGAGTATATTTTTTAAAGAATTATGTTTGATTGACAAACACCAAAATTTAATTCATTTGTAAATAGACTATATAAATATGTAATATTTTCTTTAAATTCCCATATTTAAAAATCTTTTAGCATACCACCCTTTTTAATCATAATGTAATTGCATCATAATAATCTTTCCACCCATCTAAATAACTCTTTACTACATATTAGCAGTACTATATACTGGCCAGACATACTTAAAACAGTGACAAGTTCAAAGACCAGAAATAAAGTTAAGACAATACATAAACTTGATTAAATGAAACAATTGCTCACCATGAGTATGTAGTTCCCAAATCAATACCGATCACAGTCCCAATGCCGTCTTTGTCCTTTTCTTTATCTTCGCTCTTAGAAGCAACAATCGTAATAACCAGCAACAGCAGTGCTGCCAATCTTGTTGCAACCTTCATAGTCAACTTCTAAAAAAAAAAATTTTTAATCACATAATTTCTTTGTCCCGATGATATTTATAATGAATGCATTTCAATCCACAGAAAACAAAAATACTACAAAGTTATGACATGATTAAAAATGATTTACAAAACCCTTTTTAAGCAAGCAAACTTAAATAGAAGACCTTTAAATTGTATTTGTGATGTAATTAACACATTGAAATGTATTTAACATATTAACTTGGTTTATCTAGGTTTCTTTAGTTTATAATTATTGCATTTTATTATTTATTAAAAATCACCATGCTATAGTAATTTTAATCTTTGGATTGCAATTGGAATAAATTACGTAACAACTTTTCCCATGAAATTTGTCATTTCCTCATTGATAGTAAAAAAATGTACCTACAGAAAAGTAAAGTTATGTAAAATGTACAGATTATAAACTGCATCATTTAAGAAAATGGTAGATTGCTGTTTCTTACTGATACAGCAATCTACCATTTTCTTAAATGCAGTTTATAATCTGTACATTTTGCATAACTTTTCTGTAGGTACATTTTTTACTATCAATGAGGAAATAAATATATGAATGGTATGGCCTAGAAAGGGATTTTTTGCTTGTAACAAATGAAATGCATTGTTATACAACAAATTATGTTTAAGGAGGGATTCGTGAACCCACGCAAAGTACACTAGATATGGGGGTTAGTCCTTAACTCCTCACACAATTGAAACATGCACATTAAAAAGTTCTCATTTGCAGAATAATAAAATTGAAGGTGCGAGGGGATAGGGGGAACCCTTAAGTTCCATCATACATTGTTGGTCATGTATATCAAATGACTAAACAAATTATTTTCTTTACATGAAGGAGGAAAGAATGGGGCTTTCACTCATCAAAACATACTAAGGAATTTAGCTCTGGATTCACATTTCAGTAATTTTTTGTATCAAGTTTGGATTGAACAGTTACATAATTTTTCAGATAGTCTTAAGGTTATAAAAATTTTATTTGAACTGAATCAAAGTGTGCATAAACATCAAATTCTTTTTATTGATCCATACTTAAAATAGGGTGGCCAAATGTACAATATAAAAAAAAAATACAAGTTTGGTGTCGAGATAAAATTATTACCTTCAGAATTACATTTCGCAACTTAAAATATAATTAATTACCTTTGAACGTAGAAAACTGCAAGTTTCGATATTAAACAAATTTAATAAATAAAATTGTTAAGAGATTTATCAATCGCATGTGCACAAAATATTTGAAAGCCGACAGAAACTTGAAATTAATTTAAAAGGTCAAATATCAGGTAATTCAAAGTGTTAAGGTAATCATTATAAAATAAATTCAAGTAGTTTTAACTTGACACTTTAAAATCATTTAAATACTTTTATAAATTAATAAAAAGTTTTTACAAAAGAAAGCAGACTTACTTTACAGCAAGGCGATTACAGACAATAATTCCGAATACTTTAAATTCAACAATTTAAATTATCAGCAAGCAAATGTCAGGTTCACCAGACTATTTGATCACAACTTTTCTAAAATTTCACACGTATGTCATAAAAGTACCGATGCCGGGAGTTAACATGTATTAAAAGATCAGATCCGGCGTGGCGAAAGGTGATTGGCCAAGGAGAACGTATTTGGCTACACCTTATTGGTCGAATCTCTCAGAGAGTTCCGGAAACTGCTAAAGCTGACGTGTGTCTCTCTCCTTACTATAGACTCGGCTGCAAGATCAGTGACTTTATCCCTTAGTATTTTTATCGCCAATTTATCTGTTAGTTTTCTTTTTTTTTCACCGCAACCATTAAACAAGTATGAAGAGAGCATTTCAAATATATATTTATTCATCAACAATATTTATAAGAAAGAAATCACAACAAAAATGACTATAAAATAAATATTTTTTTATTTATCTAATTTATATATTTATTTTTTGACAAAATTTATATAATTTTATTTTCTTCGAAATAAATATTTTATGGGGGGGGGGGGATTATATCCTCCCCTTTCTATATTTCAAAATTAAAACTAAATGAAATATTTTTTTGAAAAATATAACGCCATACCATATAAGTTCTTACTACGCCTAGAAGTTTTGGGCAATTTTGTTTACAATACAACAACCTTCCTTTCAATTGGTTCTTGCACGAGGACTAATGTAGGTATAGATAGATGAAAAATTAAAAAATAGCTTATACAAGAATAATATGCTTTTCCAACTCTTATTAAATGTTGAGGAGGATACGTCTTTAAAATCTGCTTAGATACAGGGGCAGAAACTTGCGCGAAATAAAAACTGTTGATATTTTAAAGCCCATAACTCCCGGGAGAATCTGTATATAAGGATAAATAGCATACCATCGTGTAGAGTAAAGTAGGTCGCATCGATCTATTTATCCATTAATCCACTTTTCTCTGTTGAGGGTAAAATGAGTCAAATTCTGGGCATACTCGGACCTGCTTAACCGTTGTTACATCACTTGTTATCGACGGGGTTTGGCGAGAACGTGCATAAATCAAAGAGGTCGACGAGTTTTACAATTCCATTTGACTAGTTAACAGTTTAAACTATTTGTGTGAAAGTTGCGTAAAGTCGAATAAGCGACAGCGATGTGTCGTAGATTTCACTATGAAATAGGCTAACAGGTTAAAAGAACAGTTCAAGGAGTACAAAATGATACCAATAAATCTAAACTTATAAAAAGTGCGGAGCCGGAGATTTTTTTTTTATAGATTCTAGGAAGACGCAAGAAGAAGCAAGCCCAGCAGGCGCACGGACAATTTATTCACGAACCATACCTTACGGTACGCAGGACTGAAACCTAGCCAATTTTTTTAAATGTCAATTTTTTAATAGAAAATTATTTAAATTATTAAAGTCTCGTGGAATTTATATTAAAAAAATAGAATAGTGAAACTCGAACATTTATCGAATTTAATTTTTGGTATATCAGAAAAAACAAAAAATATTGACGTTCTTTATTTAAGAATTAGCAAAGTTATTATTTTATTTTTAAACGCATTTCACTTCAATCTGTATTTCCCCCCTCCTCTGATCTTTGAATTGACCCAGAAGTTTCTGAGAAAACTGCACAAAATTAAAATTAAAAGTTGTTATTCTAGAAACGATAAACGATGTATTTTTTTCACTAACGCTCTGTCATTTGACAGTTGTGCAAAGAAAAAGTTCTTCATTTCTGAAAATCCACCTGCTCATTATTAATAATGAATAAATAAACTTTAACATGATAACTTCTAAATAGACTGACACAGCTGATACTCAAGGACGGTTTGGCGACGAAATTTGGCGGTACGCTTCTCGATTGACTCTGTAGGCAACCCTTGCCACGACCCGCTATCCCCGTTACGTCATTTCTTCCATGGCTGCTATATCATCCACAATATCTCAAATTCTACGCAAGAAAAACAATCGCTAAATCTAAAAATATTTTTTAAAAATTACTTGAATTTAAATAAATTTCAAAGAAAATGTTTTTTATGTTATTAAAACGTTAATAATTCAACCGCTGACAGGAAATTTGATTTTTAAATTGTCAAACAAAATGACAAAATTGGCGACTTTTTGCAAGTTTGGCAGTATTGTTTTGGAAACGTCATCGTGTCCTGTTCGTACACACCCATTCAAGAGCCAACTACCGTGAATCAGCTGATGCAAGCCGAAACGTTCTTGCAATTCGTACCGGATCTCCATGTGTTTATAAGAAATCAGACTTTTCTGGTTGACATATTAATTTTTAATTTAGCACTTGATTTGCCGTTAATTTTTATTTTGCCAACATTATTTTGCCACATTTTATTACATGCAACTAAAATTATGAATACTATTTTCGGATCAAAATTAAATTTCAATAATGTGTTTTTAATGTTTCTTTAGGGGTGTGCGAGGACTGCACAGGACCCCGCGCCTATGGTAAGGCCCCGCGTCCAGGTTAAAAAACAATAAAAGTACTATTTTATAGAAAATGAATTCTTATTTGTAAAACTCCATTAGATTTTTTTTTTAATTTGTGTTTACTCATTTATCTAAGACATACTTGTTTACTGATCACTTTTGTTGTGGAGCTTTTCAAAGAAGATTCTGCATAAAATATGCATTCCATTGCATCACTATAAAATTATGAAGTTTGTCGGGGGAAAAGTGTTATTTTAATTGTTAAGACCAAATATTTTTGAAACATTGAATCAAATTTTTTTAATGAAATGGAATATAAGTCATAATCCCGGCAGATAAAATCCCGACACACCGAAATCTCTACACCAAAGGCCTATCGTGGCCGAATATTTAGAGGTTCGAACCGATGAGCGCGAGTTTGATACTGAACATGCATGTTTGGGAAGCGACATACAGCGATTTGGTTATCAGAGAGTTGTCAAATTCGTTCCTTTCGCGACCAAAAAATATTGGTAATTATCAGTAAGAATTTTGAAAAAAATTGTATTATAAAAGTCATACATACTTTAAAATATTTTTTTTCTCAAATATAAATATTATACTTTTTATTAGTAATCTTTTACTAAGCATAATTATTACTACAGAGGATAATTTAACAAACTTAACCCTTAAATATAAATTTAATTATAATTTTTAAATAACTAAAATTTTAGTAATAAAAAATAAAATATTTCCACGATACTGCAGAGTGGGAAACTTTTTTTTATTCTCAAAATATAGCTTGTTTTTTTTAAAAAATTAATCGAACAATGATTATACAAATTTTTTTTACAGTGCCATTAAGTTAACTTTAACACGCATCGTTCGACTGTAGTACGATTTGTACAGTTTTTGTAACAATTATCTGCTGTCCACAATGCTTTCAGTTTATGAAAATATATAAAATAACGAGATTGAGTACATCTTGATTTTAGCCCATAATAATAATAACAATAAAGCTTTATCACTAACACATTTAAGATACTGATTGATACTTGATTTTTTAAGTAAAACGTCTTTAATATCAACTACTTGGCGTATCTGGGGCCCTAGCATCATCTCGAGATGTCAAGACTTTCTGTTGGGATCGAAAGGTCACGTGATATTTCCTTTGAGATGCCGACAGAAAGTGTTGGGATTGTAAAGTGACTTCGAATGTGAGATCGTTTTCGCGCGCTTTTCTTATCGCAATCTCAATAAAAGCCCTTTAACGATAGGTCAAGTGTTTGATGACGACCGGAAATACGCAACTTTCTTTCACTGCGCATGGTCAATACGATGTTTCGGTTGAGATAGATCCCACGATTCAATGACTAGGTGGGATTTTTTCCAACAGTAGGTGGGATCGTTTTTAACAGATTTCCGACTAGGTGGGATCGAGATTTCAAGCTAAAAGCTATCTTTTGTAGTTTTCATTATTCTGTTCATTTTTAGATGAATCATTTTCAACTTAGTCATGTAGCCCGGCGTTGCCGATGACCTAAGTTTTTTTTTTATTTTGTGTCATAAAATGCCTCTTTTTATGTATTGAGAAGAAATACATTTTAATCAGGAAGATATAACATAGTTAATAAATTTAATATTTAGCTATGTACAAGGTACAATAAGAGAAACATTTTTTTTAAATAAACCTATTACAAATAAAAGTAATACTTAAGTAAATTTTGAAAAAAATAACATTTATATTATATCTGAATCAATATTAAAAAAAAAATCAAAATTACTTAAATGAAAATTAGTAGATACGGAAATTAATTTTTGATTTAAAATAATTATGTATTTAGTATAAAAAATTGGAATACTTCGTGAATATATGTTATTTTATTATGGAATAAAATTATGTTTTTAGTGTGCAATATGTTTAAGCGTAATGAGTAAATACGATACATTATAAATAGTTAAAATATTATAACAGAACATCGTACAAAAGTGAAAATGATCACACAATTTGTAATGTTTTCGAACAAAATAGTGTGTACCATATGCAACAGGTTTCAGTTTTAAATATTAGATAATAATTTTTGTACTAAAATTTGGGTCACGATACAACCGGATTTCGTCCGAACAGTTTTTATTTCAAGTTCACGTCTGAGTTCACTCAAACTCCGTGCTTGTTTTAGGAAAGAGGGTAGTTAGTAAGGAATTATTACACTTTCCGAATTTTACTAAAATAAATTATGGTAAACCTAACTATAATATAATATGCCGCAACATCATTCTGACTTTCGTCTTTGTATCGAAATAACTGATCATCATCTGACCACGGTTCAAAAATACGAAGCATAGGCCCCGAACCGTCGCCAACAGCCCATAATATAGCTCTAGCGCGACGTTAACTAACCAAACCAACCACATATCTGTAACACCCCGCTCCGTAGTGTTCGAGTGGACAGAACGTCAAGCTCACAGTTATGGATTCCCATCAAAACTTTTGGATAAAGTTTAGCTAGTAATCAGGGGATTGCTAGTTCGAACGCGTGCAATGGACTTAACAAAAAAAAGTAAAGAAGTAGTGAGATGCGATCGGTGAATTGCCAGTTTCGCTACAAAAATACTAGAAAGTCATCCAGAGCATCCAGCAAATTATACTGACGAGTATACGGGACTGTTACACGATAAATCTGATCGGGGGTCCGATGTCCTGACGCCAATTGAGGTTGCGTCGGGTGCCATCTCAGGTGTTGGCCATCATCTGACCATGGTTAAAAAATACGAGGGCATCGTTCCCTGGTCTTTTCTTCGAGATAGACCCCGAACCGTCACAAATAGCCCATTGTACAGCTCCAGTGCAATGTTTTTTAAACAACCAACCATTCCGCCAAAACCGAAGGATTTTTTTTTTGTTAATTAACGTCGCACTAGAGCTAAACAGTGGGCTATTGGCGACGGTTCGGGGTCTATCTCGAAGGAAAGACCTGGGAACACATACACATTCATACATGCACCTCGCTATTTTAGAACGTGGTCATCAGATGACGAGGAAACACCTGAACTGGCACCCAACGCCTTCAATAGATGTCGAAACTTTGGATCCCGATCAGACTTATCGTGCACTAGTCCCGTATACACGCCGTTAATTTTTACGGATGTTCTGGACGACTTTTCTAGTATTTTGTAGTGAAGCTGGCAATCCTACGATCACAAGATCACTACTTTTTACTTTTCTTTGTCAAGTCCATCGCTAAGGTTCGAACCAGACCAGGAATATTCAAATTCACAGCTGACGCCTTTAACCGCTCGGCCACGGAGACCCAGGAAAACTAAAAAAAAAAAATTGACTAGGGTAACCATACAAAACTGTCTGGCAGAAGACATTCCTTAGTTTATTAATATCTAAATATATAAACGATAAATAACAAATTTTTTGTTATAGATATTTATAAAAAACTATAATTGCATTATATATTTATAAAAAACTATATTTAACTATCTAATGTGTAATATTGTATTATTTTTCACTTGTAAATTATAAAAGAATGTTTTTATTCATCAGAACTTCCACTGCACATCCTCGTCATCTGACCATGGTTCAAAAATACGATGCATCGTTCCCTGGTCTTTCCTTCGAGATAGACCTAGAACAGTCCCAATGGCCCAATTTGCAGCTGTAATGCGAAGTAAATCCAACCAATTGACCGAAACCACTACAAAACGATTCCACAATACAATCCCAAGAGCCAATCCCACAACCAACCACGAGCCGCGTAAGATCTCACTCTTGGGATTGATATCGTCAAACGTCACTTCCTGTGAGATCGATCCCAAAGTGGAACGATTCCGCCGAGATGATGCTAGAGCCCCTGGACAGAAAAACTATGTAACGCTTTTAGTTTAATCCTCTCTCACACTTTTACTGCCAGACAAATATTACTATTTACCTAAATTGGTTCTCTCTTGTTCAATAGGAAATTAGGTGCCGATGCGTGTAAATTGTATTTAAAGCAAAGCACACATAGGGCGTGGATGGAGCACGCTGCATCAGACGATTTTTTCAGAAAGTTTGCTTAATTTTTTTTATAATGATTTAATTTGCAGTTTTTGAATATATTTTTTTAAAAAATTCGACTCTTCCTCCCTTTTCGTTTTACTGGGGGGATATTCCAACCACTCAGTATTTAGGAGACCCTTACCACATACTCAGCCTGGGGGGATTATCTTCTGTAGTAATAATTATGCTTAGTAAAAGATTACTAATAAAGTATAATATTTATCGTATCCGGCTAACTCTAAATCCGGCTCTGTTGGAAGAGGAAAGAAGGCTACCAATTGTCACAGGATTGGGCACAAAAATATGTGTTTACGATATAAGATTCTGATTCCGAAAATAATAATGATAATAAAATGTCTGTTGGTGGGTTTGTGAAATAAACGATTCAATTTTATTTTACTATAATTCGATTTAAAAAAATTATATTGAATTTGAAGTAATTTTGAAAGCAAGAACTGAAATTAGAGGAATGTATTCTATTTATTCACAAATTCTCCCTACAAAACTGTTTCATTTGAGCATCTTCTAATGCCCAACGGGGAACGCAATTAAAATATATAAATAATTAATATATTTTAATTGTATATTTAATATTTTAGTAAGGTATTTATTTATATTTTTTAATTGCATATTATAAAATTTATACTTTTTAACTGCGTATTATAAAATTTATATATTTTAATTTGTGTATTTTTACGTTGTATTTTTATTTCCTATTCTTAACAGATTTTTTATATGACGAGTTTTATCTTACATATTGTATTGTCATGCCATCGGGATTTCGTAAATATGCCAAGTTTCAAATCGTAGTACATTTGGAAGAGGGTTCATATTTGAGTGAAGACACATGACAATATTAAACAAAGCTAGTTAAATAAAAAAAAATTAATAATAATAATAGGCTAAATGACTTCTAAAAAAAATTCTTAAAAATATAAAATTGAATTTTCTGAACATGCGGTAAAAATATATATTAATACTTTTAGACTTATTAGAACTGTTTTAGTTTGTTAGTTTACAAAAATTTAATTTGATTTTGCTGCCGCTTTGTATTAATTTAGTATAGTAATAAGTTTCAAATTAATATTATATATTTACATTTTTATCGCTTGTGCAGAATCTTATCTATATATTTTTTAATGCATGTTGTTACGTAGATTAAAAAAATTTGTATAAATGCATTTGATGAAAACGGGGCCATCGCTGGAGTTTATGATTGAGATGGGAGTGGGTGGGTCGAGCCTCAATGAGGGGGTCAGGAGACCCCCCCCCCCCCCTCTTATTTAGCGAGGACCCTGATCAAAACCTATATTTTTTAGTATTTATATCTACACGTGGTGTTTAATAAAAGTACATACTACAACTTTATTTTGTTGCGAATGTATAGTATATATGTGCTTTCAATGGCTGACTTACATTTTGAAAATCCCTTTCCTTCAGAAGTTACCATAAATATGATCAATTGGGTTATTTCTGAAAACGGTAAGAATTGTTTTTTTAAATGTATTTTTATAGCAAAGTGTTTAATGAGAAAGTATTTAGGGTGTATTTGATTAAAACTGATGTCCAGTTTAAGTACGAGTGGGTTCCGCATAAATCATCCATGAAAAAAAAAACTCACTTTTTTGTAAAAAGAATATATATATATAGTTTGTTAAAAAATATATATGGCTGCCGCTATACGTATATGTATTCTATTTTCTTAATTCAAATACTTGTTTCAATGACTAATTTCGAACACTAATCATAGTAAAGCAAATTTTATCATATGATTTTTGTTGTTCTTCTTGTTATAAAACGATCTGCATACATTACTGTAAATCTGGGTTAAGTTTTAATACATAATAATTATACATAAAAAAAAATTGTGTTTTTTTTATATAGAACTTTTTATTATACTAAAACGTGACTAATTTAATAATTTATTTTTAATCATTTACTGTTAGCACTGTTAAAAACTTTACATATAATAAAATAAGAAGGTTTGAAATTTATAATAAAATAAATTTTGTTAAGATATACTTATTATAAATATATATATATTTTTAAATAAAGAAAAGTTTTAAAAAAATCTCAGACCGGAGAGTTTAAATTAAACTTTCGCCAAAGCAAGTTGTGTATCCACCGTTAATTTGATCGGATAAAAAAAAATACGTAACAGTCAAATTGATAATCTCTTATTGGGAGCGTTTGGCGGAATTGAATGGAGCTATAAAGTGAATTAAAAATCAGAAAGTTCAATGAATTTTTGAGAAATAAGAAAACATGATTTTGTTAACTAAATTTGCACGAATAAAGTTTTAGGGCGATTTTACCACCTTGGTAATATTTTTTAATATTGAAATATATTAATTGTGTCAACTATATAAAAAAAAACATTTCAGTTTCACAAAGATGCCAAATTCCAAATTTTTTTTTAAATCACTGATGGTGCGCCAAGAGTGCTTGAGACAGAATATACAGTTAGAAATAATGTAATAATGTCTCATAAAAATTAATGAACTTAAATGTGTTATATATAATATAATTAAATATTATAAATCCAGAAAAATTTCAATTGTTGACTGCACATTGTCAACTGAAATCATTCGTATTTTTCAATTTCAAGAAAGTTTGGGTCCACTTTAGTCCGGCGCCCCAAGCGGCCACTAGGGTCCTAAACCGCCACTGAATAAAATATTGTGTATATAGAGACATTGGCATATATATTGGCATATATTGGTCATTGTTTGGCTGTATCACATTTAACTGTATTGGCATAATAAAACATTATTTTCGCCCATCAACATCGACGAAATTTTAAACAAGTTGCTTAGCTTTAGTAGCAACAAACAAAGTAGTTAGAGCATAGCAAAAAGAATAGTTTATTAAATGTGGTTAAACAGCTGCCCGTAACATGGCCCAATAGTTTGTGACAACCCTTGATATTAAGTTTGACATCTTTCGGCTTTTTTTTTCTCTCTCTCTCTGAAATCTATCCGACGTTTTACGACAGATTACTATACGTTATCTTTTACGAAATGAACTTGCTACTTGTACTTTCTTTTGATGTACAAAGTTCAGAAAAACTTACGTATGAAGTTTTTTAATTCGCCAAATTTTCTGGCAGAATGTTTGGGGTTGCCATTTCTAATCTAAATCGGCTTTGCGCCGCGCCGCACACATTCCCGGGAGAGGGCGAGCAAAAGCGAGTAGGGTGTAGAGCCCCCTAGTAATAGTAATAATAATAATAATTAATTATTGTTTAATAATGGATGTCTGAAAAAATAATGTATATAAATGGTGGTAATCATTTGAATGAAAAAGAAAATAATATTGGAACGTTGCAAAAATGTGTAATTGTGCATTCTAATAATTTTCCTTTTTATTTTACAATAAGTTGGCGGTCGTCTTGTCGCTTTTGGCTTAGCCTCCCCTTCAGGCCCGTCGCACCAGGGGGGAGTCCGACCCCCCACCCCATAATCTGGAAACCCTTAAAGTTGGGAATTGCAACTTCTTTATACCTAAAGAAAATTAATATTATTAACAAATGAAAGCTAGGGAAGATTATAATTGTTGAACTTGTAAGATTACATTTAAATTAAACCAAAATATATATGAAAAAAGATGAAAAATGTCGATAAGTTGGAACTGGGAATTTACAGCACTGTTGAGTTTGGAATTTCGAATAGTTGAGTACAGAACAGTAATTGCCAACTAGGTCGCCGCGGCCACCTTCCTCTACACGTTGGTAGGTCATTTATCTCCGTAAGATTCCATCTGTAGTTATGGGTCCGGAAGCGCATACCCCTATAAAAGGTCAGAGGAAGAAACGGTTAAAAATCGACCAGGCCGAAACGTTTCACTTTCTACACGATGGTAAGTCATTTATCTCCATAGTTATGGGTATTTGAAGAACCGATTTTAAAAATGTATTCACGTCAAAAAACAAAAAAACTTACGATTGGTTTGAATTAAAGGCGCACTAGAGCTGCACAATAGGCTATTGGAGACAACAAAGCCCCTGAAAAAAGTTTTATTAAGTATAATTAGCCCATTTATAATTTTTTTTTAAAACTGATCTAATTTTAAGTTTTTTTGATTGAGATTTTTCCGTAATTTGAAATCCCTGATTTATACAACTGGACCCAGCTTCGCGGTTCTTAAATTTAACGCCTTTTAAAAGTCTTAAAGATAATTAGAATGATTAATTTTTAGAACAAAGTCAGATTCATATGCATATTTATAATATTTTTGAAAATTCTGCTCAATTAAATAATACCCTTTTATTTTGGAGGGATTGAATCACTAAAAGTCACAGACAGGCTATTTTAAAATATTAGTTTTTTTTTTTTTGAAGGAGCTATAGAAGATTGCTTTAATCTCATTAGGTAACAGTGCTTTGTTTCTCAACCACACTCGTTATTGACTAGGAGATTATTTCTTAACAAAAGCTCACTTTAGTAGTCAGTTGTCCTGCTAATACAATAAGTCCCGACGTCTATTGAAGGCGTTGGGTGCCAGCTCAGGTATTGTCCTCGTCATCTGACCATGGTTCAAAAATACGAGGCATCGTTCCCGGGTCTTTCCTCCGAGATAGGCCCCGAACCGTCGCCAATAGCCCACTATGCAGCTCTAGTGCGACGTTAATTAACCAACCAACCAACCTGCTAATACAAATTATAATTGTTTGGTTTGATTAACTAACGTCGCACTAGAGCTGCATAGTGGGCTATTGGCGACGGTATGGAGCCTATCTCAAAGGAAAGACCCGGGAAAGATGCCTCGTATTTTTGAACCATGGTCAGACGACGAGGACAAGACCTGAGCTGGCACCCAACGCCTTCAATAAACGTCGGGACTAAAATCAAAATGGAAAAAAGGACTTACTGAGTTTTTCAATAGAACTGTTGCAACACGTCACTTCGTGGAGGACAGGCTAATACGAGCGGATAATGATTAAAATATCTTGCAGCTGGTGTTTGGTTCACACAGCATCACGTGCAGGTTTCCAATTTGGCTGAGTATATGACGACGATTTCGACCAATCTCAACTTGGAGTTCGTGCGCGAGTGTTACTTGTATCCTCCACGAATCGTTTTTAGCGTGGAGGAAGGGAGGTGGGAGAAGGAGATGCAGTGAATTTCATAATTAACTGTAAACTGACAATTACTTTTTTATATATTTTGAAAATAAAAGTTTTCTCCTTCCAATGTAAACTGGATTCCGTTGCGGATCTCAGTTCGGATCAAAATCCAATTATCTGTAATTTTTAGGTAACTCTTCATGTACCCCTTACCAATATCTCCTTTAAGCCCGACTGGGAGAAATTCCATTTTAATTTAAGTCTCATCAATACTGAAGGCCTCTGGGGCCGAGTGGATTAAGACGTCAGCTGGGAATCCAAGGGTCCCCGGTTCAAACCTTGCGATGGACTAGACCAGGGGTCGGCAACCTGCGGCTCGCGAGCCGCATGCGGCTCTTTTGATGTAAAGTTGCGGCTCTCCAATTCCATACGAAAAAAATAAAAATTTATTATCAAAACCCTTAAAAAATAAGAAAATATATTTTTAAGTACCTAATTTCTCAATAGCTTCAATTTTCATAATCGTTAATTACAAATCGCCACAATTAGTTTCATTGTGGTATCGGTAGATACCACAATGAAACTAAATCTAAAACTGCAAGGAAAGGGCAACCCAGCCTACGCCTTGCTTGAAGAAGTAGTTTGTTTCGAAAATAAATTACTTCTTTTTGTTGAAGACAAGGAGAGCGGTAACTTACTTCATTTTAAAAATCTGAAGCAATATCGCGATGAGACCAATGTAACTATTGACACGAATTACTTCAGCATAGCTTTAAAAGACATGAAGAATGGATTCGCTGAGAGATTTGAGCAATTCAAAACAAACAAAAGTACTCTCGCGTTCATAGTAAGTCCTCTCAACACAAATACAAATGAGATCAATATTGAGCCATTTGGAATTGATGCTGGATCGCTCCAAATGCAATTGCTAGATTTGAAAACCAAAGACTTGTTGAGTGGCAAGTTCACAGAACTCAAGAGCAAGTTGGAGGTCCAGAAATGCATGCACATCGCGCAGCACAAGTGGACAGCTCTAAAAGAAATTCCGCGAGTTGAGCACTCATATTCGGCGCATGAAATAGTCTTCCACAATGCTACGAATACTAGAAAAGTCGTCCAGAACATCCGCAAAAATTAACGGCATGTATACCGGGACTGGTGCAAGATAAATCTGATCGGGGTCCAAAGTCCCGACGTCTATTGAAGGCGTTAGGTGCCAGTTCAGGTGTTTCCTCGTCATCTGACCATGGTTCTAAAATAACGAGGTGCAGAATAACGAGGTGCGATGAATGAATGTGTATGTGTGAATGTGTTCCCGGGTCTTTCCTTCGAGATAGACCCCGAACCGTCGCCAATATCACACTGTGCAGCTCTAGTGCGACGTTTTTAACCAAACCAAACCAATCCACAATGCTACAGTGAGGTGAAAGAGTTGGCATATGGAGTGCTGACGATCTTCGGGTCGACATATTCGTGCGAGCAAGCGTTCTCTTGCATGAATATAATAAAAAGTAAAGTTAGAAGTCAACTAACAAATAAAAATCTAGAGTCGTGCTTGAAACTTAAAACAACAAGTTATAAGCCAGATTTAATCAAATTTTAAAAGGCATGCAAAACCAATGCTCCCATTGATGTAACTACCCAGGTAGCACAGTAATATTGGCCAATATCGGCAAAGAGAGTTTCGGCAACATTGGCCAATATTGGCGAATGTCGGATCGGCCAACGTCAAACTGTTAACCTTTTATCAATATTGGGCAATATTGCCGAACCGATATTGGCCAATATTGTAGAGCGGTATTGGCCAATATTGGGTAATGTTGAACTGGCCAATATTGTAGAGCGGTATTGGCCAATATTGGCGAATGTCGGATCGGCCAATGTCAAATGGTTAACCTTTTATCAATATTGGCAAATATTGCTCAACCGATATTGGCCAATATTGACTAACGTTAGGTCGGCTAATATTGGCGAATGTCGGGTTGGCCAATGTCAAATGGTTAACCTTTTATCAATATTGGCAAATATTGCCAAAGCAATATCTGTCAATATTAAATAAAAGGCGGCCGATTTACATTGATTGACTCGACATTAGCCGAAATCGAATATATTTGAAAGCAGCGTTTTACAATATTGATGAACAATACCATGACAATTTTTTAAAAAAAATATTTTTATAAAACATTTTGTTTTTGATCATTTAAAGCTGTTGCATGAAAAATATTCTTTCCTCTGTGGAAAATATTGGACTATACTACTAATTTTCTTTCTCTTGGTAACATAAAATTTTTTTTATTCAAAATCTATATAATAATAAAAATATAGCAATAAAATTATAATTCAAAAATTTAATAATTAAAATTTCCTAAAATTACAAATTTATAATTCTTCAAAAGAATTTAAATTAGTTAATTTTGAACTAAGTTAACTGTAATATTATTTAAAAATATATTTACATTTACTTTTCTAAATGAAATGTATTATACATTACCATTTAAAAAAATTAAAAACACAATTCAAAATATTATCTTGTATTTCTTCATCTAATACATTAAAAAAAATTAAGACTTAATTTGTTTAAAACATATTAAAGATAATTCTTAAAAATGAGGAAAATGTAGTGAATACTTTTATATTGAAGTACTATATGTGAAAAGTATCCATTTTGAGAGTAAATTTGATCACCAAGCTATTGTAAATGTTATTTACACCGAAGTAAATTAGTTTTGAAAATGGAGAATTTTTTTTTTGTTTTGTTAAGGTTAATGATGCTAGACTGATAAGCAAGTTTAAGAATTTTTAGTAGTCTAGTTTAATATCTTAAGACAGTTAGATATCTGCATTTAAGCAGGTTTTTGTAAACTTTTCAGCAATCTAGTTAAAATACTAAAACAAATTTCAGCTTTTTAAAAAACTTTTTAGCATTTATAAGAAATCCAAATTTAAATTCTCTTTTATGTGGCATAAAATATTTGGGCCAATTTCACTTACCTCAATTAACTATTATGACTCCCTTCTATTGTAAAAAAAGAAATCTAACGCAACAGGTATTGTGGAATAATTTGGATACTCCTTGAAGTTTGGATCACATACGTCATTTACAACACGTCAAGTGTGATTTTCTAATCTAAAATACTACTAAGTTGGTATTTGTAGTACAACAGTTGAATGCATGAAATATTCGATATAAAATAAGCATGAAATATATTGATAAAAATTAAATATGCTCCAATATATAATATAATTTGATAAGTTGCTTACTTATTATTAGCAAAATAAATTTCTAAAAATGTGTATTGTGTTTGATGTCAGTTGTTGTAAAGAAAGTAAAAATTATATTTATTTACATTGTGTTTCAATTTCAAATTATTTGCAATTTAGGAACCAAAAAAAAAAAAATAACACCTAGTAACTGAGCTAAGACATTTTCCTTATAATTTGACTGTAGTTGAAAAGTATGAAGCTGTGTTTACAGATCGTTCTTTAATTGTAATATCGACTAATGATGCTAATGCCTCATTATGAGAAAGTTTAAGAATTTAGTTGATTTCTATGGATAATTATAAAATAAACTTAAGTCAATTAACAAAATCGAATACAAAAAAAAGACATCCATGAAAATTATTTCTACCAACATTAAAGTTTACAGCAGTTTGCTTTCACTACTGCTGTTTATTATAAAATAAATTTAAAAAAAATCTTTTTAAGTTAAAAATTAACAAATGTTCTACATTTACTTGAGTGCCTCATGCAAAAATTTTCGCTTATTTTTAACTTTTAATGTATATACATTAGTAAATATATAATAAAATTACATTTTAAAAAGTTTTTTTATATTTAATATTTTACATTTTTTAATAATAAATATTAATATAGTGAAAACCACTTCCAACTATTCCACTGAGACCACTTCTAAACAAACCTTATCACTCAATCATATAACCTTGTGACTCAATCATATAAGTGGTTAACGATTCATACTACTACCTCCATCATTAGTGCACAAGTTTTATTTTAAATATTAAATAACATTCTAAAAGTTATTAAACCACATTTTTATTTTAACACTTGCTACTTTAGTATTTCAATTTTTTAAGCAAATCTGCTTTCACACTCAATAGTCTTCACATAAAAGTTCTGATCTTTTAATTAGAGTATTGTGAGTTTGTTGCTAGCCTTGAATTGTCCACAAGGCCAACAAAGGCAGGGTGGGAAAAGGGGCTGGAGATAAATCTATCATGGCCCAAATATCCTCACATTGGTCATGGTGTGGAAATTTGGGAGAGCGAGGTGCCAGTTCGGGTGTTTGTTGACTTAGTAGTTGGTATCCGAGTGGCTTTTCAGGCTACAGGATGTGGAGTATATGTCTTGAAATGAATTTCAAGCTGAGCTCAATATTCATAAATCAGGTTTCAGAAGAGATCTCGGGGCTAATCAATGCAGCCTCTTCAAGTTATCAGTGAGCAGCTCCAGTGGAAATACAGCTAAAATAAAATAGGAATAACACATATTAAAGGAAAGAGAAAAATACCAAATGCTAGATAACAAGTCAAAAATTACTGAATGAGGAAATCTAGCGATCATTTTCTTAATAAATCTAGTGATCAGTTTCTTAATGCTGTATATCATGTTGTTCTAATTTATTCCTCAAACTTTTTTCTAAAAAAAATAACACGACTAAAATTGTTTAAATACATGCTTGAGTGTTAACAAAATATTACATTAAATTTCAACATGGTATTAAATCGATTTTAGCAAGTACTTCAAATGCTTTGGCCAACTGCCTAGTATACTTTTTTTTATATGCCGGCTTAAAATATATTTTAAATTTGCAGAGAACTTTCAAATCATAATGGAATTAATATATTCTGGAATTAAGACACATCTGAATAACCAAATGAAGATTTAATAAATAATGCACTCAAAGATTGTGCAATATAGCGATTAAGCATATTCAATTAGTTTGGCTTGTTATCATTACCATCTTGTACACAATAACTACTAAACAGGCTAACATTATATTTTCTTATAAATTGTTATCCATAACAAATAAGGTAGGTAAGGCTTTTTTTTGACAAAATGTGGAATTCTGGAACAGTAAAATGCCTTTAACTAAATTATGTCCTAGTATATTTCTCGAATATATGGTTAAAACGTACTCTACGGTTTCCTTGATTTCCCTGCCAAATCTAGTTAACATTTTCAGCAACCCTGCAGAGAGAAAATTGAGTTCTTTCAACAAAACCGGTTGTTGCCCAGAATGTGTTAGCATTGTGAATATATCATTTTTAAAAAGTTGTCAAGGGGAACCGCACAATGCATTTGAACCAAATATTATATAAAAAGTTACTTATTTAAAAATAAATATTGGATACAGCTCCAATAGCAATTTTTAATATTTTGAAAGTATTTCCATACAGTGGATAGTAAATAAATTTTCTACCGAAAATTGTTAATATCTTAAAAAAGTTATGCAATTTCCTCAGTAATTAACAACTATATAATTACTAATTCTTTATATTGGTAAATATTCTGGGACTGGAACTGTAAGTTTGTTACTTACATGTGATCGAAAAGGGATAAAATATTTTTTATTAAAATTATTATGAAAATGAGAACAAGAAAATTATGTAATGTAACATCAGCGGACAATCGTAGGCATAATGATTATTTCCCGAAGAGGTAACCAATTTCAGTAACTTTATTTTTGAAAGTTATTAGGATTGAATTGAAGAAATTCCAAGTCTTCCCAGGAGATTGGATATTTGTGCATCACATTCTGTACGCTTAAAAAAAAAAAAAAATGTGGCTAAGGGAACTTTCAAAAAATCATTAGGGTCAATTCTTCTGGCCGCACTACATTCTAAGTGAAAAGGGTCATTTCCTGCTACAACATGTTGATGTCAGATCATTGGCAGTCGGCTAATCTCGAAACAATTAATAAGACTCGTCATAGTTTTAAATGGAAAAGAAACAATTTTTCAATGCCCGCAAGTCAGTGCTAAAATTTCTGTAGATGAAGGAACGGCAACAAAAGTTGCCAGAAGCAGTAATTTACAAGGACATAGATTTTTTAAAAGCATTTTTCAGAAATGATAACAAGTTTTAAAAAAGTATTATGTCTAATTTTACCTAACGTATGTTATAATATACCAATACGATAACATTTAAAAAAAAATTTAAACTACTTATTTTTCTATATTTTAGTGCTATAAAACAAAATATTTTCCAAATACAAATAGAATATTATTGTTAATCTTATAAAGTAAAGGCTACTTATTAATGTGTAATGTTATTAATGCACATTTTGTTTGCAATATATGCTCGGGTACTTGTGTAAGATTTACCCAAGTATACATATTTAGATGTATATGTACTTTAGATTTAAAACTTTACATTTGTATGATTGCAGAAATATATATTTTAAAATAAAATTTTACATTATGACCAAAAAAAAACATACTTTTATTAACCATTAGAAAATTTCATGAATTAGATAAAAAAATTTAAATACATTTTTTTCGGAACATATAATTTTAAACTAAGTTTATTAAATTAGTTTAAATTTGCTATTTTAAGTACCAAGATTTCATTTACTTCTGGGATTCTGCTATCTGAAAAATTTACTTTGCCCCAAGTTGAAATTTCTTAAAATGTGGGCTGTACATGCCACTGCTAGGATAAATTGTTTTGTAACTTATCTAAAACATCAGATTTGGAAATTAAATTTCCATAATTAAACATTCCTTAATAATATATCATTTAGAAAATTGCTAGGCACTTTTAGAGTGTAGAGAACTTGGTAGAAGTTACCCGAAAGAAAAGAGTTTCGACTATATTTCGAGTACAAAACAATTACATTTACTTATTTAGAGAACTATAAAAATATTCCGATCTGAATAACTTACTACAATAAAAACACAATTAATGAAATCTGTTTTTTCCTATAAATAAGTTTAAGAAAATCTAAGTTTTTTATAAACTCATACGATCATGATACAACGCTTCCAGTAGGTACTGTCAATTCCGTACAATAAACAACAAAATCTGTAAAAATGCTACACTTGACTCAACAAGTAAACAATACTTGTTGGGTGCTGGGCCTGTTGTTGGTCGTTCCCTTAATATTTGTATAATCTGTAAATAATCGGTTGACTTTTGATAAATATTTACCTGCATTTGATACTTCCTTCTTCACATCACATGCAAAGCCCGGGCTTTTAGCGCCATTTCATTTCAAAGCACGACCCACGCGGTAAACAACTGAAACATATTCTGCGCATGCGCACCTTGATAACTGACCAATATCAGCCGATTCAGGGGCGAAATTTTTAAAACGTGTAAAAATCTGAAGATATTACTTTAAAAATGTGGAAAATTATTCTTGCTACACAATTTTTTTGTTAACAAATGTAGTTTTTAAAACTTTTAGAAGTTTTGTCGGAACTTCAGTATTTGACATGGGAATATTGCCGACCGATTTTGACCAAGATTCGCCGATTAAAACTGACAAAATCTTTAAAACGAATTAACATCTTGGGTTATCACATAAAAGTTGTGTATATTAGTTGTCTTTATCCATTTATTTGTTATAAAGTGCAAATTTATAAGTTTAAAGGTGTTATAAGAATTTGCTGAATCCTCAGCATCGGCATGGTAACATTGGGCAATATTGGCTAATGACGCAAACGAACGGTCGATATACACCAATCCACAGTGAGATTGGCCAACATTGGCCCAATATTGGGCAATATTGTTGTGCTACCTGGGTATCTATATTTGTGTTTTTATACTATGAATAAGTATTATTCCGTATTTAAAGCCGTTTATTTTAAATCAAAAATCATATATATATATAAGCAAATACTATAATATTGAAACGAAAATTTTTAGTGGCTCTTTAAAAACTGGGAAATTTTGTAAATTGTAACTTTTGGCTCTTCCGTTTCAATAGGTTGCCGACCCCTGGACTAGACTAAAGAATAGTAAAAAGTAGTGATATTGCGATCGGAGGGTTGCCAACTTCTTTACCAAAAATACTAGAATGTCCTCCAGAACATTTACAAAAAATTAACGGCGTGTATACGGGACTGGTGCACGATAAATCTGATCGGGGTCCAAAGTCCCGACGTCTATTGGGTCGCATTGGGTGCCAGATCAGGTGTTGTCCTCGTCATCTGACCATGGTTCAAATATAAGAGGCATCGTTCCCGGGCCTTTCCTTCGAGATAGGCCCTGAACCGTCGCCAATAGCCCACTGTGCAGCTCTAGTGCGACGTTTTTTAACCAAAACCAAATCAAAACGGCCAACTTCTACTTTTCCTACTTCAACAATGCCAGTTTCAAATCTAAAAAAAAAAAAAAAATCATAAATATTATTTATCGATCTTTGTAAGTAAAAAAGTTTTATACTGCAATAATAAATATAATTTCAAGCATTTAACTTGCTTTCGATGCTTTTTTTGTTTAACACAATTTATAATTATTTCAAGTAATTTTTTTTCCTACTTCCATTGTTCTTTCTTTTTGTTCTTAACTGCAACGTTGACCAATTCTACATTTCGGAATTTTTCTGAAACATGGATTTTATGAAAATATAAAATTGAATAATTTTTGTTTTTGTGTATAGTCCATAATCATGGCTCATTTAGTACAACCGTCTTCGAGAGAATTAGTAATCACTTTCGTCAAAGGTGAAGGTGTTTTGCTAAAATTTTGGGGCTTACCAGTAAGTTCTCTTGGCATCGTCAAAAAAATTGAAGATCAGTTTAAAAAGGCCGGGTATGATTTGGAGCAAACTAGTGGATTCCTTAACAGTAATCAAACGCCTGTTGGCTTCAAAGGTGCAGTTTTTTCCAAGTTCAAACTGCAATGGTGTAGAGCTCGTGTTGTGCAAGTGCGGGGCTACAATGAACTTTTGGTTCAGCTACTGGACTATGGAAACGAAGAAATTGTTTCAAGTGCCGACCTAAGGAATTTAGACGATAGTTACTTTCGTGTTTCCCCTCAAGCCCTAGAATGTATTTTGGCGGATGTTATTCCTTCGTACCCCAACGAATGGTCATCTGAGGCCATTCACTTTTGTGAGCAACATTTGGTTTGCCAAACTGTGTCCTGTTGTATAGTTTCTCAACATCTAAGAAGACTCAACAACGACAATGTGGAAAAAGTGCCTATTGTGCGTATTGCTAAGAAGGGCGAAAAAGACCCATTTGTTCAGCGGCTCATAAACAGTGGACTGGCCTACATTAAACCTGAAATACAACACCACCAAGTTCAGCAGCCACCTGTACCCATTCAACAAATCTCCAGCTACAAGATGAACATGCTGGATCCCAACACAACCCACCTTGTCAGGATTTCTTTCATTGAAAGTGCACAAAAGTTCTTTGTGCAGCTTGCAGCAGCTGAACTGGAGTTGAAGAAGCTCATGGACAAAATCAAAATTTACACCTCTACCGAAACCATGTCTCTGTTACATGCCCCGTTGGTCAACACTCCATGCCTGGCCCAGTTTTCATCCAAACAGGTCTTTTACCGAGCCGTGATAACGGCCGTTGTCGACGGTCGTTGCTCGGTCTTGTTTGTTGATTACGGCTGCTCCGAACTGAAAGATTTCCAAGAACTGAGAGCTTTACCGAATCGATTTCTGGGTCTTCAAACCCAAGCTATATGCTGCAGCCTGAAACCTGGCGATACGAGCTCTGAAAAGTGTTTCAAGCCCAGCAAACCTGGCGAGTTGATTTTACTCAACCTTCATGTGCTTGGTTTCAATAGCGAGGCTTTCCTTGTTAGATTGACCCTGTATGAGGCAGAACTTCCAGTGCGGCTTCGACCCACTGCCGTAACACCTCCCCCACCCATCTTTTACCGCAGACAAACACTGGATGTTGGTAACTATTATGATGTGACAGTGAGTTTTATAAGCGATGTCTCAGAGTTTTATTTCCAGCTGACTCATTTCAAAGACCACCTGGACGGTCTTTCATCGCATCTCAATGGAGACTTTTTCGAGACTGTTACCCTTCCAGAGTGTCTTCCTAACATGCCTGTGTGCGTCAAATACTCTGAAGATGACGTTTGGTACAGGGCCCAGGTAATCAAAGTGAATCATGAACGAGACATTGAGGTATTTTTTGTTGATTTCGGCAACTACGACAACGCCTACTTGAAGAACATTCGCAAATTGAAGGCCGAGTTCATGACACTCCCAGTTCAAGCCTTCAAATGCTGCCTATTTGAAACCGAATCGCCAACTGAATCTGGTTTGAGAGACGACATGTTCGCGTTCTTTGAAGAACTTACAGCCAGTCAAGTTCTAAAAGCCCAAGTAAGGGCCGTTACTGATGGACAGTGCTATGTGGTAACCCTTCAGGAACCAAACGCGACGATTTCAGTAAACGAGAAGATCCAGATGAAGTTTTCCGCCATCAACAGTGTCCCCATATCGGACATCGAGCTGCTCTGCATTACGGTTTTTACGTCGCCCGATCTCTTCTTCGCACAGTTTGTGAAGTTGAGCAATGACAAGCTCAATCTGATGCAGGAGCAGATCAATGAGTTCTACCTCACTCGCCGTAACACTTCCTTCATGCCTGCAGTCGGAAGTTATGTCTGTGCCAAATATGCCTTGGATGGGCAATTTTACAGAGCTGTGGTGGAGAGTGTCTGTGGCATGCAGTGCGAAGTGTTCTTCGTCGATTATGGCAACAGGGAAGTTGTTGCCGTTCAAGAACTTCATCCCATGCAGAAAGAGTTCATGGCGAATCCCCAGTTTGGCATCGAATGCGGACTGGAAACCTTTCCTCCAGCCACTCCAGTTGAGAAGCTGAAGATTCTTATGGAAGGTGCCTGCATCCAGGCTAGGATGGTTAAAGAACAAAACAAGAAGTGGGTGATAGCCCTGACAGAAGATTATCCTAAAAATGTGGCCATTTTGGAGTTTCTGCGTCAGCATGAAATGCTAGTTCCTCGTTCAATACATGGTAATTTCTTTAATTCTCTAGTCATTTTGATTTGAACTGTTTTGAATTAGTCTTTTTTGGCTGTTGATTGTTTTAATACTTGAAGGACAAAAATGCCTGAAACTAGATAGCTCTCCAGGCGGCCCGTGTTCGAAAATGTTCGTGCAGCCGAAATCATGTGAATCCCCCCCTCCTATTTTCTACAAACCATAAGGAACGGAAATTCTTTATTGTTTTTACTACTCAAATCAAAGTTTCCTTTCAATTTTTACAATATGATAGCATACGAAAAAAATATAAAACACTTATTTTTTGAAAATTAGAGCAATACTCCTTTCTTTTAAACATGCGAATCAGTCAATTTTAATATTAACTTAAATAACGAAACAACAGCAGGACAATAATGGTCTTGAAACAATAGCCCACAGTGAATTTATCAGGAAAACCATTTCCGTTTGGAGATATTCTCGTTTTTCCCACCCATCCCCGCGATTCATGCACAAGACATTCAGTTTATCGAATACCAATTGCAGCCCAAACCAGAAAATTAATTTTGGCTATACCCTCTCACAAATGCAGTACATTAGCATGGGGGGAATCTCCATAATACAAAGAGGTTGCTATGGCAACGATGCAGCCGATTTCAATCTTCGCTTTTTGGCTGCAGTTTTGATTGAATGGAATGGCAACAGGCTTGCTATTTATCGGAGCTTTTGTTTACTGCCGTAGAAATTTAGGTAAAGGTTTACTGTACGGTCACCCTTGGCGACTTTTTCAAAATCTCGCCAAAAGTCGCCATTTTGGCGACTGTTGTCCAATAGGGTTGCTGCAATTCCTTGTCGTTTCGGAGAGGGGTTGCCATTTAAAAAAAATTATCGCCAAATGCGGAAAAATCGCGCCAAGGGTGACCGTACAGTAAACCTGACCCGAAATTTAATTTTCAATTCTAATCTTCATTTAAGAAAATTAGAAAAATATCTGATTTTAGTTTTAAAATACATTAATAAATTTAGGTGCAGGCAGGCTGTATTTGCTGTAGTCCACGAGCCTCCGCTGTAGCTGTCGGCATTTAACTCGAGCGATGAGCAAAATATTTAATTTGTTGGACTTTTTAAGAGTTCTGTAACTTGAAAGTATCCAAATAGTTTTTAATAATTCTGGTATGAATTCTCGAATCGCTGAGAAGCTGCTTTACTCTCAAATGACTGAACAGAATAACAATGCAGGAAACAACTGATTTTTAAATAAAGTAATACAATACCACAGTAATTATCACAAATGAATTTTTTTTAATAATTTATATTATTTTTTGTATGTGGTGTGGGCCCCTAGATTGTAGCCTATGCCTAAATCCGATCATGCGTTTGGCTCCTTAAACCTATTTCTATTAATTTTTAGTAAAAAAAATTTACTAAGAAACCTATTTGCGACTTTACATCTAACTTTTCATTATACATACAAGTTGTTTGCATTAAAATATAAGGTTTTTTAAAAGTCCTTTAAACTTTTGATGTTTATTTTCATAAAATGCATATGGACCCTGTAGTCAACAATAAATATGGTTAACAAGTGTAAAAAAACAGTGTTACAAAATTAAAATCTTAAAATAGCCTTTTGTGATTTGGGGAGTTTTTCTTACTAAGCTCGCAATATATTTAAATTTAGTGGCATAATTTTAAATTGTGCTTTTAAATTAAAACGTAAGAAATGGGAAGTCTACAACAACGTTTGCAAATAGTATAAAAGTTTAAGTAATTGAATTGAATTTTTATGATTTTTCAAATTAAAACATACGTGAAACATGTTTTGTATGTCTTCTGAAAATGAATGCTGCAATTTTTGAACATCTCACAATGGTAATTTTTTTTAATTCACATGTTTCCTTTAAAAATTAGCATAAATTTACAAATATTGCAATCACAAATAAATATTACTTGGTGGGCAAATGTAAAGGATTTTGTAATGTTCAGAAATTTTAATTTTGCTGAACAAAAATGAATATTGTGCTAGTTTCCATTTTATATGAACGGGTCGATTGAGGTTGAGAGACATTGGGACCAATTCATACTTTGCTTTCTTTGGTTGCATTAATATGTCACTAGAGTTCACTCCAGTGTTAACTCTAGAAATTAAAAGGGTCAGAGCACTGTTGACAGTAAAAGGGCACTCTCTGTTTTTTAAAAGATATTTCTTGTTTTTAAAATGGCACTTTAAAAAAAAAAGTGAGGTAGGCGTGACTACCCGTTAACACGGAAAACACATGTTGTGGTATTCATCCGCTCCTATTTGAAATTGCAGCTAAAAATTATTTCGAAGCACACAAACGAATATTCTGCACGTTGACGTCATAGAGGTGCCAGATTGAAAGACATTGCAAAAATTGGAAAATACCAACAAAGTCAGGGTGGTTGCCATAATATAAATTTATCGTCCAAAAAAACTCACACCAGATGTCCTATAATAAATCTATACCAAAATGGACTAGGGCTTGCGCACTGCCTGTCCGCCAAAATTAGCATAAAAGATCTTTTTAAGTCGGATGGCCAAAGCCAGTGTTATCTGAAGGGCGGCTCGCCTTGCCTGCCCTTTTTTCATCTCAATAATTCTCTCAAGCCCTTTTTTTAAAAAACATGGTTCTCACGGTCCTTAAAATTCCTTAAGAATGACTTAATTTAGGTGGGCCCTTAAAGTCCTTAATTTTCAACTAAGGTCCTTATTTTTTGTCCTTCATGATTTTCTTTAATAATTCACAAAGGTGGTACTTTAATGAGTCTAACTCGAAATTCCAGGATTTAAAATTTTCGGTACCCGATTGCATTAAAAATATCGGAATGTAGAATCTTAATAGTATAGTATTATAAAAATCTATTAAAATTGTATATATAAATTTTAAAATCAATGAAATGAATAAAAGACCACTAAATCCAATTGTATGAAACGCTGCTGCCTCTACATAAAAAGATGAGCAACTATCAATTAAATAAAAAAAGTCTTTAAAAAATCAAAAATAATTCAATATTTAAATGATTTCCATAGAGTGATACTTAAATCTCTCTGTGATTCAAAACAATACATTCAGTGATGTAAAAACATCTACATAAAAAGAAATAAAAATTAACTTGTATAAAATAACATGAAATAAAAATAAACTAGCTCTACTTTACACACTCACTCCTCCTACAGAAATCAACTAGAGGGAGCTTCACTTTTATACACTCCTACCTTATTCACTCTGACAAAAACATGGCACTTAAAAAATTAGGAACTTCGGACCCTATGGACATTCCATCCCCCCCAAGGGGATAGACATCTATCCTCTTGGGGGGAGAGGGGGGGGGGAACGTTCATAGGTTCATACAGAGGGGGCCAGGGGATGAGGAAGTACCTTGTAGAGAGGAACTGCAGGAAGTAATCCAGACTCTATTTAGTTATTAGGGAATAAAGTCAGCATATGATAACATATATCCAGTTATCAGTCGTCACCATATCATATAGTGATTTTTAGGTCTCTAATCCATCAGTGTAATATTTTAATTAATAACTTGCATTTGAAAGTGGTTCAGATTTCAGTAGTTTCCCGGTAGCAGAAACGCGGCGATGTGCGTCGTACGACACAGATTTTTTCAAATGTCTGCAGACAAATTTTTGCAGAAGTCTACCATACAATTTTTTTTTTATGTCTGCACTACTTTAGAAAATTTTCTGCAGATTCTTTTTAGGTTAGATAATTACTTTTCTTTCATTTAAGAAGGGGATGGGGGAGAAGTCCCGATAATAGAAAGTCGCAATCGCGATAAGTTACACGTGTTTGAAAAAATCGCCGCAGGCGCTTCCTGGTTGTTTGTCCAACTCCGTGGTACATTTCAGAACCTGTTCTTTGAAAAGATAGATTACTACAAAATAATTAGAAGAATCTTCTTTGAGAAGGGAATTTTCACAAAACGAAAACGGTATTTTATACAGCTTCTATGGCAGATTTTCGATTTTGGAGATATTTTTTTTTCTCTTTCGGATTTAGAGCTAAATTTTTTACGTTAATAGCTCATTTTTTTTCTTTCTTTTTATTCATTCTTATCTCATATATTTGATAGTCAATAGGTAAATAAATGACGCAAGTTTTTCAAAAATCGGCAATTTGACACTGCGATTACTTCGATGTTGGTGACTAAAAATGCATTTCTTTTTCAAATTTATTAATTTTGGTCTGGCTTTAACATGGTTTTCTTAACTTTTTATTGAGTTTGTTAGGAATTTTATTATTATCAGCTAACCACAGTTGCCGATTTTTTTCCGAAATCGGCGTTTTAGCCCGGTGGCTTTTCCGATTTTCAAGACTGAAAACTTGTTTTACTACATGTTCAAAGCCAGCTTTCTTGTTTTGAAAGGCATTTCTTTAGTTTTAATTTTTTTTTACTATTGCAAACCAATTAATTATGCAAAGTTTATTAAAAATCGAACTTCGCTAATTTATCCATCTTTATAAATTGGAATATTCGAACATTCCTGAGGATATTGTGTGAATTCTAGTATTTTTAAATAAATTTATACTTCAATATATTTAATTTTATGTCATGATTCTTTTACATGTAGAATAACAGTTTGAACATTAGTTTACAGTTAGTTTGAATTAAATTTTATTCACTATTCCTATTCTTCAAGGACAGCATAATTTATCAGACTTGAATGTTATAAAACTTATATTAAATGTCTAAAACCATAATAAATAATAATTTAAATTGCCTTTGAAGTTAATTTTTGCAATTTTGAAACTTACATATTTAAGTACTAGCAGATAAAATAAAATGTTTTTTTTTGCACCCTTCCCTTTTATTTTTCCAGTATGAACTCTGCAATTTAATGAAGTTACCATACTTTAAAGATATAATTCCAATTTTAATTTACAAAGAAATTCGGAAAATAATCTTTTTTTTTTTCATTTATAAATTTTAACAATGAAATAAAATTTTAATTTGTATTGTCCTTTTCATAGAAAATATTGTTAACATAAGGTGTTTTTGTTTTAAATGCTGAAACTATTTAATAAATGGGTATGTGTTTGTTCAATAAGATGTTAAACATTTAAATAATTGGTACTATATTATTTTAGTGAGGAATACTTATAATCTAGCAAGCACAGGAAGAAAAAAAAACCGTGAAAACGAAGTAATACTATTGCTGAGATTTTTTCTTTAATTGAATTCTTGCTCATGAAAGGAATACCAATAGTTACCAATACCAAAGAATACCAATAGTTACATAATAAATTAAGTTGCAGACAAATCTTTTTCACTAAAAAACTTGTCGCAGACTGTTAAGAATTTTTCTGCTACTGGGAGTAGTTTAATTACATATAACTCTTATATATGCTATAACTAAATAATAAACTCTGACGCAGTGAATAGAATCTCAACTCACATGAATGAAAATCAGTTAGTGTTAGACTAGCAACATCCCTTCCCGCTAACTAAACTTCCTAACAGTTTCTATTCAATGGAAAGTATAGGGTCTGTGGCTTGTCACTTTGGTAACATCCCATATTACAACGTTTGAAAGTGTTTTTTTTTGTATCCATCATTAAAAATATACCTTTAAAAGTCATGCTTTCATTAAATGCACTACAAGTTTTAAAAAATTATCTTCTGTTAATTCAGTGAAAATAAGAACATTAGACATTCAAAATAACGGAATCTGTATTTCATAGTATGATCACTTGATGTTTTTAGCTATTGTGTCTTAAATTTTTAAAATTTGTCTGTTTTTTTAAAAAAAAGTATTTTGAAATGCATGTATTTTTCTCCAATTCTAAAGAACAATATCAACACTTTTCAAATAAAATTTTTGGTGCGTTAATGATTGTTACACGAATAACTGTTTTCTGGCTAATAATTTTTCTTTTTAAATCAGGATATTCTTTTATTATTTATAGGAGCTGGCCTGCGAGGTTTTCAAGGAAGTGCAAGAGAGGATTCTTATCCAGCTGCGGTTTCAGGTCGTAATGGCTACCAAAATACTCCAGGGTTCGATCCTATGCCATCACAAAGAAACGAAAACCTTACAAAGAAAGATTCTCAACCGTCAAACCAGTCGTTTGATGTCATGTCAATCCCTTTGAGCGCTTATAGGAATGTTTATGTATCCTATGTTGTCAGTCCAAGTGAGTTTTATGTTCAAATTGAAGAAGAAAGCAGCAAGCTGGATGTCCTTATGAAGCAAATTGAGGCTAGTTACAGAAATAACAACAATGAGGAATTGAATTTCGTGAAGCTGACAATTGATGCCCCTTGTTGTGCCATGTTTGAAGATGATGAAGTCTGGTACAGAGGTCAAATAAGAGAAGTAGAGGCGAACAAATGTTCGGTTTATTTTATTGATTATGGCAACACAGATTCTGTGTTTACGGCGAAAGTCAAAGTTCTCCAAAGGCAGTTCTTTGGCCTGCCTCCCCAGGCTCTGTGCTGCAAGTCGCATAATGTCTCGCCAAAGAATGGAACATGGAGTGACGCTGACATCGAGACTTTCAGCGATATGACCCTAGAGAAGTCGTTCGTAGCTCAGTTTGTGGAATCTGATGGAAATGGAGTCTATTCCGTTAATCTGGTTAGTGCCAGCAAACTTGAGGAAGATGTGCTCAACAAGGAATTTGCGTCTTTGGTGCAAAGTAGATCAGAACCGAAACCGCCTTCTCGTCAACCTGTTGTGCAAGAAGTTAGAGCTATCCCTGCAGAGGTCAAACCCAAACGAGATCCCCACATTGCTGCATCGAGTAATGTAAGGCTCCAACCTCCGAGGGTTCAAGTAGGTTCTAAAGAGGATGTTATGGTTCCTTATGGCCTTAACCCGGGAGAGGTTTTCTGTCAGTTGAAGACAACAGAAAGGGATTTTAAGGCAATGATGCTTAATCTTCAATCATATTACACCAAAGTTTCTGCTACAGAAGCCATGATAGACAACCCACACCAGAATATGGTCTGTGTCGCTCAATTCCTGCAAGACTTGGCCTGGTACAGAGCAGAGATAAGGAGCGTGGATAGGAACTCCCTGACCATATGTTACATTGATTATGGTAATTGCGAAACTGTCGACAAGCAGAAGGTGCGTAGCATCACCCAAGAGTTTGCTTCCTTGCCCGTCCAAGGTATCAAATGTCGGCTGAAGGGCATCCGACCACCAGGCCAATCCTGGACCATTAACCAGAACATCAGCAAGTACTTTGAGGGAGAATCTCAGTGCCATTTCATCGAAAAGGATGGGGACTGTTTCATTGTGGACATACTTTGTAACAATAGGAGTGTGGCCCAGCAGCTGGTGAGCGACGGGCTTGCTGCAAGCAATGCTCCATCTGCAAGCAACGCTCCAGCTGCAAGCAACGCTCCAATTGCGAAACAAAGCCTTTCCAGCAAGGCAGAAACGAAGCAGAGCATTCCGAAGAAGGAAATTGGATTTGTCCAAGGTCAGTTGTTGTCGGTTGCTGTGTCATTTGTGGAAAGCCCCTACAAATTCTGGTGTCAGCTGTTGGACGAAGCAGAGAGCTTGGAACAGCTGATGGCGGATATTGAAGTCCAGTATCTGGAATCCGAGAACCTCCCCATTGGTGCAAGTGACCTGGCAGTGGGTTCTTATTGTATGGCCAAGTACTCTGCCGATGAAGCTTGGTATAGAGCCCAAATAAAATCTTGCGCTTCTGCTGGAGAATATGAAGTGTTCTTCATTGATTACGGAAATTCGGAAGTAACATCATCTAATCAGGTATTGTCTTAAGATTTATTTTTTAATGTTTTACATTAATAAATTGAAATATAATGTTACATGAAAAACCAATAGCCCATTTGTATATATCTTTATTAGTGTTCCTGTTATGCGGTTTTCAAAGGGCGCCGTGCCCTGCCCTTTTTTTTGTAAGTGTCGATGCGCCCGGCCCTTTTTAGAAGTGAAAAATGTGCCCTGCCTTTTTTTCAGTATCTTCTTTGCGCCCTGTAATTAAAAAAAAATCCGCAAAAATGTAGGTCTGTAGGATTGTCTTGGTATCCCAATCGTACCCTCAACCCCCGTGACATTTGCTGAACAACGTAGTTTAAGTAAAGAGGCGTTTCTGAGATCTATAGGTATTCAGTTGGTGAAATAAAAGATAATTGTAGGCTGTTTGTACATGTGTAAAGACTTTTCTTAACACTTGAAATGGGGTGGCAGTTGAACCGGAATTCGCAATGCATCAATCCAAAAATTGCTTACTTTGTAGGAAAGTATTTTCCAAGAAAGGATTGTAAATGACTCCTGTCAAAAAATGAATGCCCCTAATTGTGATGCTCTTCGCTCCCTCACAATACCTGTGGATTTTTCCCTCCCCTTTTTTGAAATTGCCCATTCCTATAATCAATCTTCACGTCAGAAAAATATCGAACTTTTTATCCCTTTTGTCCGAATATTTGCGATCTTCGTCAAACGAGGATATCACACAAAATTTAAGATGGTTATAACTTTTAATTTTGTTTTCCTCTGATGATTTTTTCATTCATAAAAAACCTTAGAATTGTAGAAATTCACTAAACGCGATCTCTTTTGAACACGGTTCGCACAGTCCTTAAGAACTAGTTAATTTAAGTAGGTCCTTAATTAAGGGCCCTTAAAGTCCTTAATTTTCGACTATGGTTCTTAATTTTTGTCAAACATGTTTTTTTTTACTAATTCACATGGGTGGTATTTTTCTTTGTCTAACCCAAAATTCTGAGTTTTTTAAATTTCCTAACTCGGAATTCTGGGTGCATTAAAATTATGGAAATGTAGAATTCTGGATTTTACGTTGGTCGTGTCCACACTTTTGACCGTTTTACGTAAGTATAAATCGGCAAAGAGAAAAAGGCATGAATGGACGTATTTAGTGTCAGAAAAAAAAATTGAACTTTTGATCTCTTTTGTTCGATTTTTTTTAGTCAGTGGTATTTCATTATAATACACTACACCTCATCATTGGAAAATCTCAGTTTGTTTGTTGTTTTGTGAAGAATCGATACTCATTCTAGAAAAACGAGGAAATTCAGAAGAATGTAGCATCTTTAAGGGATGGGAATTCTGCGCCAGAGTTTTCCGGAAGTGGTATCCTGTGCCAACTTGCTACAAAACCCCACTGACATGTGATTATGTGCCAATATTGCACCAAACAATGTGCGATTTTCCGCTAACGGCGCCAAAAAATTTAAGAAGCCCTTAAAGATTATCGAGAGGTCCTTAAAAAGTCATTAAGAACTACTTAATTTTTACTTTTGAAAATCTGTATGAACCATGTTGAAAGACTTACAATCCTTTTGCATCTGATGAATAAATGTTTATACTTCACCACTTTCTATTTCATCATGATTTGATTTGCACTACATAACAAAATTGCATTAAATTTTTTGAAAATATAATTTAATTTACGAAATTGAAGTTTAGAACTTGTCATGTGGAGTTATAAAAATTAATATTTGGAAGCAGCTTGTTTATTTTTGTTTGGTTTGTATTAATGTTCTAATTTGTTTTACTGCTAATATATTTTGTTAAATTTTTTTATTTGAAACTTATCTCTCTTCACCCCCCCCCCCCCCCCCCTTTATAAAATTTGAGATAGTAAAAACTTTTAACAAAGAACTTTAGAAAAATTTGAGGATTTCAAAATTTTCTTTTTTGAAAAAATTAAAAAAACAAACAGTACAATTAGAGATATTTTATGTAATGAATTTATGGTGCAGTTTTTAAATTTTTTTTATTTTATTTTTTGTGAAATTTTAAACATTTCTAAAAAAACTAAATTATACAAACTTTAAAAAAGCTTTTAGAAAAGAGAAAATTCTTACCCTCCTGAAAAAAATCTAGTTAAAGGTAATGAAAGTGCCCTTTTAGTCAACAGAAAGTGCCCTTTTACATAACAAAAAGTGCCCTTTTTGACAAATCCCCCCTGCCCTTTTTTAAAACTATGTGAACACTAATCTTTATTAAGATATTATATATGATAAAAAAAATAGAATAAGCCACAAGTCATATGGTTGGTGCTTTTGTCAAATTGTAAGGCAGTGAAAGCCTGATTGACATAAGTTAAATGATTTCTAATAGCAAAATCATATGAATCTTCATATATTTTTACATATTTTTAGTTGACACCTCTTAATTAAAAAAAAAATTTTTGGCAGAATAGGCCACAACTTAATTTTTGTACAGAAAAATATCTTTTTTATTATATAACACAAAAACTCATAAAATCAGCAATTAAAAGACAGAACATACAAATGTATTTTTTTAAAGATATTTAATATTAGTTTTATTTTGTAGACAATTTTTAGGATTATTTGTTTCCTTGAAGCTCATTGTTTTTAAAAACAAATGCCAAACTCTACCATATTTTCATAAAATTTAACAATTTAATTATTATTTCTCTAAATATTTAATTTTTTTGTTTCAATGCTTTTCAATTCCATTTCTATATTTGG
This sequence comes from Troglohyphantes excavatus, assembly GCA_963932185.1. Lineage (NCBI taxonomy): Eukaryota > Metazoa > Arthropoda > Arachnida > Araneae > Linyphiidae > Troglohyphantes > Troglohyphantes excavatus. The sequence continues at coordinate 69,340,799 of OZ010667.1, read as the reverse complement.
TCAAGTTTACCTAATTTTAAAGTAAATTTTCATTTAATTGAAAATGAAAATTTTGTATTTAAAATATTCTATTTTTCTCTCTAATTATTTGGTTATCATTAACTACTTCTCACATAGTCGACTTTTGTTATAAACAGGTGTATTGAACTCTCTGAAATTGGATTCCAGTTATCCATAGTTACCCTTACAATAATAACAAATATATAAACTATTCATTTTAATACAGATAATGTTTAGTTAGTATATAACAATACTTTTTAAATACAATTCAAAAATGCTTAATTTCCCCTTGACTTTGTATCCATTCAAATATTGAATATTCGTACATAGCCTGTCATTTGCCCATGGTTCAAAATTGCAAGGCAATGTTCTGGGGTCTTTCTTTTGGGATATAGCCCAAACCATTGCTAATAAGCCCAATGTGTGTTACTCAAGTGTGATGTTAATTTAACTTTGTAGCCATTTATTTTTAAGTATCAGATTTGTTTTAAAGTTAAACAGTTTTTTTCCCTATCTAGTAAAAAAAAAAACCTCTAGTACTTATATTAAAAATGCAGCTTTAAAATCAATTACCATTGCAAATTTTAAAAGATGCATGTTTTGGCAGCTTGCAAGCATCCATCAAGAGTTCCTAACCCTCCCACCACAATGCTTCGAGTGCCGTCTTCATCGAGCTCCCTCTACCTGTGATGCCAAAATAACAGAAGATTTCCAGGCAGTCGTCAACCAAGTCGAGGAATTGACAGCCAAAGTTGAGATTGTTGCCAACAATGTGTGCGTCCTGACTCTCCTGTACGAAAAGGGAACAGATGAGGTTAACCTCAGTGACGATTTGTTTGGGGAAGCTACGCCTGTGGGTAAGTCCAAGGATTCAGACATGGTACAATTCCGTGGAAATGCAGATTTCCTCTTTTTTCGAATTCAATTTTATCATCCCTTGCCTTGATGCAAATTTGCTTTAAAATTTCGCTATGTGGGGTCGAGCCTGTGAGCATGAGGGATTTTTCATAGAAATTGTCCACAGAGAAAGGAAAATCTAAATTTGCAGGAAGATATTGTTTGAATGCACTCCAGAAACCAGTTCGTAATAAGAGAAGTGCAGATAGGTTTCTCTCTCTTTCTTTGAAAAAAAGAGTTCTGAGAAATTTTGGATGTTTCTTTTAGTGATACTTTAAGGTCCTTAAGGAGTCATTAGAAACTGCGGGAAAATATCTATAAACCCTGTATATTAAACATGGTCCTCACCACAAATAAAATTTAAACTGTAACGTAACTGAAATTAGGGACAATAATACTTAACTTTTCAATATATTGTTGTTTTACCATTGTGTTGTTTACCATATCGTGATAAATGAACGCTCCCTAAGGCTCATTTCTTTCTCTAACTCAATGAATGTTTCCTCCTACAGAAGTGGCCAAGTTCCCTAACCCTGATATCCCCCTCGGCCCTAAAGAAGGTTACGTCACCGAGATAATTTCCCCTCGTGAGTTCTTCATCCAGCTGGCGGGCATCGAGGACGATTTGGCCGATCTGTCAACAAGGCTGTCGAACGAGTGTGAGGCTGGAGCGACCTCTGGCAACGAGGAGGTTCTTCAGAACCCTTCTGTCGGCTGTGCTTGTTCTGCCAAGTACTCTGAAGATAACAACTGGTACAGGGCCGAAGTGATTGCCCTACAAGGTAAATTGAAATGAAAGAGTTGTACGCCTTTTGCAATATACTTCATATCTGAGATAAAAATTGGTCATGGAAAACCAATGTTCTTTATTTATTATGTGCTCTAAGAATTTAAAATAGTACATATATAACACAATAATGCACAATTGTATGATCCAGATTTTGTGTTATGTTGGTATTTTATACTCTGCCAACTTTTATATTACTATTACAGGGTGCTTATATTCAGGGAAAATGACCTACAAAATTTAATATTTTTATTTTTTGAAATTTTATGGAAGAAAATCCGGGAAAATTTCTTAAAATTGTAGGTGAAGTAGTGCTTTGTCATTCCTTTTATCCTCAATGACTTAATTTTCTATATGATAATATAAATTTATAAAAATGTCAGTTTCTAAATTTGTTGTACTTGGCTAGAACCTTCGAGCATGGATCCTTTGTAGTAGAGGAGTCATGACGTCACTCTCGCTAACATCAAAGTGAAGCCAACATGTATGGCCTAAGACACAAGGTTAATTGCGTCATTCCATTCATAAATTTTCACTGTTATACATTTCCCAATTCATCACCTAATCGAGTATTTTTTTTAATTCATAATTTTGAAGAGATGGCATGTGATGTGGGCCTTTCGCGATGTGAGCTTCACGATTATGACGTCCTATTCTCTCTGCCACGACCATTCATGCTCGAAGGCTCAGACATTATTTACAGGCACTTGATTTTTATGGTCTTCAATATGAATGTTTGAAAATTCTTTTTTTTTTCGTGTATTTGTTGGCTTTTAATTTTTTTTTAACTTCCTGGAATACATAGAAAAATAAGAGAATTTGGATCTCAATATTGGGTGGCAACCCTGCTTATTACAATTTTATAAACTAATACTAGTTTATAACGCATATTCTCTAACTTTTGCAGGAGACATTTAGCTCTCATGTTTTTACTATTAGTCATACAATAATTTAACCAAGTTGGGAAAAAATAATTTATTTAACATATATTTATATTGTGAACACACACATAAGTAATAGAACAATTACTTTTTAGGATACAAGTTAAAATATCTATTTTCTATAGGTATGGAGCAAAATATATGTATTTACTAGATGTCAATGTTAAATGTGTAGTGCAGGTTATATAGAGTTAATATACAAGACATTTCAGCAGTAAAAAAAAAATACTTTATGAATTTTGATTTTTTTTTTTATTCTGTTATGATTGTTTGAAGGAAAGTTGATTCCTTTTTAAAAAGAATTTGCCAACTTTTCCAATTGCTTGATTTTAATAGACCAACATGACACATGCTCCGACTCTCCATCAAGAAGATAACTGTTTCTCGTGGCCATCAACATGGCATATTGTTTTTCAGAACCTTAAAGTTTCTTAAAAATCATAAGACCTTCAAGAGGTTTCCCACGCACCTGGAAAACCTGAAATTGTCAGGGAAAATAAAATTAAAAACAAAAATTCTGGAATAGTCAGGGAAATTTTCTAAAAACGTTAGCCATAAGTGCCTGTCATATATCTATATTTTTCATTGATATAAAATTATAAAAATAAAAATGCTAAATTTTCGATTTTGCTTACTTTGCTAGGTTATTATTTATAAGCATTTTATTTTTCCTAGTTTCAAGATTAATATATGAAAAATAATTTAATTATTGGTCTGGAATTTTTTGAAAATCTTCTGGGAAAACATAGAAAAGTTAGGGAATTTTTATTTAAATATTGAGTGGGAACACTGCATCAAACAGGAACGCAATTGTACACTTTCTTGGTACAGAATCACAAAATTCATTATTCAGAAGAAAAACATATTATGAAATCTTAACTAAAATATCCAGACAAATGGAAAGACATTTTGTAAATTTATTAACATTTTAATTTGTTCTGTAAAAAAAATTTCCAGTTTGTTTTACAACAATTTACAATTTCACTGTATATTTTTCAGAAACTACTGTTGACGTACTCTTTGTGGACTATGGAAATACCAACAACGTTTCAAAGGATTCCCTGCAAATCCTCAACCAGAGTTTTCTGGACGTCCCCCCTTATGCCATCAAGTGTAAGCTCAACGGCATAGTTCCCCCTGGGGACCAATGGGCTGAAAACGCTATAACCTCTTTTAGTGATATGGTCCTGGAGTCTGCCCTCGGTATAACCTTCATCAGCAAGGACATTCCTGCTACAGTGAACATCATGAAAGATGATAAGGATGTAGCACAGAGCCTTGTTGACCTTGAACTGGCCAGCGTTGAAACTTGCCCTGAAGAAGCCTATGTTGATGATCACCTGACAACTGTGGAAGACAATCTCCACTCCCTGCCGTCCGATTTCAGTTATCCAAAGCGAAAGCTCTTATCTATGCGACTGCCCGTCAAGATCTGTTATATTGATTCTTTCAGCAAGTTCTACTGCATGCCGTTAGAGCTTAGTACTGAGCTGGACACGGTGATGAAAACTCTTGAGATTTTGTATTCCCCGTCTGCTGAAGATGAAACCGCCAGTGCGACCTTGCTTAGCCCATTAGAAGATCCTGCCATCTCGATGGCCTGCGTGGCAAAATACAGTGAGGATGAAAATTGGTATAGGGCTATCATTACTGAAATTGATGGAGAAAATATTTATGTAACTTTTGTGGACTACGGCAATTCTGAGGTGACTACCCTGGAGAATCTGAGGCCGATGACACCAGAATTAATCAAGATTCCCCCGATTGCCGTCGAGTGTAGTCTGTATTCCATTCAAGCCATTGAAGGCAAGGAGCATCAGATAACAGATAAGTTGGAGAACCTTTATGTCGATGAGGTTGAATTGGAGATGGAAATTGTTTCGGTTGACTTGGTGTACTCTGTAAGGTTACACCATGATGGCGATTTGTCAGATTTCTTCACAAAAGAAGGATTGGCCGTTGTGGTGATGCCCCCCTCAGAGAGTATGGACAAGGTGCTCATTGAAAACATAAACGATAATGTGAAAGAAAACCTCAAAACCGCATTTGTTGAGTTGCCGGAGGAACTGAAAAGTTTCATCCCCTTGCGAACTGTCTCTTTGGATGAGCCTTTGCTAGTTAGCATCAAGTTTAGCAAAATTGAAAACGAGTTGTTGGTGATGTATGGTGTTCCAAGCGATTTAGAGGATTCCTTAGAGAAGTTTCAGGACAATTTACAAGTTGCTTACAATCAGGTAGAGGGGAGGGTTGAGAGCATTGCCTGTCTGGATTTCTGCGTTGCTAAATATGCTGAGGATGAAATGTGGTACAGAGCCCAGGTTGTGAGCTCCGAATCCAATGAAATAAGAGTTAAGTTTATAGATTACGGTAACACTGAGATTGTATCCATTGATAGCCTTGGTAACCTTTTACCAGAATTCATGTCTGAGCCACAGTTTTCCATTAAGTTTTGCTTGAGTGGGTGCAAGGTTAGGCAAGACAAGAGTGAAGAGCTTCAGGGTAAAATTGATGAGAGTTTTTACAATGACCCCATTCTTGTAAAAATGTGTAAATACGAGCACAGCCTGCCAGCCATTTGTTGCGTTGACCTGGTGTGTGGAGAAGTTAACATTGTTGAGTTGCTGTTGAAAGAAAAGTTGTTATTGCACCAGTTCACTGTTAACCCTCAACTTAACCACAAGTTTGAAGGGACTATTGAAAGCATTCTTGATAGTGTATTTTATATTCTGCCCATTCAGTTCAGAGAAGATCGTGATAAACTCCGATCTCGCTTGTTAGAAGTCTGTGATGCAAGTTCCTCTGACGGAGAAATAGACCCCGGCCGCTTGTATGCCGCCAAATTGGAGGAATGCTGGTCGCGGGTTGCCATTTCGGTGATCAATAATTCGACTGACAGTGCCTTAGTGAAGTGTTTGGACTACGGACAAGATGTGGAAATTGAGCTTTCAAATTTGGTGCTGTTGCCAGAAGAATTGTGCCATTGTCCTTTGCTGTTACAGCCATGTTTGATTGCCAATGTCGAAAAAACCCCAGATGTCATAATAAGACAAGACATTAGAGAAATGAAAGATAAAATATTTCAATGTGAAATTCTCAACTCTCCCCCTCTACAGTTTCCATTAGAGATCAAGATATCTGAAAAAGATCTAAACTTGGATACAGTGCTTGAAACTCACACTGCGGATGAAGATGCTAGATGCAAGATTGGCAGTGAAGCTAGTGCCAGTGTGGACATTCTCAAATCAATCGAAGAGGACTTGTCTGCATATTCAGATTTAGTTTCAGACATAGAACACAATCCCACTGACAAAACCGCAGAAATAATTTCGGATGTTGACATTTCAAAGACGGATGGCGAGAAGGTTCTGTCCAGTGCCAAGAGTACGTGTGATGTCAAAGAAAGGGCACATGAACACTCTGACATATCTGAGGATGAACTGGAAGAACCTATTTTAAAGGAGAGTGCATACGTATGTGGCGAAAAAAAAGACGAAGAGGAGAAAAATGAGGACTCTGAGTTTGAAGAATTCCAATCAGATGAAGGGGATATCTTCACTGATGTCCTCAACGAGACTGACTCATTTGTTGAGGAAATGAAGAATTTAGCACAAGATATGAAGGCAGCCGCCGGGGATTTTGCAAGTGAGAAGACCATGAACCTAAATGAGACCCTGGGCAAAGTCGATGGAAAGCAGTCTTTCATCAATGATGTTATCCCTGAAGAAGAATTGCTTGCAAACCCTGATTTGGTAGAAAATGAACTTCTTCCACTTTCTGACCAGTTACTGGAGGCTCCTCATAAAGATTCAGTTGTTGAAAATGGATTGGAAAATGGCGTCGAGAGTGATAGCGTGGATCAAAATATCTTTGGATTTCCTGACCCTGATTCTGCTGGCTTTGAAATGCCTAATGTTGATGACAGTGCACTCTCTCAGACAGAGGATGAGATTAAAGAACTGGATCCTGAATCCCAATTCCCAGAATCTGAGGCTGCAGATCGCTTATTGGAAACTGAGGATGAAGACGGAAGTTCTCGAGTTGCCCAGTCCGAGGCATGTGATGACAAACTTGAAGAAGAGGAAAGTTATCTCCCAGAGAGCGATGAGTTGGCTGGCCTTGCTGGAAGTGATAAGGTGGAAAGTCTTGACACTGTCAAAATAACCGAAAGTGACAAAGTGGAAAGTCTTGACAATTTTGATACAACCGAAAGTGACAAGGTGGAAAGCTTTGACAATGCTGAAACAACTGAAAGTGACAAGATGGAAAATTTTGACAATGTCGAAAGAACTGAAAGTGACAAGGTGGAAAGTCTTGACAATGTCGAGACAACCGAAAGTGACAAGGTGGAAAGTCTTGAAAATATCGAAACAACTGAAAGCGACAATGTCGAAATAACTGAAAGTGACAAGGTGGAAAGTTTTCACAATTTCCAAACGACCGAGAGTGACAAGGTGGAAAGTCTTGATAATGTCGAAACTGAAAGTGACAAGGTGGAAAGTTTTGACAATGTTGAAACGACTGAAAGCGATAAGGTGGAAAACCTTGAAAACATAGAATCTGCTGAAAGTGATAAGTTGGAAAACCCTAGCAGCATTCAATCTACTGAGAATTCTAATAACATAGACATTCATGAAGTAAAAAGTGATGACATGGACAGCGCAGAAGATCTTGTAGAGTCTAGCAAACTTGAACGAAACCCAAGAGGTGTAGCAGTGGAAGACAATGAATGGGATGAGAGGCCAGAATGTGATATTAAGCCAGAACAAGTAATTGTAGACACTGCCATGGAAGATGACACCCCAAAGCAAAAGACTGCCATTCACGAGGGTTTGTTGGGAGATTTAATTGGCACATCTTGGCATAAAACGTATGGTATATTGAAAGCATCTGTCACTGACGTTAGCATTTTAGATGGAATCATTGTCGTCAAAATTGAGCCTTCCCCCGAAGAGCTTGGTTCGGTTCTCTTTGGTACTTACAAGGATGTATATAATAAGAAGGGTCGCGACCTCCCCAATCCCTCGGTATCAAACCTCTGCGCTGTTAATTTCAACGATGACTGGTATAGGGCAAAAATCACCGATGTAAGAGAAAACACTCTGATCGTCTCTTTGATCGATACTGGCACAACTGAAACCGTACAAAGATCCACGATTAAAGACTTGGATGTGGCACACAGGGCTCCCCTCATCTCCGCACAATGCTCGTTGGCAAATGTTTACTGCCTCCCTGAAAAAAGTTCAACCACAAAGGACTTTATGAATTCTCTCCTGAAAGATGACACCAAGCAGACGTTTGTCGAATTGGTTGAAGCCACCAACCCCACCAATATCAAAATCAATCTTTTGTTGGATGGGGAAAATATCATGTACAAGCTCCTCCCTAAGAAAAGCATCATCCAGAAGATTTCCCTGGCAAGCATAGCTACTGGACAGCACAGTGCGAAACTCTCACATTTCAGCAACCTTTCGGAGATGTACGTCCACCTTATTTCCCAACTCGATGACCTGCAAAAGCTGAGGGTTTCCATGCAGAGCGCCTATCCTTCAGATGTGGAAGTGCCTATGGTGGAATCTGGTGTCTATGCCATGAAGCACAATGGGGCCTGGGTGAGGGGTGAGGCTGTGCCATCCGAACAGGGACTGGTTTTGAGACTTGTTGACGACGGCGAGACAACACTCGTTGTCGGCGGCGAGTTGTATACTCTGCTTCCTGAACATTGTCGTCACCCCCCGTATGCTGTAGAATGCAAGATCTCCTTAGAAATGCTGCATGGTGATGTGGATCTAGAAAAGGTGAAGGGTGTACTCGAAGCAAGTGAATTTGTGGTCAACATCGAAGCGTCATCGAGTGGTATCGTAGCGTGCATAATGGATGACAATGTCATTAAGAAGATCTCGGAAGAGTCTCATTTAAAGGGAACATAATCAAATTGTTATAAAAAGCATTATATAAGAAACATTTTTTTTTTTCTTATTATCTTATATTTTAAAGAAATATTTCAAGAAAGTTTTGTTCAAAGAATTTAGTGTTTTTAATTTTCTTTTTTTTATTCAATTAAATTGTGCATAGTTTTGGCTTTCATTAAGAAAACCTATTCATTTGTATGTTAAACAAATTAATAATGTATCTTTTGTATTGTTTTCATGAAACTTTTGAAACATTTCTTTGTTCTTGGCCTGTCATAACTATGCAATGTAAATAAAGAATTTTCTATTCTATTTATTTTTAATTTTTTCCCCTATTTAAATTTTACTTATAATTTTATTTTTCATATGAATATTTTAATACTTTTTAAATAAAAATGTATTGTGTAATCTAAAATATTCATTAAGTACCTATTTTCTATAACAAATAAAACAGTTTACTGGCTGTAAAACACCAATTTCTTTTGCAGAATCAAACGTTATAAATAAGTATACTATTTAACATCAAATTTTACACCTGAAAGCAAAAATTTTACATGCAGCTTATTTAATCAAAATTATTAAAAAACTTCCTCCAATATTACCTCAATCTTTTTTTTTCTTCTAGTATTAAATTTTTGTAATTTAAATTTAAAACACAATGCAATCGTTAAATGAAGTTAAATTATTTCAATGATTTGTTTATCCTACAATGGCTCAACCTAATTATGAAATATAAATTTGCAGATCCCTCATTTTATATAATTCATATAGAAGCTTCTCAATTCTAATATGATAGGTGATTGATGATTATTTAATGTATAAGAAATACTTATAAAATATTTTTTTGCATTAAAAGGCGATTGGTGCAAATAATAAAATCCGAAATTCGTAAATAAGTTTAAACCAAAATTTATACAATTCGAAACGCGTTGTATTGTCTGTGCAACTTGGGCTTTTTTTCCTCTTTAAAATCATGTATATATATATACCTCAAAAGAGTTGATCCAACATGGTTCGCACAGTCCTTAAGAACTACTTAATTTAAGTAGGTCCTTAATTAAGGGCCCTTAAAGTCTTTAATTTTCGACTAAGGTCCTTAATTTTTTTCAAACGTTTTTTTTTTACTAATTCACATGGGTGGTATATTTCCGTGTCTACCCCGAAATTATGAGTATTTTTAATTTTCGAACTCAGAATTCCGGGTGCATTAAAATTATTGAAATGTAGAATTCCGTATTTTACGTTGATCGTGTCCACAATTTTGACCGTTTTGCGTAAGTATAAATCGGCAAGGAGAGAAAGGCATGAATGGACGTATTTAGTGTCAGAAAAATAAAGTGAACTTTTGTTCGATTTTTTAGTCAATGGTATTTCATTATACACTACACTTCGTCATTGGAAAATCTCAGTTCGTGTCAGAAAAATAAAGTGAACTTTTGTTCGATTTTTTAGTCAATGGTATTTCATTATACACTACACTTCGTCATTGGAAAATCTCAGTTCGTTTGTTGTTTTGTGAAGAATCTATACTCATTCTAGAAAAACGAGGAAATTCAGAAGAGTGTAGCATCTTTAAAGGATGGGAATTCTGCGCCAGTTTTCCGGAAGTGGTATCCTGTGCCAACTTGTTACAAAACCCCACTGACATGTGATTATGTGCCAATTTTGCATCAAACAATGTGCGATTCTCCGCTAACGGCGTCAAAAAAATTTAAGAGGTCCTTAAAAATTATAGAGAGGTCCTTAAAAACTACTTAATTTTTACTTTTGAAAATCTGTATGCACCATGTCCAATATAGATTGATTTCGATGAAACCAAGCATTCAGCATAATATATTCAAAATAATTCTGCCACTTATCTTGGAAGCTTTATTGCATGGCTCGCGCAATAATATATTTTATTCCTTTAAAAGAATTATTTATTCACTGGATGAGCTGTAAGAAATATGGGATTATTGCCTCAACGTGTGTGTTAGTGCGTTTTTATACGTTAGAAATATGCAATTGTGAAGTTACCAAATGAAATTTTTCCTCGGTCATTGGACGTTGAATGCAACATGAATTGACGAACTTGTCTTGCAGTTGAACGACGCATTAGGGACCCAGAAGTTAAAGTTCTTCCTGATTGGTTTCAAACTTATAAATAATCGGAGGGATTAATTCGTGGAACAAATTCAGATTCGCATGGATATAACGTTTAGTTTAAAAATTTATTTTAAATTTTATAACGCCAATATGGCAACACGTCAAACATTAAATGCTCCGGGGTTGCAAGGATAGTGAAGACAATATATATATATATATAAGGTGTGCTCGTGTTTCGCTTTTTGAAAGGGGCAAGGAAAGAATTCTTTTGACGTCATTTTAGCTCCGCCTTACTATGAGTTTTTGATCATTCTCATTGGCTGTATGTTTCAAACATTGCTACTTAGGTTCGATCCCCGTGGGTAACGATTTGGTGATTTAATTTTTAATTAGCAAAATAATGTAAATATCTGTAAATAATTGTGTTCAGGTAGCTTCACTGCTAATCCGTCCTTGTTTAGTTATGTCCCCGTATTTTACTTGATTGAAATTGTAACTCATTTAATATGTCCAATGCAAATGCATTGACCTGATGGTTCCTAACCTCATTTTACTTTTTCAAAATTCATGAGCATGCTCTCGTGGCAGCAAATATTATTTTAATACGCTTAATTTATTAAGGTGTACGTACACACTATAAAAATCGAAAATCGGCCAAAAATTCCAAAATATGTTTTCGGTTCTATAGTATTCCTCAATTCAGTATCTTTCAGATGATACCAAGATTGAATAAATATTCCAAAAACTTTTTTATTTACAAAGAGTTATTCTATGGCCGCGCTTGCAATGGCAATATGTTTTGTAAACTTTACACTTGATTTCTGAAGAACTGTATTTTTAACATATGTCCCTTCATTCGAAACATGATAACTCAAGTTTGCTTAAACATTTTGAGAAAATTATTTTTTCTTTTAAATTTATATTAGTTGTAAGATGTTATGACCCTCCATCAAAACGATTCGTTCAAAAAATAATTTTTAATAGAATTTTAAAGTTGAAAATTAGAATAAAAAAGTGTTTTTTTAGGGACTGTCGAGGTAAAAAATTATTTAAAAAAAACTTTAAATGCTATAATCTTTTTGGAGGGTCATAACATTAAGAAAGATACTGCGAATAATTTCCAACAAAAATTTTGCTTCTAGATTAATTACAACTTGCGCAATTACGTTTGAAAAAACATGCTAATTAACATATAAAATGCTAATTAGGTAATTAGTATTTTATTTTATTCAGGATTTTTTAAAATGATTCATCACTACTTTTAAGGTGTTTTCCTACACGAAAAAACTATATTTTTAAATTCATAAATAAAAAAAAAATGTTCAAGTGTATACATACACCTTAAGCAACTTTTTTGCACTTTTTACATACTAAATACAATCCTTAAAATATAATTTAAACTCTTAAAATTTTGCGAATTTTAAATAAAATTAACGATTATCACTTTTAAATAGTTCACACAAAAACAAATAGATGGCAGCACGTCAAGAACCATTGGTTCAAATGGTTTCTGATAATTGGAAATCGATTCAAATTGTTTTTTGATGCAAATTTTAACTGTTTTCTTTTAAATAAATTCTTGATTAGTTAAAAACAAGAATTCTTGTTAAATTAAGTACTCCTTGACAATAGCGACAATTACTCTTAAAACGACTGTCGAGAGCATTAGACACGCCCACAGACAGTTGAAGGCGTCACTATGACGTCAAAAGAATCCTTAATCCCGCCCTCCATCAGCAAGAGCGAGTACCAGCACACCTTTTATATATAGTCTCCACTATCCTTGCCGGGGTTGCTAATTCAAGATTTCAATTTGCACAGCTAACGCAAAACCGATTGCGTGGAACTGAGTCGTGTATCTCTAATGAATAACAATTAAAAGAAAAACTTTTCATCTGATGTAAAATATATTATTTACAGTATCTTGTCTATATTCGTAGTCATTTATTTGCATATAACCCGAGTTTACTCTTTATTATATCCAGCATTTTTATAAAATTGGAAAAAAAATTGCGTAACTTATAACTAAAAATTTGATTAAAAAAAGAATTTGAAAGGACATAAAAGAAATCTTAGCTATTTGCATGTAGCAACGGTTGATCTAAAACCTGATTTATCATTTGGCTCAGTCCTGCGTGCAAGCACGTAGCCAGGATTTTGCTAAGGGGGGGGGGGGGGGGGGGGGGGGGTCCAAAAGTTGCTACGATTTGGGGGGGGGGGGTAGTTTCTTCCCCAGCTTTGACATTTAGAGCAAATTTTATTTAAAATTAAAAAAATTTGAACTATAAATTAAATTTTTTTTCTTCACATTTTGAGAACAGCGCAACTGTTTTGTCACTCTTACATCAACTGTGTTTCTGTCTCGCAAAAAGATCTTTCCGATATTTATTGTAACTAAATAAACTTGATTCGTCTAATTTAACAAAACAAACAAAATATTTTACAATAAAAGTTCGTAAATATGACTTTATGCCTCAATGTCTAGTTTTAAGCTATTTACCTTTTACATTTTTAACAAATAAATATTTGAAATTATGTTTATTTTAGCTACTTAAATTAATAAATTTTAAAAATAGTTTTCAAATTAAATTTTTTCTGCTTTTAAAAAAACATAAAGTGTTAGTAATATAAAAAATATATACAATTTTTGACATGAGCCATTAGAAATTTTGATTTTATGTAAAACGTATTTTAATAGTATTTTCACTAATTCGATGCATTGAAATTTCATTTATTATAAGTAATTTATATGTTGTTAAAGATTAAAATGATCTTCGACTTAGTTTCTATACATAAACATTCTTAGTGTTATTGACTTAACAATGTATAGAAAAACAAACATTTTAATTAGTCACTGCCAATTGATTTGTATAATTACAAAAGTCCATTTCATTAGGAAATATATGGTTTGACGTTTAGAATACAGAAATATTTACTTACTTGCAATACAGTAAAATATGCTGATAGAAAAAACCTCCTACATTTGTTTAAACTAAAAAAAATGCTTCCTAAATTTGCCGTCTGTACTCTGAAATAACTAGTCGTGAAATAGAGCTGTAAGCTGTTCTACCTCTTCATTCTCTTTGTCGATATACTCCCCTACGACTCTCCAGACCTTAGAGCTCGGGACAATGCATTTGTAGTGTAGGGTTCATTCCAAAACCTGTAGGACCTGCCTCCACAAAATGCCCTTGTCACAATAGAGAGAGCATCTATCAGCCAAAACGGCTATCCAAGGGTCAGTTAATTACAAACAGGTGAGGACGACAGGACCATGAGGACGAAGCGAAGTAGACTATACATTACAATTCCCAGAAAAGCTTTTCTTTGTGGCCCTTGACACGCGCCTTTTCCGACAAAGTATTCTATTGGCAGCACAAGTTGACAGTTTCTTTGTAAAAGTGGATATTTGACTAATGATACACACAAATCGTCTTCCAAAGAAAACTGTTGAAAAAGGTTTGTAAGCGATTCCATTGTCAAACCTACGACAACTCATTGTCCTCCTGTTCCTTTCAAAAAGACCCCCCCCCCCCAAACCCTCCAAGAGCAGTTTAAACACGTTTACGAATAAACAAGGGGTGAAACTGTCCGCGCTTCCTTTCCAAAGCGGCTCTTTACACTAATGAATTTAGGTGCAGCCCGGCTGTACTTGCTGTAGTGGACGATCCGCCACTGGCGTTTTTTAGGGATAACATGTTGAAATTGACAAGAACGATAGAGAGTAGTATACGGCACAAAAAAAATCTTGACCTGAAGGGGGGGGGGGGGCCCCTGGCTACGTCCTTGCTGCGTGACTAGGGTCCCCCATTATTAGGAGTCCCAACTTTTATATAACTACATAAATTGCTTATACTTTGAAAAATCTGTTATTATTGCTATTTTTTATAACTTTTATTCAATTTTTCCTAAAAGTTATGTGATTTTATTGTTTTTAGATGAAAAATATACTTAATAGTAGTAAGAAAACTTCGATTCTGCTACACAGGAGGTATGGTGGTTGAATTAATTCCTCATTGTCTATCTATGTAAAGAATATATGTTATAATTAAGCTGACGTCACTCGTAATGAGGTTTATTAACCTAAGCGAAGTAGTTTTGGGGATGGCAACGACTCCTTACCTGTCGCACTTCATACATCATTGTTGATCGTCATCATTTATTTTAAATATTATTTTCAGAAAAGCTTAGTTATTTTAATTTAAAATACATGTTCTGAGATCATTTGGATGTGCGGATGTGCTCGCCACCATACGGTGTTGGGCTCATCTCAGTAGATGCTTGGTAAAAGGTATATGGTTCACCTTAGAGTTATCAGGGGAGTATTGCTGAGCATATGTCACGAAGCAGAGTTGTTACCATAGAAATGTGTTGCTTGGGTTACAGAAAAAAATTAAACCAAAGAATATCGTGCTGTTATGTGTGGGAGTTTCTACAAACTAAGATAAACATAAAATATAGTGTAGTGCTGCCATCTATTGCAAAAAGAAATATTGAAAATATATGTGAAAAATACGACACCATAGAAATAATATTACTGGAACTTAGAAAATATAGCAACGTTTAAAATGGAATATCATATAAATTTTACTTCATGTAAATTTTACATGATTTAAAAAAATTCCTCATATAATTATACATTGATATAAAAAAGATCACTTAAAAATTTAAATACTAATCCATTCATTTATTTTTTAGATATAATTGTATAGTGTTCATGATTATTTTACATCCGTTGAATTCTGAAAGCATGATGATTATTCATAGTGGAAGTGGAATATTAATAATTAGTGACGATCCAGGCGTCTATAGTGATAAAAGAATTATTTCTGGTATTTGGAAGGCCTTCTTCCCTCGTCGATATGTCAAACTTTATCATCTTATGAGAGGGATTACGCAAATAATACAGGCTTTTGTCTGCTAAGAAATACTTTTGTAATTTTGCTTCAATAACTAGTTTATATAACAGAAGGGATTTAATATTTTTTAAATTACACTTGTTAGAAAATTTGGGCTTGAAATTCTTTTCCAGTTGGGGAGGGGGATTGAGCCCATCCCTTTCCTATGAAATTTTGATATTTCAATTATAAACCCTTAATTTGAGACCAAAACAAAAAGTAATATCAATTATTAAATATTTAACAAAATGTATAAGTTAATAATTATTATTTTGCTTGAATTGTATTAAAATAAAGAACATTTAAATAACAATCGTGAAAACACTATTTTGGTGCATAATACATATATACAAGGAAACTGAATTTATTATTTTAACAAATAAATTAACTATTGTGAAGTAATTAAGATATTTAAAAACACAAAATAAATAACTTTAATACATAATTCCTCTAACACATTTCATAATCCTGACAGATATTTTTGGATAACAGGAACAGTTTCTGAAACAGACTTTATTATGTAAAATAATTCCGAAAAATAATTTTTTCTATACTCATCAACATACAGCTTTCCAAATTTTCTTGAGTTAATGTAGTTCTCAGGCGATTCTTTACTATTTTCAGTTTGGAGAAACTTCTTTCGCAAGCAACTCGAGTCCCAGAAAAAGTTAGCAGATTGTTTTTAACAAATATAAATTGCAGTATGCATTACAATATAAATTATCTATCAAAATGTTAAAACTTATAATTTTTTTTTGCATTTAGTGCAGTTTTTCCTTTTCTGTTTCCAAATCGTCAGATTTATCTTTCGTCACTTTCTCTAAAGTTGTTTTATACCCTCTGTCCATTTCGACACAAAATAATGTCTTCATGCACATTTTCCTCAAACATATTCACAAAACTTTTTAAAAACGTTTTTCGGAAGGCAATTTTCTTTTAAAAAAAAATCTTAGGATTCAAAAGTGGCAAATTCCGTAATTACAGAAACGTTTGTTCCAAGGAATTTATTATTTGATCCGATGTTATATTGAATGCATTGACACGAAACTGATCATTTGTATTTTAAATATATATTTGCTGGCAACTTCAATTAGTATAATGAAACTCTCAACGAAACAAGTGTACTTTTGATCATTCTAAATGCTGCGAAATAATTTAGGCAACTAGTTTGTATATATCTCGAAAGCAAAGCAATAAAAATGTAAAGATGTTCAAATATACATGAGCAGTAAGAATCGTTTTAAATTTCAAAAGGTGAATATTTCTTTTTTGCACCATATCTGACTTTGGCATTAACCCTTTAGCAACTTCTTGCACACATAGGCTGGTAAAATCTTCGCGAAAGGGACGAGGAGCGTGCCTGCTAAAGTAAACGTGTCATTAACATTCGCAAAACGAGAAAAACCGCAAAAACGTTCAGTAGATATATGTAATATGTATTTCTATGGACTTCCGGATTTTCAAGTTTTAAAATAAAAGTTATATTACTAGGATATTTTTTTGCAAAAACTGGTATATATAATTAAAAAATAATAATAATTCAATGCTTATATAATTTTTATTTTTGACATGTTCAGTTTTGGATGTACGCTCTTCTAATTAAGTGTTTATTTCGTAGCTGTGAAAAGAGTATTCATAAGGTTAATAAAAAGTTTTTTCTATCTTATCATAGGTATCGAATATTTTTGTAAGTGCTGTTTTTTTCGATGATCATTGAGTTTGCCCAATAATGGTGATTCTTTAAAATCTTGTTTTCTCGCTGGTGCTTATCCAGACATACATTCGCTGGTAGGATTACCAGTACATACATTTAATAATTGAAATAGGAATGCACCCTCTAGTACTAAACTAGTAGAATCTACTAGTCGATTCAGCACATGAGAAAAAGCACCAATCGTGCATTTGCCCATGCACTTCTTTGGATTGTCATGAAGTGAATCCTTGCTGTCAGTGCATATTTTTGCAGCTCACACAGTTTAGTTGAATTTTTCTACACACTTGTTATCTCTCTACGCCAATATTTTTTTTTTATATAGCTTGTTAGAAGAGAACGTAAATAGTCTTGTTGAAAACCAAGGCAGATATAACGTGAACCAATTACCTATACACTGCTGCTTTTTTTTTGCAGACGATCAGGATCGAAACTTGTAACCCTCCTATTACTAGCTCGCTTCACTGTCAGATACTATAATTCGAACTCGCAACCCACCGATTATGAGCCGATTACTTTAGCCTTTGACCGCATTTTCGGTGCTATCATTTCACTATTTACTCTTTTGCTAATGAACTCAATTAGTTTTACATATTACTCTTTTTTATGAATCATTATGAATTATATACAATCAAACGGATAATGATTTATCATTGTAAAATTTAATTAGAAATGTTTTAGATCAGCATTAAAAAATTTTCACATCAATATAAACATCGTATTTTTATTATAAATATTAATTTTCCACAACGGTAAAAAGTCTGTATAATTGATAAAATCTTATTTAAAAAAATGCGTTCAAATATCATCGCACCAAAAAGCCTCTCCAGAGCTACAAGTGTGTATCTGTACTTCGAATCGTTCCAGTGCATACGCACCCTCATTCAGGACATCAGACTCTGTCTGTTCCTCGTCATAATTCCATCCTTCCTCTTTGTTATCCTCCTCGTCAGGCATCTGATTGTCTTCGTCGAAATCTAGGCTGTCATCGTCATCATTTTCGTCCATCGTACCTACATCGCCATCATCCGTCCTTTCATCCTCATAATCCTCCATCGTTCCTTCTGCGGAATCATCCTCGTCTAAAGTCGTCGTTGTCGTTTCCTCGTCATCCCATCTTGCAGTCGTCTCTTCCTCGTCATTGCCCTGTTCACCGGCCGCTTCGTCGATCCGTTCCAGCGTCGAGTCGTTTTCGACATTGTCCCAATCTATCCTAACCCACTGGACTCGATCGTAGTCGGCTCGTAGTTTCTCTTCTTCGTCATCCTTCCAGTCCTTTTTCTCGTTCGCGTCATCCATGGTATAGAAGTTCGCACCCACCTTCTCCGTCCCTTCTCTGACGAAGCTCGCCGTGGATTCGTACGATTCAGCCACGGGCGATGACGACGGGATGTATCCGTACTGCAGAAGGGCGAGCTGACGACGATGGATGTCTTCGTGGAATCCGGGTTCCTCAGTGGGTTCTTCCACCCGTCGTCTGGGGATGCCTGAAACATTAACTTGCGTGAGGCACTGTTCACAGTTAGGTTAGTAAGACGAGGACAACACATGATCTGCCAATACGCGCAACCTTACATAGGCATGAAGACATTAGATCATTACGGATTTAAGGTGCACTAGTCTCCGTTATAAAGTGGCGGCGCGAAAAGAACGAATCTGACAGCCCTCCAATTACGAGATCGACTTGCATATGTTGGCTTCGAACCCGCTTTCATCGGAAACTAGTCCGATGCCTTCACTTTTCGGCCACCATAAACCTTTCATATACAGGGTTCATACAAATTTTCAAAAGTAAAAATTAAGTAGTTCTCAAGGACTTTTTAAGAACCTCTCGATAATTTTTTAAGGACCTCTTAAATTTTTTGGCGCCGTTAGCGGAGAATTGCACATTGTTTGACGCAAAATTGGCACATAATCACATGTCAGTGGAGTTTGTAGAAAGTTGGCGCAGGGTACCACTTCCGGCAAACTCTGGTGCAGGATTCCCATCCCTTAAAGATGTTACATTCTTCTTAATTCTCTCGTTTTTCTAGAATGAGTATCGATTCTTCACAAAACAACAAACGAACTGAGATTTTCCAACGATGAAGTGTCTTGTATTATAATGAAATACCACTGACTAAAAAATCGAACAAAAGAGATCAAAAGTTCACTTTTTTCTGACGCTAAATACGTCTATACACGCCTTTCTCTCCTTGCCGATTTATACTTACGTAAAACGGTCAAAAGCGTGGACACGATCAACGTAAAATTCGGAATTCTACATTTCAATTATTTTAATGCACCCAGAATTTCGAATTCGAAAATTTAAAAAAACTCAGAATTTAGGGTTAGACACAGAAAAATACCACCCTTGTGAATTAGTAAAAAAAAACATGTTTGAAAAAAATTAAAGACCTTAGTCGAAAATAAAAGACTTTAAGGGCCCTTAATTAAGGACCTACCTAAATTAAGTAGTTCTTAAGGACTGTGTGAACCATGATATAGTTTATACTAGCTGTCTGGCTCTACGTTGCTGGGGAAGCTGTTAAGGCATATACATTAAAATATACTGATCAGCTCCCGTTGGGACTCGAACGCGAGTCCTATTGTTACAAAGTCCCACGTGCTAAGAATTATACTGCAAAAGTGCATTTTAGCTATATCTTGGGAATATTAACAAAAACAAAACTTATTAAATCTTCAAAGTAGTTAAAATAATTAAAGAACTAAATGGAATTTTAAAATTCACACCCTCATGTGCAGATCTTGAGGATGAACATTATCTCTATATAATTTTTCAACCTTTTATAAGCAGACGAAGTATGTGTTTTGCGATCCACAACAGGACAGTTTTCTTTTATAATTATGGATTAGGCTTGAGAAACATTGGCGGCTCGTGAGTAAAAATACTAGTGCATTGACAGATAACGCTTTGGTAATATATTAGCAAGACCGATAACTCATTTTCGATTTTTTTTTTTTAGATGTCTTTCTGTTGCTCTGAGGCAACGAAGAATGGAGTGTCTGTCTGTCTGTGGTTTCGAACAAAACCACTCATTTTGAGTTTTTTACATGAATTGGGATACACTGATTCAGAAAACCGTATTAACATTTTTTATCTGTTAGTGTGGATTTAACTCAAAAACGACTGAACGGATTTTTATGGTACTTGCGTCATTATATTAATAATCTTCCAACTTGACATCTGCACTTCGTTTCATGTGAATATCTTCAACCGTTCAAAAGTTACAGAACTTACCATTTTCCCATACATTATTCCAATTGAAAATTTACGCTGTATATCGTCCCTTCATAACATTATTGTTAAGTGCCACCTTGGTGACCAAAAATATATTCTCATAATACTGGCTGTCATCTACTATTGCGATTTGTCTTCGAAAAATACATTTACTGAGCGGCAGATTATAGGAATCGGTCGTTAACAAAAACCTATAAATCCGAAGGAGGAAGATAAACCAGCTGTTTCGCCTGACGCCATGGGTACTCATTCATGTCCCGAACATGCTTTGCTTTATTTCATGATCTTAAACACGTCGGTGCCTAATTTTCTACCAAATTTTATTAAATTTTTATCAATATTGCTATTTGTTACGGAGTGGAACGGTGCTATAGTGTCGGAATGGATCACCCTAAAAGTTTAACTTAGGGTTTCTATATTTATACTTCCATGTAGCTTATTTTTTAAAGTTTCACCTTAAAAACATTTTATTGAAATTAAAAAAAAATATATTTTCAAAAAATATTGACTCAAGCATATTTAAAGTTATATTTCCCAATTCTCTGAATTGCAGGTTGAAAAGTTATAAATAAAAATAATTCCTAATTTAAATTTACATTTCTTCAAAAATTATATTCCAACACCTATATAAACTCCGGTCGCCAATTGGCACAAAAAAAAAATTCGCCAAATACGATAAATTATTTTCTTTGATATAAGAAATAGCATACTCGCATGCAGAAATGCATAGCCAGTATTAATACTAAGGAATTTGATGTTTACTACATGCGTTTATTGTCATTGAAGGGTTTGTTTTTATACAAAAAAAAATGCAACTTTTTAAATAATATAAGTTTTTAACACCAAGAAGCAACATCGCTCCATGCCTGCTTTAATTTATATTAAAAATTTAAAGATAGCGGTGCTTCGTTACCAATTGAACGACACAAGATTTATGTCAATCGTGCTATTTTGCAACAGAGTTACAGTGAAATCCTTTTAAAATGGTGTTTCCTAATATCCCATGCAGCATGTTTAAAACCCGACAGTAACCCGTTGTTTTTATCGTTATTTGAAATATCTTTATAAATGAAATGAAATATATGCACGTTGATTCGAAAAGATAAACGTAAAGTTCAAGTCTGGCAATACCAGAGTGGTTTAGCCTAAATGTAGGGAACATGCCCTCGCGTTTTTCTTCTGTGGCGGTTGTGTTTTCCCAATAAGACTCTGGATTGGTAGATTGAATTAACCAACCAATCCAGCTTCCAGCGCCAAGGAGGTAAAACACAACCACCACAAAAGAAACCACCGAGGACATGTTTCGTACCTTAATCGAATGAGAGAGACAATTTAAGCAGCTCACGGGCCTCGGAGGTCTGGAGTGTTACTCTCAGGGTCAAAGATGTTTTACGTCAAAAATTAGGATAACAGCAATCCGATTAGTGTTCAAATTTCTGGAAGAGTTATGTTTATAAGAGAATACTGAAAAATGAATGGTAGTTGAATATTTCCATATTACCTTGCTCTTGTAATATTTTGTCGAAAACTTGCTCATCAATGCGTTTCGGTAGAACTTGATGGTTGTCGATAGGGATGGCCTTGGTTGGACCCCGTTTGGATTTTGACGCATCTGGCAGCAATTTCTTCTTTTCTTCACGGACCCATCTGTAAAAGAGGTTTGCGAAAGACGACTATTGAATGCCAAAATATACAAATATGATAAATATCTGTATATAACTAGTAATTCCTGAACAGTAGACAAACAAAAATAAAAAATATATATAAGTCGATTTTAATGGTTTCATGGAACATTCATGCCAAAATTGAAGAAAATAGAACAACGTGTGTGGTCGTAACTGCGTAAGAAACTTCGGCCGCTCATGGTTAATTAATTTAAATGGTTGATTGATTTAAAGTTGAATGTACATAACACAAGATTCCCCTCTCAATATTTAGATAAAAATTCCCTTACTTTTCTAGGTTTTCCAGAAGATTTTAAAAAAATAACAGATGAAGATGAAATTATTTTTTCAAGTATTAATATTGAGGCTGGTAAAAATAAAGCGCTTATAAAAAATAACCTAAGAAAGTATGCAAAATAGAAAATTTAATATTTTTATTTTCATGATTTTACATCAATGACAATAAAAAGAATATAACCGACATTTACCTCTAACATTTTTAGAAAGATTCCACGAATTTTCAAAAAATTATAATTTTTTCCCCCTAATTTTTTAGACCATTTTCATGTTTCCTGATAATTTAATTTTTTTTCTCATGTTCGTGACCTTGATAAAACTCCAAAAGGGGTGAATTTCCAAATTATTAGGGAGGAAGGGGAGATTTACTTTTAGTAATAAAAGTTGTAGTTATCGACATATAAACGAGTGGATGGATGCACTTTTGTAATTAAGGAACGATTGTACGTATTAACGTCGCACTGGAGCTACATACTATGCAACTGACGACGGTACGATGGTTGAATAACGTCGCACTGAGCTGCACAGTGGGCTGTTGGCCGAAGGTCCGGGGTCTATCTCGAAGGAAAGACCCGGGAACGTTGCCTCGTAGTTTAAATCATGTTCAGATAACGAGTATAACACCTGAGCTGGCACCTGACGCAACCACAATAGGCGTCAATACATTGGACCACGATCAGATTTAACGTGCACCAGTCCCTTATACAAGTCGGTGGAATTGTGGATAATTTCAGAGGACTTTTGTAATTAAGGAACGAATTTGGCAACCCTTTGATCACGACAACGCCTCATTTTTTAACTTTTGTCAAGTCGTCTTTTCATGCCGATTCGAACTCGCAATTCTCTGGTTGCACATTGAGCCACCGGGGCTCGGCGACGGTACGAAATCTGTCCCGAAGACATGCAAATGTACATGTACTTCAACATAAACACACATATTGGCGCAAATGTAAATGTGACGCCTAAGGGCTATTCAAATTTTGCCACTTCCCCTTTCTAAGAAAGCAGAATAAAAAGCAAAACCTAGTATTCATTTTTTTTAATAAAATGGTTTGAAGCTAAATTAAAAATAAACCATTAAAACAAGTTAAAAATAAGCAAATTTTTTTATGAGAAATATATATAAAAAATCGTTCTTTATTGTTTAATATCATTCTTTTCAGAGGAATATAGTGCATCAAAAACAAAGAAAACGTAAAATATTTTCAATTTTGATTGATACTCTTATGAATATTAGTATTTAAAAAAAAATTAGTCTCTCCCTTCTATTTTACCTATTCGAGCTATAGCCCTACAAGCTCCCATGTAAATACGCAACTGTAAACACTTGTAGTTCGAAGTAAGCAAGTGCACATTCACGTAAACAAGTACACTTCAATGTAAACAAGTATATTTTTGAACTTAAACCCATGTAATTTAACGTAAACAAGTACACTTCAATGTAAACAAGTATATTTTTGAACTTAAACCCATGTAATTTAACGTAAATAAGTACACTTCAATGTAAACAAGTATATTTCAACGTAACCCATGAAATTTAAAGTAAACACGTGTACTTTAACATTAACACGTGTAATACATTCGGTGGCCTTCCCTTTCTCGGGAAATTAATATCCGATTCAACAGCTACCCCAATGCAATTCACGATCTTCTCGTGTGAACATACCTATTTGATTCAATGCAACGCCTACCTTTTCGGCTCTTCATCGCCGGCTCACTGTGTAATCAATACCATATAAATAACGTTAAAAAATAGAGCAACACTTACCGATCTCTCTTGCGTCGGCGAATCAACCTCTGGCAAAAAGTTTTAAAAACTGAAGCTGTACCACCCATAATATAAAATCGAATTAAAACCTTTGAGATAAAATTAAAATTAGGGTTAAAAACTCCGAGATCACTGCTTCCGACTAACACAACATGAGGTCCAAAGTTTCGACTGATACTACAACCTGGCGATTCTTGCAAGTTTTGAAAGACTGCATTTCTGTTGGACACTGCAAACACAAAAGATCTTGTCCTTCCTACCACCTGTATTCGGCGGGTCACATTGTCACTATCTTTCTGTGAATGAAGTTGGGATTTTGAATAATGGTTCTTTTGTCAGAAGCAGGGGATTGGGGAACCTTTTTCAAGGAATATAATTATAGGGGGTTTAGGACAGGAGCAAGTGATTGATTTGTTAGTGGAACTTATGTACTTGGGAAAAGTAGACTTGTCGGTGGCTAGGCTAGCTAAAATACCCAGATATGAAGGCACGGTGGATGGACGCACGGTGACATCGCTGGACTGTTTAGCCGTCATAAGAAAGAAGAACGCAACTCCGAAAAGCGAAACTTTACAAGAAAATTATCACCTGCCTCAAAGTTTTGATACTTTAAAAGGCTGTTGTATTTAAAAAGGCTCTCTTAAAAGTAGTTTGTAAGGACAAAGTTTTATTTTGGCGATAGTCATATTTTCTTATACTAATAAAGTTTACCATATTTTGCTATGTAAAACTCATCAAGGATTTATGGTATTATTAGTATATAGGGTCATATATTTTATCAAAACCCGTATTAAACTGCGATATAAATTTCACTATAACTCACCATTATATTTGATTTATGAATTTTTAATGTCATAAAAAGGTGTATATTTTAAAGACAAATTGGAGAAGCTAAATTTTTTTTAATTGGAGTCAGGGCTTTTCAACTTACGACAGCAGTGTTGTCTTATGGTTCAAAAATACGAAACAGTGTTCCCGGGTCTTTCGTTTGGGATATATCCTAAACCGTCGTCAATAGCCTATTGTGCGATCTAGTGCGACGTTTATGCAACATACCAACCTGTTTGTGAAGTATTTTTTTTTGTGTGTGTGTTGACTGATACAATAAATTAGACCATCTATAAAGGGCGGGTGCACCTTAAATCTGAACGTGATCCAATGTTTTGACCCTTATTAAAGTTACGATGGGTGCGTTAATGCAACCAACCAATAAAATTGAATATTTAATTAGACAATAATCAATTTTGGCCTTGGTCTAGCTTTTTCTAAACCAAACAAATTCTCGAAAAAAAAAATATTTCGTATATCAAAGATGATTGGTTTGGTTTGGTTAATTAACGTCGCACTAGAGCTGCACAGTAGGCTATTGGCGACGGTTCGGGGTATATCTCGAAGGAAAGACCGGGGAACGATGCCTCGTATTTTTGAACCATGGTCAGAGACGAGGACAACACCTCAGCTGGCACCCGACGCAACCTCAATAGGCGTCAGGACATTGGACCCCGATCAGATTTATCGTGCACCAGTCCCGTATACACGTCAGTATGATTTGTTGGATGTTCTGGACGACTTTCTAGCATTTTTGTAGCGAAGCTGGCAACCCTCCGATCGCAAAATCACTACTTTTTTACTTTTCTGTGTCAAGTCCGACGCACGGATTCGAACGAGCCTCAGTTGCTCAGTTGGTAAGGCGTTCAGCTACTAATCAGAGGATTGGTGGTTCGAATCCGTGCAATGGACTTGACATAGAAAAGTAAAAAAGTAGTGATTTTGCGATCGGAGGGTTGCCAGCTTCGCTACAAAAAATACTAGAAAGTCGTCCAGAATATCCAACAAATCATACTGGCGTGTATACGGGACTGGTGCACGATAAATCTGATCGGGGTCCAAAGTCCCGACGTCTATTTAAGGCGTTGGGTGCCAGTTCAGGTGTTTCCTCGTCATCTGACCATGGTTCTAAAAAAATAACGAGGTGCATGTATGAATGTGTGTGTGAATGTGTATGTGTTCCCGGGTCTTTCCTTCGAGATTGACCCCGAACCGTCGCCAATAGCCCACTGTGCAGCTCTAGTGCGACGTTAATTAACAAAACCAAACCAAGCACGGATTCGAACCACCAATCCTCTGATTAGTAGCTGAACGCCTTATCCACTGAGCAACTGGGGCTCTCTATCTCGAAGAAAAGACCCCAACCACAGAGACCCCAACGATGATTGAGCAAGCTGCTTGCTTTGGCTGAACTAGTGTCACACTAGAACTGCACAGAGGGCGATTGGCGACGTTTCGGGGTTTTCACGGTGGATTGTTTGGTTGGTTTGTTAAAAAACGTCGCACTAGAGCTGCACAGTGGGCTATTGTTTTCACTGTGGAAAGATTCGCGAACACTACCTTGTATTATTGACCTATTGTCAGATGCCGAGGTCAACACCTGAGCTGACACCCGACAATATTTAAATAAAAATGCCCTGATAGCTCTTTAATTCTCACTGAGAGTTGCACCTTAGATCTCCGTGGCCCACGATCGGTTATGGTTTTGTTTTGTTTGGTTTTGTTAATTAACGTCGCACTAGAGCTGCACCAGCGGGCTATTGGCGACGGTTCGGGGTCAATCTCGAAGGAAAGACCCGGGAACACATACACATTCATACATGCACCTAGTTATTTTAGAACCATGGTCAGATGACGAGGAAACACCTGAACTGGCACCCAACGCCTTCAATAGACGTCCACGATCGGTTATAATCTTCCCTCTAGTATTGAAGCTCAATCTCTCTGATATTCCTCAAAGGGCCATCCGTGAATTCTATCCCCTTGTTCGGAACAACGTTCACGTACTTCATTTTGTACATAAAACACATATATATTTTTAAATGTTTTGTTTTTATGGTACAACTAACAATAACACATTTAACCTCTTATACACAGTGGGCGTTTTTTACGGACGACGAGGAATAATACTGTCAACCCACCGATCACGAACTCTTGAAGTCGATATTCGAACCAGCAACGCTCCGATTATGAGTCGAATATTCTACCACTGAACAATAACAATTAGTAATATCCAAAATAATAAACTATTGATAATTAACGTGAAATAATTAACTTTATTAAATTGATAACTATTTTAGATTTGAAAATAAAACTGCTTAAGTTCTTCCCGCAATATTAGAATTGATGAGCCGTTCCACATAAGAAAAAGAGAACGGCGAGAGCTCTCCCGAATGACTAAGGCACAAAATATGTAGTTCCTCACAAAGATGGACACCTGCCTGACAAGGGGCGGGTCCTCTTCGAGACACTTTGGGGAGATGCCTTTGTCCTATCCCTGCAGCACATGACTGAACGAGTCTCCTCCTCTCATTGGAGAGTAGCATTCTGAAGTGTGCTGTAGATACAGAGCTGCTTCGCAGTAAATATTGGAAACGTGAGACAAATACTGTTATAATGTACATTTAAATGTCATTTATTAAAAAAAAAACATTTTATATTAAGTATATAACTATGAAAATAATATGAAACTACGAGAAAGTTTACGTATAAATAAAAAGTCAAAAGTACTGTACATGCAGAATTCGTGCAAAAAATGTTGTATTAACGTTGTTGACGCACCGGAAATATTATACAATACAATATTACGTGGTCTCGAAGGACATGGGCTTGTGACCCTTCGCATCCAGTATGATAGTTATTTGAATACATAGCTTGTGCTCAAGGCACTCATGAGATATTATGTACATGGGATTTTAAGAATCGGAAATATTATGCCGGAATGCATTGCCTTTGAGCCAACATTTAAAATTATTTTACTGGTATCTTTAAGAAAAATAAATTTGAAGTGACTCAAAAGGCAAAGAACAGCAGAGCTTGTATTAGTTGCATAACGGACGGGGCTGCTAATCCAAAAAGTTCACCAAATTAAGAGTTAGATCATGTCTAGAATCTAACTTTTTATGGGTAAAAAAAAATTGTAAAATTCAATTTTTTAAATATGCTAAAATTATGGTTTGCACTCTTCTAAATAAGTTTGCAAAATTCTAAAACTGTGTTTTTAATGAGTTATTTGAGATTTTATGCTGGATGACAGGTACGTTTATGAGGAACCTTTATTTTCCCTCAGTGTGTGGTTTTTCTTAATATGAAGTGATTCGAAAAGTTAATTTTTTTTTACTATTAATGAAGAAATGTATATTTTTTTAAGCATAGTTTATAATATATGTATATTATAAACTGGTATGCGAATTAGCTCCCTGGGTAGCAGTTTTATTAAAAAAAAATTATAAAGTAAAATGAGCTTTAAGGAAAAAATGTGTGTTATATGAATAACTATCTATATAAAAACCAAATACAGCATAGTATACATATAGTATAGTTAATGCCAATTTTTATGTATTTCAGATCTGAGAAAAAATTTTGGTGAAAAAATATAAATATTCAAAAAAGAATGAACGTTTTAAAAAAAGCTAAAAAAAATTGAACGTTATATATTTTGAAAGACAAAAAAATTGCGGAATTTTTGTGGGATACATTGTTCTCTTATATAAATTTACATAACACACATTAAAAGTTTGACTCAAAAAGTAAAAAAAAAAAAAAAAAAATGGTACCGTATCCCCTTAATTACGAAACACAAGAAAGCTTGGAGATAGTTTTAAATTAAAGTGGAGAGTAGTTAGAAATCTATTACATAAATATTAGTCCAAATTTAGGTTTGCCATTTGAAAAAATGGAGCAAGAGCAGGTCTAAGACTACGATTCTGGTTCGCGTTATTCACTTTTAGCCCAATTTTTCTTATTACCAGTCTGACTAGTTGTAGGTGTAGGAGTTATGAAAAGGGAAAACAGCGAGTTTGTCTCAAATGTGTAGATTTAGACATAGTCAAGCCAGTTTTATAATAAATCTAATTAAAATAAAAAAAATATTATTCTATATGCAATTGGACCTTTGAAATATATTAAAATTTTATTTCTGTTTAATATTTTATTCATTATTATTATTATATCTGAAAATGAAGCTCATTCCCACATTAATCTGATTTCAGAAATCCCCTGTTGAAATAGAATCCACCAGAGATAGTATCCTACTCCAGGCGATAGTGGGTTACATCCGCAATTCCCACAGTGAAGTCCACATCCTAAGTAGCATCTGTTTCTATATTTTGTTAAAAATGCACTCTCATTTTTTAAGAAACTTTCGTCAATTTTTACGAAACAGACAAGTGCAATAAGCTTCGATTAAATACTTCGTCAAACTGAGGGAATTCATTTTGTTGTTTTTTCCATAGAGTAATGACACAAATAGAGGAATGAAAATGCTGATTTCCGTGTGTCCATCATTGAAACCACGTGATATGTGGAAATGTCGTTTAATTTTGTATTTAAATATCGTTTTTTTGAACGAGTGGCACAATTTAAGGGAGTTTAACAGATATATTAAGGAGATTTTTCTTACTTTGTAGTTTTGAAATAATGGCATTACGTTTTTATGTAAAACATTTACCATAAGCGAAGTTTTTTCAATTTTTATTTTGTATACTTCAATAAGAAAATATACACAATAGAACCTGAGAAATATAAAAAGTTTCGCTTCTTCGAGTATTGAACACAAATAAAATATTTTTGTTTCGTTAATGAAGCGGAACTATTTAGCGCATATTGTTTGAAAATAAGTAAATACGTACATATATGTTAAGAAGTTGAATACGGACAGTCCTTATCACCAAAAAAGAAGAAAGTGCGCCAAATTTGAAACTCATGCAGATGTCTGTACGCCAAATGTGGCAACGCTATAACCACGTGATGTTGGTTTTTCTTTTCAATGTTGACATCGCGGCCTTATGAGAGACTGGTATTGAAGGCGCTCTCTATTTAATATTACAACTCTCTGGTTTTTTCACGAAACTTATTTCTTTCAAATGAGGCCGATTTCAAATAAATATCGTCAGGCCGACTATAACCGCGGACCTCTCGGTCCGAAGTCATACGCTTTATCGAACATTGCAGAACGGGTCGTTTGAATTCTGAAAATATAAAGAACCAAAACCACCGGGAAGGAATCTGGGTAAATTAGTTTGGTTACAAATTTGAAGATTCTTGTTTCGTCAAAAGTCAAGAAGAATGATGACGAAACGATTTTCAAATATGACGAAAGTAGCCTTGATGATCGCAGTATTCTAAAAACTGACAGTTATTTCTGAGAGTACTACTGCCGGGATTCCTCCATGTCCCACACGAGTGTTGCAAGAAGACGTCTTTGGCCTGCAACTCGTGACAGCCTTCGTAAAGAACTGCGGGCAGCACTTGGTCGATCGAGTGCCCTGGACATTCTGGAACTAATCCTGGACTTCTTGACCAGGATGAAACCTGCATTGTACACGAAGGACCCAACCCAACGCAACCAGAGCTACATCAAAGTCCCGACGTCTATTGAAGGCGTTGGGTGCCAGCTCAGGTGTTGTCCTCATCATCTGACTATGGTTCAAAAGTACGAGGCATCGTTCCCGAGATAGGCCCCGAACCGTCGCCAACAGCTCAATATGCAGCTCTAGTGCGACGTAATTAACCAACCAACCAGAGCTACATCATGGGCTATTGGTGAAGATTCGTAATCTATCCCACAGGAAAGACCCGATAACTCTGCGTGGTAATTTTGAACTAAAGCTGAATAAAAGTTTGGTTTGCTTTGTTTAATTAACGTCGCACTAGAGCTGCACAGTGGGCTATTGGCGACGGTTCGGTGCCTATCTCGAAGGAAAGACCCGGGAACGATGCCTCGTATTTTTGAACCATGCTGAATAAAAGAAGTAAATAAACTCGCTTTGTTAATTAAATAAACTTATTTCAGCCAAACCAAGAGCACAATCCGTTGGTTGGTTGAATCAACGTCGCACTAGAGGTACACAGTGGGCTATTATTAAGGGGTTCGAACCGCCTCGGCTCGGATGGTTTAGCGTTTAGCTTCGATTTCAGCAATTAAAGATTACTAGGCAGTGATTTGAACCATAGCTTTAAACCATGACCAGAGGATTGTGAGTTCGAATCAAAGTGGACTTGACAAAAATTAAACTGTAGCGATCTTGAGATCGGAGGGTCGCCAGATTCGTATCAAAATTACAAAAGTCGTTAAAAAATATCCTTAATTACCACAAGCGTGTATACGGAACTGGTTCAAAATATGATCGGGGCTCAAAATATGACTGGCTTTAAATATGATCGGGGTCCAATGTCCTGATGCCTATTGAGGTTACGTCGGGTGCGAGATCCAGTATTGTCCTCGTCATTTGACTTTGGTTCAAAAATACGAGGCAGTGTTCCCGGGTCTTCGAAATAGACCCCAAACCGTCATTATGAACCTCTGGCCTCCTTGGCCGAGCGGTTAAAGGCGTCAGCTGGGAATCCGAGGATTCATGGTTGGATCCTAGGCGATGGACTCGACAAAGAAAAGTAAAAAAAGTAGTGATCGTGAGATCGGAGAGTTGCCAGCTTCGCTACAAAATACTAGAAAAGTCGTCCAGAACATCTGCAAAAATTAACGGCGTGTATACGGGACTGATGCACGATAAATCTAATCGGGGCCCAAAGACCCGACGTCTATTGAAGGCGTTGGGTGCCAGTTCAGGTATTTCCCCGTCATCTGACCATGGTTCTAAAATAACGAGGTGCATGTATGAATGTGTGTGTATTATGTGTTCCCGGGTCTTTCCTTCGAGATAGACCCCGAACCGTCTCCAATAGCCCACCGTGAAGCTCTAGTGCGACGTTAACTAACCAAACCAAACCATTGGTAACCTCTAGTGCGACGTCAACTAACCAACCAAACCTCTAAACGGCGGTTGTTTTCTAAAGTCGGCGAAGAAAGAAACTGACAACCTTTTGATTATAGTTCGTTCCACTCTCCAATTCGAGATTCAAACACACAACACTGCGATTATGAGCTCGCTACTCTGACCACTCGGCCTCTGCGGGCTCTCGAAAATTGAAGGATGCCTTGCTGCGCAAGAAGATCACGCCTTCGACGATGAGCGTGGTCTATACTCATTTCAAAAATAAGTGGTCATTTATACTTCAACTTTCTCGTAATGATTGTTAATATGCGACAAGGCCCCGCCAACTCTGAGCATTTTTACTATTGCTTCTTCCTTTCTTTAGCAACATTGCTGATTCTACTACTCCCCATTATCAAAATGGTGAACTAATTCTTGATCTACAACACGTTTGTCATAAAAATAAATAAATCGTGCTCCGCTTTTGCATTTGAGTGGCTTCTATGATGTTGCTTTATTTGGATGCCAAATGACAAAGATTATTTTATTTAGTTTTAAAACTTATTAGCGAAAGTAGTTCGAATTAAAATTTAATTAAAAAAAATTTTACCTCTAAAGCTAGAATAACATTACAAACTCAAAGTTTAAATTTATATAAAAATATCCTTAAATGACTGAAATTAAAACAATCAAATCATTCTTTGTGTACCTAATTATTTTAATTATGGCTCAAACTAAAAGCACAAGCAACGGCAGGAAATTTAATTCAAATAAAAGATCCGCCAATTTCTTACAACAATTCATGTAAAAAAACTATTCTAATTCACCATTGTTTTATTTTTCAAACCTTTAAAGTAAATTGGAGGGGCAACACTAATTCAACAACTAAAATCCCAATTTGATCGATCAAACCCCAACGATTCAAGACATTTTTTGAGTAAAACGGAATCTTTGGAAATTGATATCCATTCTGACACTTCACTTATACAATTTATATTCTATATCAATAGAAAGCTTACATTCCATTCAATACTATGATAATTTTTAAATGAATAACTTTTTATGTATTTATTGTCATTTAAAAAAAAGTTAGAGAACATTTTTCAAATTTAAAAAATTTATAACTTGGAGACTAATAAATATTCTATTTTTTTTAAAGCGATAAGTATCAGATAATATATATGGATACTCTTCTATAAAAAAATTATGATTATGGGATAATTGTTTCATGGTTTGCTAGACACAACACAAGTTTGCCATACATTTTTGGGGCTTTAACGTAACCTAACTTCTAACATAAATGCTGTAATACAATAAAAAATACCATCATTGTATTACTCCAAACATTTCCAAACGAACTCATTAGATTAAAAAAAAATTGATACTTACTCTTTGAGTAAGTAGTGATTTGAAATATAAAAGAGGAAATAGGGTTACCGTTACTTTTTTTTTAAAAAAGCGGTATATATTATTAATACATATCGCTTTTGAGATATCTGATTAATAACTCCTCAAATTGATTTCTATGTGAATTTAAACAATGACTGTGACTGTATTTGAAATTCATTGTTAATTATCATTGTTGAAACTTTAACAATTTAACTAATCTGTTAAAAAAAATATCTTTGTATTGGATATATTTTTACAAAATAAATAGCACCATTCCAGCATTAAGCTTAGGCTTTTTAAATAGTTTAAAATACTGTGAATCATGCACCCAATATATTAAAAAAATATTAAAGTGCAAGAGTAATTTCTTACAAAAAGAACAATACTAAAAATAGCATCCCAACTCCGAAAATTCGATTAAATTTGTAAAACTTGAACTGCAACTGTAAAATCAAAGTGACAATGCAATGAAAGAACTGGAAAGTAAGAATGATTTCACAATTTCCTTACTAAATGGTTTTAAGGTTTTTGAACCAAACGTTTTTATGGTTTTTATGGCTTTTTGTTTATTATACTAACGTTTAAACTCTTTTATGGTTTTCAAACCATTATAATATCTAATAATAATGGTTTGAACTTTGAACTGAGTGGTTCA
This sequence comes from Troglohyphantes excavatus, assembly GCA_963932185.1. Taxonomy (NCBI): domain Eukaryota; kingdom Metazoa; phylum Arthropoda; class Arachnida; order Araneae; family Linyphiidae; genus Troglohyphantes; species Troglohyphantes excavatus. Next base: position 69,306,797 of record OZ010667.1, on the reverse strand, counting down.
ACACTTTTAGGTTTGAATTTTTTCGATACTTTTATGGATTCTTTTAATACTTAGAATAAGTATATTTTAATATAATTGATACTAATATAAATTCCAAACCTTCTTCTTTTATTATATGTAAAGCTTATAATTATGTTAATTTTAAATATTTAAATAGAAATTATTAAATAGGTAACGTTTCAGCAACAAAAATGTTTTACAAAAGAAAACTTCATTTTTATAAATACAAGAATTACTTATTTAAAATAAAAACCAACTCAGATGTCCAAAAAAATACGCATATCGTTTTACAACTAGAACAACAAAAACGACCTCTCTGCCGTCATAAGAAAGAAGGTCCTAACTCCAAAAAGCAAAACTTAAAACTACCTGTAGGAAACAAGAAAAAAAAAATATCTCCTGCATCAAAGTTTTGATACCTCAAATGGCTTTTATTGTCTAAAAGTAGTTGTTTGCATGTATAAAAATTTATTTTGGTGATAGTCATATTTTTTTAACCATGCAAGTTTGCCATGCTTTCCTATGTACAACTCATCACGGATTTAGGCCTTTTTTAATATTTACTCGTTATATAGTGGCTTTCTTTTATCAAAATCCACATCGAACTGGAGTTAGAACAAATATAAATGTTATTGTAACTCACCTTTATATTTGATTAATGGATTTTAAATGTTATAAAAAGATGTATTTTTTAACAACAAATCGGAGAAGCGGAAAAAAAAAGGAATTAAAAAAAATTTAGAGTTAGGTTCTTTTTAACAGCACAGACTTTTTAAATTTCCTTATTTTGTACGTTGCAAATGAGCCATACATTTCGACTGAAAACAAGTTTTAATTTTGTTAAAAAAAACGTATTTTTTCTACTACATGGTTTTTAAGAGTAGAAATCCCGCTTTTTGAAGTCATTTCCAAACTCTTTCATTCAGCCAACCACTTATTCATCTATACCAGTGATCGGCAAACCGCGGCTCGCGAGCCACATCCGGCTCTTTGAGTGTGGCTCTTCCACAAATTACCACGTGCGGGCGGGAGCGTTGAAACTTCGTGGCAAAAATTAAAAACAACAACATACAAACTTCACTTACGCAAACTCTCCAAGAAGATGCAAGGCAATTGTTCACATTAGTGTTTGTCAATTATTGTTATGATTGAGAAAGGTATGTTAAGATAGTTTAGACATATAGAGAGGATGAACGAAAGGAGATAGACAAAATACAAGACGAGTGTGGATGGAAGTGGTTGATCTCAGCGAAAGTATTTTAATCCGATTGAGGACGATTTTAGCAAAGGCCAGCTTAGGAGTACCCTAATTAAGTTAATAACAATGTATCTACCTATATAGTTTAAGTTTAAAAAATGTGGCTCTCAGAAATTTCAATAGTTTGGCTCCCAAAAGAAATGTCAATCGTTGTTCTGTTGATATTTGGCTCTGTTGACTAATAAGTTTTCCGACCACTGATCTATACGAAAGCCTGTAACAGTAGTTTTATTTTACACTGGCTGTTTGGCCCCGCGTTTCTGGGGAACCCGTTAAGGCACATACATTAAAAAAATTGAGTGCCCCCCCCCCCCCCCCTCTCAGCTATAAATAAAGGCAATTATTTTCTATATCATAAAGAAACTTCATGAAAAAACCCATGGCGAAATAAGTGACGGTTCTTTAAGAAAAGGTGACATGGAATGACGTCAGATATTCAGTCTGTCCCACCTTCTATTCAATGCGTCTTGATTTCAACCAACCAAACTAATCAAACCTTCCCTCTTCTTCCACAGACTTCCCTCCCCTTCGACGAGCGGAGAAGTCCGCCTCCGACGTGCTTGACGACCTCCACCGCCAGGCGTGCGCCATCCTCTACGGAGGTGGGGACGACTTCCCCTCCGAGGAAGGAACCTCCGAAGCCAAAGCAGAGGAGGTGTGGTATAGACAGAGGACGGAGGAGAAAGGATGGAATTTCCACTGTCAGGTACGATGACATTTTCTTCTCCTTCCGATTCCAATCATTTCGTACTTGAAGTAGATGTTTTAACACAAGAGTTTCGTACATAAAAGATGTGTTTTAACACTATGATGATTTAAGTAGGGGTTTTAACACATGTTTCGTACTTGAAATGGGTTTTTGAAGTCTGTAAATGTAAAGTGTACGCTATCAAAATTGGAAAACAAAACAATTATTTTGAAACTTTTACAACTTAATAGTATATGTTATTTCTATAGTAATATCCCTTTTACGGCCTTTGTACTCAATAGATCTTAACACATGAAAAGCGAGAGAAAAGAAAGATAATTTTCAGGAGCAGCGATGAATCGTGCGTTCATCTCATAATTACGAAAGTTTTTTATTAAAAATGCGTTTAAAATGATTTATTTAAACTTTTTTTATTAAATAAACCGTTGATAAAGTTGTTATCTATGAATGAGCAGAAGCGTTAAACTTTTATGAATTTTTGGCTTTAAGAAATACGCTAATATATTTCTCCCTTACAACAAATGGGTGTGTGTGGGGGGGGGGGGGGGGAGCGGGGGGGGGGTATGCGATAATTATCGCACGGGCACACTAGTAACTCTTTGTAGTTATTATGTAGAAGAGAAAAACTTTGAAAGAAATGTTACTATTTTTTTAATATAATAATCGAATATCCGAATATTATACATACTTCAAATTGCGCCAAACTGTTTCATATATTTTTTCAATATTCATTATTTTTAAATACATCTTAAATAAAACTTTCAAAATTTTTAAATAAATTCGGAAGTTTTTTTAAGAATACGTGTTATTTTAACGAATAAAGCCTACAAAAACACGGAACACACCAAGTGTGATGAATGCACTTACAAACCTACCAGGTTCGAGGCATTTCTTTAGTTCGGCGACTCAAGGAGAAGGGACATCTTATTAAAAACTTAACTTGTTTTTATTTTCTTCCCAAACAATGCTTATGTGGAGGAGCTGTCTTTTTTCCGACCATTCTCAATGGCGGCCTAGTGCTCTCTGTTCGAAATCGGAACCGAAACTTCTCAAGTGGAAGATGCCACATTCCAAACCCAAATGGGGCCTCTCAGCAGTGAATCATGCCCCAAGTGGGCCGGTCTGCAACATTCTCCCACCTTTGAGTTTAAACTTATAAACTCAAACTACAGCTCTCCCCACAAAAGCAAAGTCAAATATACAAAAAGGATACAAAAATATATACAAATACACACATATTGTTCATTGAAAACAAAACAATGAATTATTTACTAACTAAAAGAATGCTTACTAACTAATGCCAAAATATATATACATATAAATTTAAATGCAAGAAAAGTATAAATTGAAAAAAATATTCTAAATATTAAATTCTCTTAAGTTTCATTCTTAATAGCTTAAACGATCTGGTGCATTAACAGTTCGACCACTTTTAGTACGTACACCATTACCAACGTTAGAGTTTGCTACAAGATCTATAGAGTCTTGAATTTCTAAATAATAGAGTTTCTTAATGGGTCTTAAGAACTCCCCTGATTCCGTTTTTACTTGTGCGACCCTTGGCAGGCCATCTTTGCCTGGCATAAGTTTAGTCACTCGACCCAATGACCAAAACGCACGCTTTTTAGTGTCATCTTCAATTAGAACAATGTCTCCTAGTGTCAGTGGCCTAACTTTCTTGCGGTGAATTGTTTGTTGTCGCAACTGACCTAGGTATTCGATTCGAAATCGTTGTCTAAGGTAATTCCTCAATTTTTGTTTGTATTGGGACCTCTTGTTTAGACCGGTGTGATCTAAAGTGTCAATGTCAGTCACATTTGAAGACCTTACCTCTTGAAGGAACATTGATGGGGTTAAGGGTGATAGATCATTCACATCTTCTGACACATATGTCAGAGGTCGGGAATTTATGATTTGTTCACAATCACACAGTATAGTAAACAATTCCTCATACGACAATGAGGCTTTTCCCAAAATCTTTCTTAAGATGCGTTTTATCATTTGAATAATACGTTCCCAAAATCCCCCAAACCAAGATGCTGTAGGAGGGTTGAATTTCCAGTGGATGTGTTGTGCAGAAACAGTTGTTGAAATCTGACCCCAATCAACATTGGATAGTGATCTGTTGGCTCCTACAAAGTTGGTACCATTGTCTGAATATATCGTTGAAGGACGTCCCCTTCTAGCGATGAAGCGGCGAAGTGTCTGAAGGAAGGCTTCAGTCGACAACGAGGTGGTCAGTTCCAAATGTATGGCACGATAGACTGCGCAAGTGTATAGCACAATCCAAGCTTTCTGCCCGTCTTTGAGGTAGAGAGAACCAGCTAAATCCACACCCACTACTTGAAACACAGATGAATCTTGTACTCTATCTTGAGGCAAAGACACAGGTTCGGTTTCACAATTTTTAGCACTGAATCGTTTACAACGTACACACTTCTGTATCACAGAACGAATTGTTTTTCTGGCTTTCACGATCCACAAGGTTTCTCTTAAATGTGTCATCAGCAGGGACACACCAGAGTGTAAAAGTTCTTTGTGTTTATGATCTATCAGCAAATGTACCACAGGATGATCTGAGGGCAAGATTATAGGATACCTGAAATCGATTGTATCCGTTCTGTAAATGACTTTTGTCTTTACCCTTAAAACGCCATTATCATCACAAAAGGGTCTCAGATTATGAATCTTTTCATCATTTACACCTATAAATGACTCATTTTGAATTAGTTTGAAAAGCGCTTTTTCAGCACTTTCAATTTCTAAGCAAGAAAGATCAGGTGATCGAACCACTTCCACTTTCTTCGAATTGCTACAAAAACGAAGAATCCAAGCCAACATGGGAACAATTTTTAAATATGAAGAGAAATATTCGTAATACCAATTATTTGGTTTCACGACCTTATTATGTGCAGTTAACACACTCTTTCGTTTCTCAGAACTAATTATTTCTTCATTTGGCATTTCTTCACTAGAAGGCCACTCGGACTCGGACTTTAAGAGCCAAGATGGACCCTCCCACCATTTTAATTGTATCAACTTTTCAGCTGAACAACCGCGAGACGGAAGGTCGGCTGCATTAAATACACCTGGAATATGATGCCAGAATTGAGGATCCGTCACAGAACGAATTTCGGTTACACGATTGGACACAAATGTACCCCACTGAGTCGTTCTTCGAATCCAGCTCAAAGCTGTGGAAGAGTCCGTCCAATAGAAAGGACGAATTCCTGGGATCTCTTTCAAGTCACTTAAAACGGTGCTTGCCAGTCTTGAACCAATCAAACAGGCCAGGAGCTCCAAGCGGGGAATTGAAATAGGATTTAATGGTGCAACTCTTGAACGCGCACTAACGAATTGAACCACAACTTCAATTTGAGTTTCAATTCTAATGAATATGCATGTTGCATACGAATCTTTGCACGCATCACAAAATGTATGAAGGCTTATATCAATAATACCATTAACATTTAAATTAAACCATCTAGGGATTTTAATAACTTTGAGCAAATGTACCTGTTGCATCCATTTTTGGAACTGTTTAGTGAGGTCATATGGGAGGGGTTCATCCCATTTCAGTTTTAAGCTCCAGATATGTTGTAACATCAGTTTTGGAACAAGTGTCACAGGGCAGGTAAACCCGATTGGGTCGAATACTCGTTGCACTCGTGATAAGATTATGCGTTTAGAAATAACACCCTCTTCATCATTTTTATCCTCTATTCTACAAGATAACGTATCAGAATTTACATCCCAAATTAATCCAAGAACGGGTACAGTACTTGGAACATTAATTTTACTTTCAATATCATCACCCACATTTGTTCGCCAATCACGCAAATTGAAACATGCACTAGATAACAATAACTTTGCTTCTAAAATAAATTTGTGCACTTTATCTTCATCTTCTAAACTCGTTATACAATTATCTACATAGAAAGATTTCTTCAGAAGATTGGCTGTTGGGGTAAGATTACTGGGAGCTAAATTCAAATGATGATTTAAGGTGGCACTTAATAGAAATGGTGAAAATTTTACACCAAAGCACACGCGTCTATGGCGATAAGTTACTAACTCATCAGAATTTTCTTCATTAAACCAGAAGAACCTTAAAAAATCCCTATCCCTCTCAGAAATATTGATCTGCAGGAAAGCTTTTTCAATATCAGATGTTACACCAAATTTGTTTATACGGAAACGGCTGAGTAAGGAAGGTATTAATTCAAGAAAGTTTGGCCCCTTTTCTAAACATTGATTCAGTGATGGTAATCCCTTATATTTACAACTAGCGTCATACACAGGTCTAACTTTAGTACTACTAAATTCTTTAAACACTGGCCTATGAGCCAAATAATGAACACCTGTTTCTTTATTGTTATTTACTTTTTCTATTATATCCTTAACTAACCATTCACTAAAGACATTGTTATATGCATCTATTTTTTCTGAAACAATCAATTTGTTTTTGTAGATCTGGCCCTACTTTCAGCTATATTTTTATTGCTGGGCAAAATAGACTTATCTAAAACCCAGGGCAAAGATACCTCATACCTTCCCTCAGAATCTCTAGTTAAAGTTTCCTCAAAATATTGCAATGTTTCTTCTTGCAATTCTGCTTTTGATTTTTCTGTCAAAGGATCCTTAATTCCCAAGACTTCTAAATCCCAAAACTGAGATATACTTATATCTCTTGCTAACAAAGAAGTTACTGAAAGAGCTTCTCTCTTATCAATAATTCTATCACAGGGTATTTTCCCCATTAAAGTATGACCCAAACGAGTCCCCACTGCAACCAAACCATTTTTTAGTGAAATCACTTGTCCAGTTAACAACTTTCCCGCTACATCAGCCCCTATCAATAACTTTATATCTGATGAAATGACGGGTACGTGTTTATGTTCAACATCACTTAGATGTACGCCCTGTTTTTTAAGGGGGTCCGATACCCAAAATTCGCAAAAAAAGTCATTTTTTTTTATATTTAAAAAATAATATTCAAACTTATCTTAATAACTCACAAAAAACTGCTTCAAAAAATTCCTATTACTTTTTTAGTTATGAATGTTTTAATGATGTGTTCCTATAACATAGTTGTATCATATGTAAACTTTAAAAGCAAATATCTCTGTTCGTGGTTTTGAAATTTAATGAACACTAAAAATACTAAGGCTTTTTTACTATTATACTTAAAATCATAATTTTTGTGTGTATAGCAAGATAAATATATTTTAAATAGATGTATGCATTCAGATTTCCTATTTTTACCATAATTTGTTTTTTAAAACGACTTAAAATGGAATTTTATTTTTTTTCGTCAATTTTTTTTCCAAAATTTCTAATATATTTTATTTTTTTAAAGTGATGTATCTGAATCAAAATTTGAATGCATACATCTATTTACATATTATTCAAGATCTTAAATAAAAAAAATTGCTTCAAAATATTGAAAAACAAAAAAGGAGTAGGAATTTTAAAATCGTTAAAAAATTTACTAAAATTTTAATTTAAAAATAAATGTGCAATTTAAAAAAAAAATTGAGCGTCTTAAAATGGTTTTTTATGCATATTTAGAAAGAGAAAAAAAATTGGATTGTACAAGTATAAAAATAAAGAAAAAAATGTCGAAGGTATCGGACCCCCTTAAGTTCGGTAACCCACGGACCATTAGGCACTTTATTAATTTCCGAACAAATTACACGTTGATCTAGTACGTCAAAATTACACATATAACTGGAATCTAAACTTTTTACATTAACTTTATATTTATTATGTACATTCTCAGACGTTTCTACACCCCCGAATAATTTCTGAACAACTTTTACTTCCCCTAACTTTTTGAAACCCATTATTTCCGCAATATCCCTTGTTAAATACGACAAAGAACTACCAGAATCAATAATGGATCGAACAGAAACTTCCTTATCTCCGTTACATATTTTTACTATTAGTGTTTGCAACACTACATTTGAACTGCAAGCTTGATTAGCCAAAGCGCTATTAACAGTTTCTTCCTGATAATTTTCTACTACTGTATTGTTTGTTTTACTTTGTAACTCTGGACACAAACAAACATAATGTCTCTTTTGACATACAATACACAGATGTTTTGATCTGCACTCAGCTGCTTTATGCCCCCCTCGCTTTAAACATATAAAACAAGCACCCTTTTTCAAAACTATATTTTTTCTGACAGTTAAACTCATTTTAGAAACTTCACTGCAATTTTCTGAGGCATGACCCTTATCACAAAAAATGCAAAGATTTCCTTGTTTAGATTTAAAATTAAATTTATTCTTATAAGCTTGATTATTATTATTATATAACTCAGAGGCTGTGCATGCATTATATTCATTAGTATAATTAGGGTTTTGCGTCTTATTTTTACTTTTATCAACATTAAAGCTATTACGGGCAAGTAGTATTTTTTCTTCCCCTTCAACATACATTTTAAGAAAATTCATAATATTATTTAAATCGTTACCTGTGTCAGCCGATCCCGTATAAACCATGCTTCGTTCAAATTCACGAAGCAGATCTTCCGTCAGACAGCTTTCTACCAAAGGGAATAAAATAGCAGCATATTTTTCCTGTGTTACCCCAAGGGAATTTAATGCCCTTAACCTACTCTCCAGGTCATCGTAGAGTGACGAAATATCACGTCTTTTTTTGTTTTCTCCGCTTAGCACAATTTGAAGAATATCACGCACATAATATTGTATTAAGAGGTTTTCTCTGCCGAAACGTTCCCTGAGTTGATTTATGGCGAGGGGATAATTTTCCGTCGTCGCGGGGAAACTTGAAACCAAAGAGTGTGCCTTTCCTTCTGTACTCTGTAGTAGATAATGCATCTTATCACTTGCTTCCACGGTGGGGCTTTCATGGATCTTTTTAAATTGATTCCACCATGGTAGATAGTCTTGTATCAGTCCGCTGAACTTTCGAAGCTGTATCTCCGGCAGCCGATGGACTGCTGGGGCGGGGGAGATGAGGGGGGTCGCAACCGCGACGGCATCTCCTCGGATTCGATCTGTCGACGAGATCGTCAATTCCTCCAGCTGTTTTTTAGCCCGCACCCGGCAAGCTATCATTTTTTCTTCGTAGACCTCGGAAGCCAGGAATTCTGCGTCGAAAACTTCCTGACTGGATCCCTTTTCTTGGAGTAATTCCATGAATTTTTCGTCCAGAGAAAAGAGTTTTTTAGCTTTTTCCTCCAGATGATCCAAAGCTGTTTGGATGTTGACGGCTTCCTCTTTATTCGCTATTAGTTCATTCACTAGATTAACGCTCCTAGTGAACGACCCTCGCACGGTTGTGCGTCTTTGTTTGAGAGATTCCATTGTCTCCTCGAGTCCCTGTTCGGGCGCCACAATGTGATGAATGCACTTACAAACCTACCAGGTTCGAGGCATTTCTTTAGTTCGGCGACTCAAGGAGAAGGGACATCTTATTAAAAACTTAACTTGTTTTTATTTTCTTCCCAAACAATGCTTATGTGGAGGAGCTGTCTTTTTTCCGACCATTCTCAATGGCGGCCTAGTGCTCTCTGTTCGAAATCGGAACCGAAACTTCTCAAGTGGAAGATGCTACATTCCAAACCCAAATGGGGCCTCTCAGCAGTGAATCATGCCCCAAGTGGGCCGGTCTGCAACACCAAGGATAGTGAAGACTATATATATAAGGTGTGCTCGTTCTCGCGCTGTCCTACAGAAGGCGGGGAAAGCAACTATTTGACGTCATAGTGACGCCTACCTTCGCGTATGTGGGCGTGTCTAATGCTCTCGTTTGTACAGTCGTTTTAGAGTCTACAGAGCAAACTTAATTTACCAAGAATTCTTGTTTGTAACTAATCATGAATTTATTTAAAAGAAAACAGTTAAAATTTGCTTCAAAAAACAATTTGATTCGCTTTGCAGAGTGGTTTAGTTATTAAAATTTCTTGAAATTAATTGGAGCCAATTTGAACCAATGGTTCGTGACGTGCTGCCATCTATTCGTTTTTTTGTGAACTATTTAACGATATTCGCTATTTTTATTTAGAATTTGCTAAATTTTAAGAGTTTAAATTATATTTTAAGGATGGAATTTAGTATGTAAAAATTGCAAAAGAGTTGCTTAATAAATTAAGAGTATTAAAAAAATATTAGCTGCCACGACAGCATGTCCATGAATTTTGAAAGAGTAAAATAGGGGTAGGAACCATCCGGTCAATGCATTTGTATTGGACATATTAAATGAGTTACAATTTCAATCAAGTAAAATACGGGGACATAACAAAACAAGAACGGATTAGTAGTGAAGCTACCTGAACACAATTATTTACAGATATTTACATTATTTTGCTAATTAAAAATTAAATCGCCAGTTGTTACTCAACCGGGGATCGAACCTAAGTAGCAATACTTGAAACACACAGTCAATGAGAATGATCAAAAACGGATAGTAAGGCGGAGCAAAAATAACGTCAAATAGTTGATTTCCTTGCCCACTTTCAAAAAGCGAAAAACGAGCACACCTTCTATATATAGTCTTCACTATCCTTGGGAACACACAACATGTAACATCAAACACACGGTCTTAAACTTGTAGTTGATGTACGCATTCAGGTATTTATCCTTTCGTTTCATGTTTGATTTCCATGTTGAGGTCATTCGTATTCATTAGTCCCGTTGACACAAGTTTCATTTATAAAGAATAATGATATAATGAACCTGGAACGTTTTAAAGTGTAAACAAAAATGAATTTTCACTTACTGAGACAATTTTAAAAATAAATATCTTACTGAAAAGCAGACATAAGCAATAAAACACATATTTTAGAGAGCAAAGACATGAATCATGATAGCAAAAGTTGTAAATTGTATTAATATCCAAAAATTAAATTTCCGATATTTTGGTGTGTTTTGCTGTTGTGAAAGTCTTTTCTTTAAGAAAGGGGTTATTCGTAAATAAAAATAAGGTCTTATTCAATACAACTAAATATGATACTGCTAAACAATGACCATCTCCCAACAATTTGTGACCATTCTCTGTAATGTGCTCAGCATTAAATTACATAGCAATATTTCGGATTTAAAGCTCTTAAAAGGGTCATTTTTTTTATAAATTTTCCCATTTCACTGTACTTTGAAGACTGCACCACAACCTACATAAGAATATTTGGATCTACACGAAAAATGTCGGATTGGGCGCCGAATATAGAACAGCCAATCTTCTGATAACGAACTTGCCGCTAGGCTTGTGCGACGATTCCGGAAGTAAAACATTATCACGATTTCGATTTTGTAATTTTCAACTTGACGATTACACGAAAGTACACTTGGGAATATGGAAGAACTCTCGTTATGGCAAAAGTCAACTCGAAAAAAATTGCATTTGTTTATTAACAAACGTAAGAGTAGCAATTCTTTGACATAAACGGCAAAGTATCTATATTTTTAATAACATAAAGGGAAAACAAAATTGTGTTATTCCTTATTCGTATTTACTTAATGCTACTCTATTTATTCTAATCATAAAATATCGATATATCGGAAATATCGAATTATCAAGAACTAGGAAGCTCCGCCCCTGCTCCGCTGACGCTCCGCCAACCCCCGATAAAAATGACCAATAAAAATGCGGGCGAACAGAATTTTGTAAACAAACTAACTGTTGCCATTCCGCGGAGAGAAAAACAGCGTTTTTCAATCACCGCGTAAGAGAATTATAAATAAAGATATGTAAATTTCGAAATTATTGATATATTAGAAATATCAATTAAATGAAAATTTTGATTAATCGGAATTGATTTTTTTGGCTCTTTTTAATCGCGATTTCGAAATGTCTCCACCGCCCAAGCTTAATTGCCGCTCCTCTGATGACGTTTCTCTAACTTGCAACTCTCCTATAGTTATTGGGAGAAAATAATAATTATTATTGACAATAATAATTGTAATTCCACCCGTTCCCAAACTCCGGATCTACAAATCATTTTGAATATCATCAAATCTGTTTGAACCTTGTTTTAAGGCTGTGCATTCCAGATTCAAGGGGAGACGTACACAGACGACGAGTACGACCCGGATGGAGATGACGAGTACGACCTGGATGGAGACGACGAAGACGACGGTAGCGAGACTCCTCTGGAGGTGATAGGGGAGGAAGAGACCAACGACGAAGTGCAGAGGAGGCTGGTCGTCGTGTACGAGTGCGAGTCCGCGGACGCCCCCTGGATGCAAAGGATAGAGAGAGTTCTGGACGATTCGTACGATCTGGACGATTGGAAAGGAGATGATTTGTATGCGGTTTGAATGGAATGTGTATATGATTGTTGCAATTGCAAAGGAAAAATAAATGTCAATAGTAATTTATTCAAAATGTGTGTTTATTTCATGCATAGGGCCCATTATAACGAGCAGTAAAGATTTAATTGGACAGTCGCGAATTAGAACAAGTTGGTATGTTAATTCAATGAGCAAAAGAAATACGACATAATTACTATAGGGAAAATCAAGATGAGATTTGAGATTTATCCTTTCTAATAATGTATTTTAAAAACGTTTGGTATTAAGATTTTCAATGCAAGGAAAACTTAAAAATGTATTAGAAGACTAATAATTACTATACTGTTTGAAAAATAATATTGTCTATGATACTTTTCATTCCAATTGCTTACTTCAAACTTGTTAAAATCACAATTGAGCAGTAGTAAAAATTTATGAGAAAATGGACAGTCCTACATTTTTCTTTGAATAGGCCCAGATTGTGTAATTTTTTTTTTGTATTTTTAATGTATTGTATTTTTGTATAAAATCCTATATGTGTATATAAAATTATATATACATCTCAAAGAGTATAATAAAGTAGATTTGATATAGTAGTGAAAGATTTGAAAGCCATTATGGGACAACATCTACCAAAACGTTATATTCTTTTACTCTAACTGAAAGCGATATCTTAGTTAAACATAGCATATTATACTCATGAGTAACCGAAATTATTTTGAAAAGATATATTTGTTGTTTTTTAAGAAATAAAACTTATGGCTAGAGCTATGACGACTCAAGTGTCTTAGTAGGATGTAGCATGATAGTAAGGCTTCATTTTTTTTACGAAGTATTATTACGTTTTCTCTATGCCTTTTGTACTCTTAGATGCGGTCACACTTTGATGTAGGTTCCACTGAAACGGGTATGTCGTCGAATGTGAAAAGCCGCAGTAGGTTTTAATTTGCATGTATGAAATAAATCACCTTTAGAACCAGGAAAAATGGTTTCAATGTCAGAGCAAAGTGAGAACACTAACAATAATAGCCTTTACTTAATTCGAAAAGTAAATTCCAATGCGAATAGCCAGCATGTTCTTAAAAAGATGTTCTAATAATAAATATTTTAAGTTCTAAATCTTTAAAATACTACTGGTCTAAGTACTAAATGTTTTGCTTTTAAAGATAATAATATGAAAATTATAAGCATTTTGATAAAACCTAATTTGAATAAAAATACAAATAGGAATAATCTTTTTAAAACGGATTTATTGAATAATTTACTAAACAGATAAAAAGTGTCAAAATAGTAAACATGTGCCAGCATAAAATAAAAGTTTTTTATAAAAGCATTTTTTTATGAAGCATTTTTATATGCATTGAATAAAAACTGATTAAAAATTCATAATTAAAAAAATATTTTCATATAAAAATAAATAACGAAATTTAAGTAGAAATAAAATTATAAAAAACAAAACTAATATTTCTAGTGGCTTCTTAGCGAATTTGTCGGGTTATTTTGTGCTTCGTTACTTGAAGTAGAGATGGCGCTGCAATTAATAGAAAAATATACTAGTTACTCTTAAAATAAATAGATGGCAGCACCAGGTTTTATATATTCAAAGGGTAGGTCCGTTCTTTCAACACCGACTCTAAGGTCCTGTAGGATTTTAAAGTAAGTCTAACTGACTATCAAAATATTATATATATATATATATATATATACGTATATATGCGTACGTTAAATGAATATTTTCTTGCTGCTTTGGAATGGTAGGACTTCGCCTACTGATATATCTGTAGGAAAACTAAAAATAAATGTCTTATTTTGAAAATGGAAATAAAGTGACCTATCTGGTTTTGATATTAGATAGCTCAAATATCCTCTTTACACTGAGAATGTTTTGCCGATCGACGTGTTTCTCTGATTACGATTTTGCTTCCACGCTCAGATCTGAACCTTGAACCCTAAGATTGTGAGCATGGGACTTTTTAAACCCGGTCACCGCGTCTCCTATGCGTCGATCTGAGAATATAGATGGACTAGCATCGGGGCATATTTTAACATAGAGTTGGTGGGGATTTTTCCCCACCAGTGCGTAGAAATGCCCCACCAGTCTTGCAGATTTGCCCCACCGGAATTTTTTTTGTTTAATTTATTTTCCATAGTAAAAACATAAACTTGAATCTGTGGCATAGGAAAGAATGACGTTAGACAGAGACAGATCCCCATCCATGTGAAAAGGCCCGATTTCGAAACTCAATATCCTTAGATCCCCATTCCTACAGATGTCCCTTAGCTAACGGAAAAATTACGGGGACGACTATTGTATCTTTAACGAGGGAAAAAAGTTTTCACACCCCTCCCTCGTCTAGCTATTTCCCATCCACAAAAATCCTTTTGTTCAGAACTGAGGGGTCGAGCAGTTGACAATACATTTCGGATTGCCTACTGTTCAAAATCGTTTAATTGCACCCTTCCTTATCTACGCAGGATCTCTTAAGTGGACACCAGCTGTTTTTTTTTTATAGTCGGGAAAACTTTTTTCTTCGTTACTTTCATATGATCGAAAAGAGATCAAATATTTTTTTATTAAAATTGTTATGAAAATGTTTTATTTTTAGATATTCTCAATATATTGATACCAATCTAAATTAAACAAAAAGGAAAAAAACATGGATATATTACTTTTTAATAAGTAATATAGCCTTGGACCCAATACAAGCTTACGTTTATGCGTAGGTTCAGGGGCGGCCCTAGGGCTGGGCAAACTGGGCAGTTGCCCAGGGCGCCGCCCTATCAAGGGGACGCCAAATTTTTTTGATGATTTTTTCTACAATTTTTTTAAAATATTATATTTTCTGAAATATTTATTGTTTTTATATATTTATTGTAAAATCAATTATGTTAAGAAGGCATCTGAATAGTCAGTGTCTAACGTATTTAAAAAAACTTATTTTATAATTAGTTTTCAACGTAAAAGGGGCGACACCCTCTATTTAGAAAACAAAAACTTCCTCTTCGTTACTATCATATTTCATCGACCTTCGCGTCAGTTTACTCCCAATTTCTTCCAGTCCATATTCTGGCTGAGTAAAAGTTTTTCAATCGCAAATTTTTGCCAGGAATGTTAGCACTCTTTTAAAATATACCTGAATGAAAAAATTAAAAAATGTCTAAAAAAAAATGTCTAAAAATGTTTGAAAATAAACAGATGATTGGACTCCAAGAAAATTGTGGGCATTAGTTTCGTTAGATTTCTTGTTTCATTTTAGAGATGATCACTAAACTATTCTCTGGTGAAGTCAACGAAAATATTCATACTCAGAAACATTCATATGAAATTTGACTTGTAATTCATTTGGGATTTTTCTTAAAACGACATTTGTGTTGAAATTAACGTAAAAAGAAAAAAAATCTATACTTTAATATCCTATACAACAAATGTTTTTAAATTTTATTTAATCAACGTTTTTTACTAGTTTATGCAAACTTAAGCACCATGATGGTCTCTGAATATTTCCATACTACCTTTAATTTTTTTCTTCAAAATATTTAAATAATGAGTATGATGTGGAACATCAACAAAGTAACTATCTAGTCCTTTCTCTTTTTCAATTATCAAGCATTCATAAACACTATATAAACAATCGATTTTGACGCAAACCATGCTGTTTTATCATTTAGTAATTTGTATATCAAATTCAGTTATTGTTTTATAATCCTATCTTGAATCTTGACATATTGTGTTCACAGATTTTAGATAAACCACAAATTTCACATATAACTTTTTTAATCTTAGTCTATAGAAATATGAATTATTATCAATAGAAACGCATAGAAAGTCGTGCATATATATAAAATTTAAAAAAAAATAGGTTTAGGTATCTAAAAAATACTCAAATTAATTTAATAAATTTATACCGTTTTGAAAAGTTTATTTCTTTACAATGAGTAAAGATAGGAACATTTGGCTGACTACGCAAACTTTAAACGTCTCTAATTTATTTTATATATATATATATATATATATATATATATATATATATATATATATATATATATATATATATATATATATATATATATATATATATATATATATATATATATATATATATATATATATATATATATATATATATATATATATATATATATATATATATATATTATTATTATTATTATTAGAGCACAGTTAACGCCAAGTTATGCAAATACAAATACTGACGACCAACTACAAGGTCTAAGCCCAGCAAAGGCTATACAAAATATGTTAAAAACTAACAGTGTAACTATTTCCTACAAAAATTGGCGTTCAAAGGTGAGCTGCATTACATAATTTTGTCTAGTATTTCGTTTACATTACATGTGTTTACGAATCGATTGGTTTGAGCCATACATATTTGTGGGAAAGTAAAAGAAGTTTAGAAATTCTAAACCATGCGGACGGGAATTTTCAGATTTCCAAACAGGGGTGGGAGGCTGTATTCCTTATCTCTTCGCAGGATCTTTTTTACAACCACTGTCCACTCTTCCTTTTCAAACACATCAATCCCTTTTATGGCTGTCCCCATAAATCGCGTCTTCAGTTTCTATAATGGTTGGGGGTGGGGTTAAAACCCCTCTTCCTCACAAACAGTGTCCCAAGGAGGAGGAAGAGTCCCTCGATACATTTGCTCCCTTTCCAAGGTCAAGTTTCCCGTGGGTCTTATGTTATTTCAAATTAAACCACACCCCCAAGAAATGCCCGGGGACAGGCGACGCTGCGTTCGGCTCCATCCAAAGCAATCCAAAGACATTTGGATTATTCCATTAGCGTTTTTTAGGGGAGAAAGATCCAAGAGAAAAAAAATCATCATACGTGCTTATACTGTGTTACGGAATTGCTTCTGTCGCCATGTCTCAGTGTTGTCAAGAGCGTTGTTGTAAGTATGGCTATTTGACAATTGCTGGGTTGGATCTTTTGGTTATTTTTCATTAAGGTAATTACTGAAGCAAAATTCAGTTAATGTGTTTGGTGCTATGGTGGGTGGTGTTAGTGCATTTAATATTGAAAAATTACCGATTTTTTTTTATATATTTGCTATTTTTTTTATATGTTTGTTATTTTTTTTATATGTTTGATTTTATTTTATATTAAATAATTTGCAATGTTTTGGCTTCTTTTTTTTTTTAAATGTTGATACAAAAATTATAAAAATAATATTCAAAAATTATGTAATTAAAAAAAAAATTGTAAGAATTCCGTTATACATGAAAAAGTATTACTGTGCATGCTTCGATGAAAACGGCAATGCTTCCATAAATCTCAAATAACTCTGATTCACAATAAACTTTTATTTCCCCACCAGAATAATTTATTTGTTTTAATCTTGAAAAATAATTATTTAATATTTTCAAAAAATGTGGGCTTTAAGGGAAGTGGAGTTCTTATATAAAAACATTTTCATAAATTATAACAAGTTTTAAGAAAGTATTATGTTTTTAAAAAATTTAAAACTACTTATTTTTCTACATTTTTGTGCTATAAAATAAAATATTTTTCGAATACAAATAAATAGAATATTATTTTTCATCTTAATATAATGTTATTAATGCACATTTTGTTTGTAATATGCTCGGGTACTAGTCTAAAATTTACCTAAGTATTCGGATTTAGATGTATCTTATATATAAAGCTGAAATCTCCAAAATCTGTCCGGATGTTGGTTTGTTTGTTGGTTTGTTTGTTTGTTTGTCAGTACAAAATAAGCTCCTTAACTACACAACGCAGAGCTTTGAAATTCACAGAATAGTTAGTTCAAAAAATAAGAATTTTAACGTGACTATTTTCAAGTCTCTACGATGTTCCATTCGAATGTTATGACATTTCTTAGCGTACGTCAGCAAAGTTTCTCGAAGTGGCAACAGTAAAATCAGTTAAAATCAACGAAGAAAAGCGAAAATATAATATAAAATAATTATGAATCAATTGGAATGCCAATATTTACACGAAATACTCCATAACTACACAACGTAGCTTTATGAAATTTACAGAGCACTTTATGTAAAAAATTAGGCGTTTTTTGTGATAATTTTTAAGTTTGTACGATGTTCCATTCGTTTATTATAACTATTTTAATGTATTCCATTGACTTAACATTGCTGATGATATCGTTTGCGATTTTAAAGAATTTTCTTTTCGTTTTTTACAGTATAAAAATGACGTCATAAGTTTGGTTTGATTTAATAATTACTGAAAATATCCGCACATTGGGCATTTTGCTACAATACGGATTATTGCAAAAATTAAAATAACTAGAATTTTACCTTATGGAAATGGTTTACAGTTGTTTTGTGTCTTTTGTTTTGTTTGTATGCAGGTTAATTGTAACTACATTTGATTGTCTAAGATCGAACTTTTAGAACAATACTTTCATAATGCGAGTAATTTGTGTATTAACGAATTATTAAACGAATAAAATTCCGCAGATACCAACTGCTAATTGAGATTTTTTTTATTTTATGTGCAAAGTAATATTTTCTTTTAAAACATTAAATGGTGAACATTAAGAATGAAATTTAGAATTATTTAAAGTACATGGTGAGTTTATAATATTTAACCGTTTGCTAAATAATTATGTCGCCAAGTTATAATAGTTTATTCTTTGGATAAAGTGCGTTTTGGCTTTAATTTACTGTGGAAACTTACTAAGTATTTTTATGACAGGTATTTTTTGATGCAAATGCAATAACAATAGTATCACAAAATCAAAAGTTTAGAATTTTTTTTAATAAAATGTGTAAATACAGAATCTTTATTACAATGTTCCGGAAATAAAAATAATTACTCAAAATTGAAATAGGTGGCTGTTCTTCTGTAATAATAGTATTCATTGGAATTCTTTAACACATGGAACACATGAAGAAAAATTTGTAGTATTTTAAAACATACATTTTTTTTTTGTATTTTTGCCAGAAAGTTAAGATTCGTTTATTAAAAATTTGAGGCAGTTTATTTGCAAAAAACGTTTAGGTTTATTCTGCCTGCAATGTACATTTTTATGTTCTGTATTCCAAAGGTCAAAAATTCAAACTACTAATTAGATACACAAGTTGCTGGTCGAAGAGATTGAAAGAAGTAGCCAAAACGATACATTGGAACAGGCATTTGGAAATAGTCAAATCAAAATTGCAATATTGGGAAACGGGAAATTCTGATTGCTTTGAAAGTTAAATCATTGAAGTTCAAGATAAAATTTCCTAATTTGGCCATCTTTACAAACTTCTGTTTTCGGATTTTGTTGTCTTTTTCACTTCCATACGGTTAAAGAACATTTCAATTTCGTAATTGATTTAGAAGTTTCATTAAAAATCACGCTTGAAGGTAATGCTTTAAAGCTACAATTCAATGAAACTCTTTTTGAAGCTATTTTTTTAAAATAATAGAAAAATTACGATTAAAGCGTTGTGTTTATAATTTAATTTAATAATTTTTTATTTGATAAAAATAATTCGTAGTTCTACGTAAAAACTTATTCTTATATAAAAAAAAAACCTATTATAATACACATTATCCTTTAATAATGATGACAACAATAATTAAAATTTCATCAATTAAAATAAGCATTGAAAACTAAAATATTATAGTAATGTCCTGATTAAATTTTGACATTCGTGTTAAAAAAAATCGTTTAGGTACAGACCGCTCTGTATTGGGACCTACTCGGTTCAGAGAGAGAGAGGATAAATGATCTATATGGTTGAAAGGGTTTACTTTCGCTTACACGATGGTATGCAATTTATCCATTAAGGGTGATTCCATGTTGAGTTGTGGAAGCCGGAAGCGTATACCGGTATACTCCTCCCCATATGGTACAAATGTAAGAGGGGGAATGGGTTAAAAATCAGCATGTTCGAAACGTTTGTCTTTCGTTTACACGATAGTATATTATTTATACTCATAGGCTGATACCACTTGGAGTTAATGATTTTACAAATTTAGTTTTCTATTATGGGATTTAATGCAACTATGTATATCCGTTAAGAAATAACATTCCTATAAATTCCTAAAAATATTTTTGTGCAGGAATATTTAATTTTTAAAACTCCATTCCTTATGACAGATAATCTAGAAATTATTGGATTTTTATCGGTGTATTAGTAACCAAATAGTATAGAGATATTTTTACTCTTTAACTTCTAATTTATTAAAAATAAAGATATTTTAAATTTTAATTTATGAAAGAAACATTATTTTTTTAGTAGAAATTCTAAACTGGTATATGCGATAATCCCTGGAGGAGAGGAAATGCCTATATTTCTTTCATTTGTCGTTATTTTATTTATCCTCGTGCGAAGAACGGGTAATTTTGCTAGTATATACTATAGATTTAAAACTTTACATTATAGTGAAGTACAATGGCGGAAATATATATTTTAAAATACAAAACATTAAGTTTAAAAAAAATATATTAAATTTTTTTTTAATTAAAATTTGGCATTATGAAAACAAATAAAACATACTTTTATGAATCGTTAGAAAATTTCAGGAATTCGATAATTTCTTTTAAATAAACTTTTTAATTAACTTTTTACAGAACATATAATTTTAAACTAAATTTTTTTTTTTTTTTATTTTAAGTACACAGTTTTTCTTCTGGGGTTCTGCTTCTGCAGAATTTAATTTGCCCCACCAGTTAAAATTCCTTAAAATATGCTCTGACTAGCATATAGGATTAAATAAATGATATGTAAATGAAATTGGATATCATAAAATCCACAGGATTAAAGAAAGGATATATATGTCACAAAATCTATAGGATTAAAGAAAGGGGATATCTCACTAAATCTGTATGATGAAAGGGATATCTCATAAAATCTATAGGATTAAAGAAAGAAGATATCTATTAAAATCTATAGGATTAAAGAAAAGGGATATCTCACTTAATCTGTATGATGAAAGGGATATCTCATAAAATATATAGGATAAAAGAAAGGAGATATCTTATAAAATCTATAGGATTAAAGAAAGAAGATATCTAGTAAAATCTATAGGATTAAAGAAAAGGGTATATCTCAAAACGAAATCCCGACGAACGTAACAACAAATTCACAATGCACACTTATTACCTTGATGTCCATGATTCTTTAAGAAAACAAAAACACTTTTTTCTAGAATCAAAACATCCATCGCAAACGTGCGATTAAGATGAAATCAAGTTTTTTTTTTCCCCACTCCCCAGTCAAAAAGTAAATGACCCTGTCCGATTACGATGACGGTATCCGACAAATCGAATCTCCGGCAGAACCTGTTTGAGGAAGAAGCAAATAATAATAAGAAGAATACTGAAAGAAAAGAAATATGTATTTGAAGGGAACGCATGGCGCGGTTCTTTTCTTTGGGCGAAAGTGAAGGGTAAAGGACGGGTTTAGTTGTTTCGGAGGTGCCTGGGTAGAGTCTAAAGATGAGTGGTCTGCCCCTGTGGTTCAAGGGGCTCACCCCGGAGTTGAGGAAGTTTGCGGAGGAGACTTTGGGAGAGACCCGAGAAGTGAGGGAGAAGAGCCTCTTGGAGCTGAGGAGACTTATTGAGGGTGAGGTCTGATTACCATTTTTAAAAAATGTGTTTTATGTAAAATACAAATACCAACCACCCATTACACCAGCATTGCAAGGTTGGTTTCGTTTAACGTATCCTAACAATCCCTCAATACCTATTCATTTAAAACTTACATACTCCTGACGAAATAACTACTTCATCCGGCAGACTATTCCATATATCTATTACTCTATCATAAAAAAATAAAGCTTTTTACCTTCCGGTAAACTTGTGATTTGTTCCATGACTTATACTTATGACCTCTACTTTTGTATTAAATTCAAGCCTTTATTAACACCCAGTTTTAAATTTATTTGAATAGCAGAATAAGGTCCCCGTTAGGCCACTTTTTCATACACCGGTAAAACCGGTGACGCTGACTACACCATTGGCAATATTACAGTATAAAATGCCAGACCGGACTGCATGAAAAGTTTCAATTGCATAATATTACCATCGTCTTACGTTTTTGTCGAAGTGTGAAAAAGTGGCATTAATCTTCCACTCCTCAAATAGTCCTCTTCTCCTTTTATAATTTATATTTTAGTATATTGTAATTGCACTATCATTTTTGAGCATCCTGCGATCGTCAAGGCTTTTTTCGTCAAATTTCACAATCGTTTCGTCATTGAATCGCGTGACTTTCAAACAAGGATCCTCACATTTTTATGAAAGTATTTTATTCTGAATCCTTTCCGGCTCATTCGATTCTAATTTTGATTCATGCATGTCCCTATTTGATAAATTTAAATAGTTGTATAAGGTCCCCTCTAGTCCTAATCTCCTCGAATGTACACGTGTTCAAAGTTCTAAGTCTGTCTCTAAAGTTTTCACTCGCGCAAATACCCTAACCGAGGAATGACCTTTCATCTATATTTTTGCAGTTAAAAATGTCAGAAAAAAATTTGGTTGCAGCTATGTCGGAGCATAAGGATTGTTTGCCAAAGAAAATCCCGCAAGGGATTCAAGGATTTTTTGTAACGCCAGCGAATGTGTCCGAATTTTCGCAAATATTTTTTTGCATGCATTTTAGCACGATTTGTTACTTTGTCAAGTAAAAAAACCTATATTGGTTTTACAAATGTGACAATTTGCAAATGGGGGTTAGGGGGAGGGGGGGGGGGGGGAGCGATCACAGGTTTGCGGCGTAGACTGCAAATTTTTAAATAAATGTTTTACTTTTTCCACAAATATCTGGCGCCCTTCTAAGCTTGGCGCCCCAAGCTGCTGCTTGTGTCCTTTGAGACTCCTCATAATGAAAGGAGTGTCGTCTCTAAATAGTGAAAGTTACTTCTGAGATTGCTTAAATGCCGTATCTAAACTCAAATATATTGGATTTAGATTACCTGTGCACATAGGCTCGAAATATGCCGAGACAGCCTTGGCAATGCCGCGTGTTACCTTATTAATAATATTGCCGCGACCATTATTGCTTCTCACAGCAAACATTGCGACGAGTATTTGCCACCGGATTTTTTTAATCATTTTTTTTTGTGTTCGTATCAAAATCCTCAATGTTTTTTAGTTCTTGATTTATCTGCATTTTTTTTTTTTTAATATAATGTATAAAAATTAAAGTATTTTTTTTATCTAGCACATATTTTTGTGTTTCCTGCAAATCACGTAGTTCAAAAACTAAGTTAATCAAGTATTTTCCCCCCATTCTTTATTTCTCCAAATGCTTTAAAATTCATAAAATAGAAACTGAAAATTACAGATAACAGAATCTGTTTTATTTTGAATTTTACCGTGAGCTCAACAGTTGTTTTATTGCCTATTTTATCTGTAACAGTCATGGTACATTTCGTTCCCTGCCGCGCCCATCCTCACCAAATGACTCTATTGCTTTCTCACTATTACCGCATAGTTGCAACTGTAACGTTTTTCGTAAGAAATTGGTGATGAAGTCTCCCTGAAGTTGTTTTTCTTGCAAAAAGACCGGCTCCAAGCATCGACTGACCGGTTAATGATCTGTTGTTTACGGCACTGGGGTAGTAGCATGCCCGAGAAACAATCAGAAACCGGTATGTTAGAAATGCGTTCACAAGAGTACAGTAGCCGTTTATAAACAAATATTTAATACGCACATCAACAAATAAGTTTCAATTAATCCCACGCGTTAGACCCGTTTACACGGGCATGATAAATGCGCGCATGGTTTTTCAGATGGCTCTGTGGTACATTTACACAAACTTCGTGGTTTGCATCCACCAATCGCAGATCTATCTGCAAAAGTTCTCTCGCGTTTATCTCGTACTTGTAGAATGGGCCGTTGAAGCATTTTATTCGATTGTGGTAATAGAACAACAATTTCCCTCATCGACTTTACGAGTTTCTCTAAACTCGCACTTTACGATGTTTAAGTGTTCCCGGGTCTTTCCTTCAAGTTAGATCCCGAGCCATCTGCAATAGTTCACTGTGCAGCTCTAATGCGACGTTTATTCTACCAACCAACCAAACTTAGTTTTCGCGGCATTATCAGTTCTTTAGATATTGTCAGAAAACAACAATTTTATAACTCTTTATTTAATATAGCACAATAGAAAGTTACAGCCACCAATAGTCAGGCACTCTGAATTTATAAAATTAACTCTAAATTAATGATAATTAGGAAAATACTGAAAAAAATTTAAAAGGAATATTTTCTTCCGAAATAACGGGCATACAATCAGGTATCATTCATTGGGGTATATTTATGTAATGAGCAAAGCAAAGGGAAGTTAAATTAAATGCGTCAATTTAGTAAAAAAAAGTAAGGCATGTGCGTTTTTATGCGAAAACCGGCTATGCGCTTCTCTTAAAGGGATAATAGTCCAATACGTTTCACGTTGCTGTTGGTTGAAAACAAATTACTTGCAATGAAAAAAGAGTGTTTTCAAAGTGTTTTCAAAGTGTTTATGTTTGTGTGATTGCTTTTAATAAGAAAAGTTGTTTTGCTGGAACACATCACTGGGAAAATACAAAGTTAAGGGTCTGAGGATACCTATAAGTATTAATTGGAAATAACTTACACATTAATTCTGTGTGATTTTACACCTGCTCTCTGAAATCACTTTGTGTCTGTATTCTCCAAAGATATCATGTGTCTCTCACGCGTTTTTTAAACAAATCTCTCTTTCTTAAAAATCTTTTTTTTAAACACATTTTGTACTAATGTTCCGTAGGCAAATAGAGTATTTTAAAACCTATTAAATACCTACCATCGTATAGAGAAGTTAAGCCGCGTCGACGTATATTTGGCGTATACTTTCCCCTCTTACTGTATATTAAAAAAAAAAGTTGTTATAGATCGCAGGTCTGTCTACAAGGTCGAAAGTGTTATTCTCAGGGTGAACACAATTTCTTAAAAGTTCAAGAATTTTCCACTACATATGTGCTGTGCAAGGTTCTATCTAAAACTGTTGCATCAATTTGATACAATTGCAGTATTTATATTTTTTTTGCATGACTCTTTATGTGGAGTGTGGAAATAAAGTAATATTTCTACGATTTCTACGATAGATTTCTACGTGACTGTCACTTTCAACATGACAACTTCAAAAAAACGGTTAAATTGTGTTCGCGAAATTAAAAAAAAATCAAAATCTAACGATTGTAACCATTTTCCTTTTGTTTGCGTTTGCTCAATTTTGCTGGCACGTTGTATATACCACGTTTGCACCAAGTTTTATTTGCGAACTATTATCAGTTTTTGAGATATTTTATTTACAGAGAAACACGTTCATTCTCAATTTTTTGAAAATTAAATTTCTGGACTAGGAGAATTTCAAAATGAAATACTAAATACTCGACAACTACATTTGTATTCTAAAAACTATATTTGTTTATATTTCCCATATATCTCGATAAAAAAAAGTAAGCTCTTGGGTATCTTAAAAAGTAAAAATCCTAAACTTACAAAATTAAGTAAGTTTGTTAAAAAAAAGTATGGTAAATAAGTTGAATATATATTTTTTCAATGCGATTATTAGTTTAGAAGTTATTTAATATTAAAGTTGTAGTTGCATAAAATTTCGATTACAAGTGATTTTGTCCGTCGAATATCTCTCACAATTTTTAACTCCAAATGTTTTACCTAATGTAGGAATAAGTATGAATTAGAAAACCACGTAATCATTTTTTAAAATTCAAATTAGTTTTAAATTTATACATTTTTTAAACATTTAAACACGCCTTACTCATTTGAAGTTTTTTCATCCTCATTTCTGCAACGTGATTTCTAAACGGCTATTATAAGTAATTTAAAAATACATATTTTTTATACAAAAATATACTAATGTTTATTAAAACTTCTTTTTACAATGCCATAAATATTATATTTTTATCTTAACAATTAAATTAGAGATCGTTAATTAAACTAGGTATTAAAAGTTACAATAATTGAAACTTACAGTCTGCCAAAAATTTAGAGTTCTCTGCGATAAAAATTGTAGGATGAGTGTACAAAAATAGTTCAATTGTTTTAGAACTTTATGAGATTATGACTTTAACATTAAATAGTGTCTTAAATACATATTTTATTAAAACAAAAATATATTCAACTTCAAACATTTCTTAAAAGCTCCGAAGAAAAGCCTTTTTTTTCGGGTTTGGTACAAATTTTAATTTGCAACTTTTTTCTAATTATTCAGGTCGCATCTTAAAAAGTAAATGTTCTAAAATAATTAAATTAAGTTATTTTGGTCTCAAAATAACTCACATTTGGAGCCAAAATCCGAAAAAAGACCTTCCTTTGCAGCTTTTAAGAAATGTTTGAAGAATAAGTTGAATATATTTTTGTTTTAATACAATATGTATTTAAGACATTATTTAATGTTAAAATCATAATCTCTTACAGTTTCGAAAACAATTGATCTATTTTTGTATACTCATCCTACAATTTTTATCGCAAAGAACTCTAAATTTTTGTCTGTCTCTAAGTTTCAATTATTGTCTATAAACAAACCAGAGCGTTTTTAAAAATTTAATTTAGTTTTGTATATATAAACTTTTAAAAATTGACAAAATGCATAACATATTCTCAAATTTAACATGTTTTTTTTTTCCCAAAAGTGAAAATTAAAACTATTCTAAATAGTTTTAAAAAATATTTTTTTTTCATTCAAAAAATATCAATAATCCTCTTAAATCCTCTTTTGTTTGCATGGTATCAAGATTAAAATTCTAATTTGAAAATTAAATTAGATGCAGTTTTTTATGTATTTTATGTATTTTTTTTAATTAATGATCGGTCGAAAGTGAAAAAATGGCATCCATATAGAAATTGGTGTTGCTACAATTTTACATATATCTTTCTTACAAGTTGCTTTTAGCATTAATACTAATGCGCGAATTAGTAGAAGTAAAAGTTGGCGATTTCTTTGGATTTTATATAATATTTGCGAATTTTGGTTATTATCAGGGGCCGTCCTAAACAGACACGGGGCCCTGTGCAAAACTATATGTGGAGCCTCTTGAATTAGATTTTAATTATACCAGTTTTCATATATTTTTGCACTTTTTTATATAATAAAGTAAACTTCTGTACGATAAATCTGTATAAAAGCTCGTTGTATGAATAATAGAATCAGCAATAGGAAAATTTTCTTTTTGCGTTTAAATTCAATTTTTTAATAACTATTATTGAGATATTTTTAAAAATTGGGGTTGGTGGAGTCCCCTAGAACGGTAAAAGAAAGTAAAAATACTCACTGGATCTCAGAGAAATTGTTACGGTATATTCGACTTGACAAAAAGTCACCAAAAGGTCAAAAACTGAATACGTTTCCTAATTAAAAATATTCTGACTTCCGTATACGGTTATATTTAAGTGCCTCAGATTACATTCACTAACTTCCCCAGTTCTGCTGTCGCACTTCATCAAAGAAGTCACCTCCTTGTGAGAGGGCAGGGGAAAGATGTCACATGTCACTCATGTGAATTCAAATCCACTTTTTCGAATTCGACTCACCCGATTTGAACTGGATTTTTTCTAAGCGTGGTTTTTGGATTTTTTTTTAGTTTAGGAAGTTCTTTGTTCTGCAGCTGTAGCAAATGTGCCTCGGAGTTAAAAAAGAAATATTTTAAGAAATGACTTTTAACACTTTCAGGTCTAAGCCCAAGTGGCACGACTTCTAATCGTCCCAGTTAAAATAAGAATGTCTTATATTCGCTCGCACTTTTG
This sequence comes from Troglohyphantes excavatus, assembly GCA_963932185.1. Classification (NCBI taxonomy): domain Eukaryota; kingdom Metazoa; phylum Arthropoda; class Arachnida; order Araneae; family Linyphiidae; genus Troglohyphantes; species Troglohyphantes excavatus. Next base: position 69,278,842 of record OZ010667.1, on the reverse strand, counting down.
CGTACATAATATACCCTTTGTACCTTTTATTTTCTGCAAGAATAATAGATTGCAGCACCAAACGCGAACTGTTTCCTTGAAAATCGAAACACTTGTTTCAAGGAGTTGTTTCGAATTAATCATAGAGGAAAATGCGAAGGGTCAAACTTCGTTACCGGAAAGAAATTTAAAGCACTTCACAGAAGTGACAGGGACTTTTGGCCCTGATAAGATGTACGTCATTACGTTGTAATAATTGTAATTATTTCATCAGTTTCAATACAGTAGCGCAAAAACGCATGTTCGTTACTTTTCCTTAACACAATGTTGCAAAATTTAAAATGACTTTAATGGGAAAATAGTGAAGTTTCACTTGTTACATATGCGCACTTTGCAGATGTCTTTGTAATTGGAGCATACTCTGTAATTGGAATATACTCTGTAATTGGAGCAAAAAACACTTGGTTTGTATCGACCAATTGCAGAACCTTCTGCAAAACCTCGCGTGTGTTAAATCACGTCCGTGTAGAATGGGCCTTAGCCATTGAAATACTAATTCAATTTAGGACGTAAATATTATTCTCTGCCGAAAGCTATTACACGATTCATATTTCCCCACAATAAACAATTGGTAGTTTTCCTACCAACGGATGTAAATGTAAATATTTTTAGCACGACAGTCTTCATTAAGCCTGTTGGTTTTAAATGAAAATTGGATGCTTTAAAGATTGCTCCATTGAACCGTCATAAGGCTCCATGGATGCTTTATAAAGCAACAACTTTTTATGTTCTAAATGAGTGACCCGAAATTACTGAAACAAAAATAGTTGTCATATTTTTTGAAGCCAAGTAAATATTATTTAAAATACAAAAAAATATCTTTACTGCGACAAAAAGTTTGGGGCTGAAAGGTTAAATTGTAGCAGGTGTTTCGATAGACAGGCCCAGCAAAATAAGTCAGCATAAAACCTTCATCAAATATTGAAGTTGAAAGTTTTATGAAGCTTATATAAAAGAATTTGAAACAAAAAAAACTACAATTTTTAATTTTTTTAATTTTCCCGCTTAAAACCTTTAAACAAATCTGATTTGGTTTGGTTAAAAAACGTCGCACTAGAGCTGCACAGTGGGCTATTGGGGTTAGGGCCTATCTCGAAGAAAGACCTGGGAACGATGCCCCGTATTATTGGAACATGATCAGATGATAAGGACAACACCTAAGCTGGCACCCGACGCAACCTCAATAGGCGCCAGGACATTGGACCCCGATCAGATTTTTCCTGCACCAGTCCCGTATATACGCCAGTATAGTATAATATAATGAGCGTTCTGCACGACTTTCTAGTATTTTTTTGCAGCGAAGCTGGAAACTCTCCGACCGCAAGATATCTATATTTTTACTTTTCTTTGCCAAGGCCACCTCACGGGCTTGAATTAGTAACTCCTCTGATTACCAGCTGAACGCCTTTATCCACTGAGCAACTGGAGGCCTTAATAAAAAAGAGCTGCATTTCGCATTGAAGGCATTTTTAAATGTTTTTTTGAAAAAGTTTTTATGAAGGATATTGAAACAAAATCCTTTATTAACAAATCTTTTTTTTTAAAAAACTGCAGCTTTCTTGTATAAAATTTTAATTTCACAATTTTGATGAAGGTTTAATGCTGGTATTTTTTGCTGTGGAGCTAATCTAATTTCTTCTTACATTTAATAAAATCATGCATTTTATAACTTTTGATGTTTTGTGCATAGTATCCATATCGTGTTCACGATGCTTCCTTCCAGACCGCGACGACGTGTACTCCCGCACGGATGACGTCTTCCTCCTGCGCTTCCTCCGGACGAAGAAGCACGACGTCCGGAAGTCCCTGCGCCTCCTCCTCAACTATTACGCCTTCCGGGCGAAGCAGTGCGGGGCGTTCGTCGGGAAGGCGCCCTCCGAAGTGCGGCACATCGTCCAGGGAATGGGCGCCGTCTTCTACGCCCCCCGGAGGACGACCGAAGGATCGCACGTGGCCGTCTACAGGACGGGTGGGTTGCAACCACAATTGTAGCCGAAGAATGTTTGATGAGCTTTATTTTCGAAAGGGAAGATTTTTCTGTCTGATGCTCAGGAGCCGTAGTGAACGATGCACGGCGACGAAATTCTATCGATTCACTTCTAAATATGGACAATAGAAGTGAAACGCTTGGATTTCGTAGCCATGCTTCGTGGAGTTGTGACCTTCGGATTTTTATGTCTTCTGAAGGCCAGCCAGCCTATCTAGGAAGCTGTTTCCTTTCAAAAATAAGCTTCTCAATAAGGCTTTCCGTGCACTTGCATCAACTGCTTTTGATTAAACGAGCAACTAAAAATTCATACTCCATCTGATTATGGTTATTTAATTGGATTAAACGTTTAACTTCTATATCTCAGAATTCGCAATCATGAAAGTGAAAATTCGCGAAACTTGTATTACTGTAATCTATACAAAATCGCCAATTTGTCCATTATTATCAAAGCTGTTAGCGCAGCAGCGAACAAAAGGATGTGTTGTGCAATTAAAAGTTGCTCAGTGAGCGGATACACTTTGAGTTTTCCATTTGCCTGCAACTAAATAGTTTAATTGCATGCCCTATAGTTGTCAGTGCGTGACTGACCTACTATAATATTTTTTATGCCGCTTATATAAGGAAGGAAAGTGTAGTAACTTGTTATCTATAGCCAGTTAAAGCGTAAAATTATATTTTTTTTCTCTAAAGCCAATCCTAAAGCCAACTATAATAATTTTGTGCCTGGAGCCAGTGCAAGAAAAGAATTCTGACATTTTCTTCCTGGAAATAGTCCGTGGCCAATAAAAGAGTAATGATAATTATTATTTTCGTTAGAAGACTGACAAAATAATACTGATAATTTTATCCTCATCAATAATCCAACTAAAAGAATTTTAATAATTTTTCCTGGAAATTCCAACATAAACATTCTAAGAATGTTAACTTCGTCAATAGTCCAACAGAAGAATTATGACTATTTTATCTGGTAACCCAGTCGAAGGAAAAAGTATTGTCATTTCCATCTGTGAAGCTAACCCAAGGCAGGCTAGTTAAAAAAATTCAAACCAAAATATATATAATACCAAGTTTTCTCCACAGAGCTAATTCTAATAATTTTTTTAGATAAAGCATTCGGCTTACAAATTAAAAAAACATATACATAATAATGCAATTTTGTAGTTTGTAGTTTATTCCTATTGCCACGTTTGCATGGAATTGTTAAAAATAAAATCAAAATCCAGGAAATGCGCGAGTCCCTTTCCAAACGTAAATCCGACCTTGAATTTCACAACGACGGAAATACATTCGACATTTCATTCTGCGTAAAATACTATTGCAGATGAGGCATCTATCTGATGTGTGTCACTGAATTTCTATGACTTCCCCCTATGCTATCGTAAAACAAAGAGAAACAACTAAGCCTACTTTTGTTCCTTATCATGTCCTTTGACCGTTTAATGGCTTACACCAACTGCCTCCATTGTGATTGAAGTGGAGATTATTATCGTACAATTTTTTTTTTGTAAATAACTCTTTTTATCGGTCTGCAATTATCTCTTTTGTCATCTGGCTAGTTAGTTGTATGACTAAGTATATTTATTAGCCAAATATTTTTTAATATTTATAGTTAGTCACGATATTGATTTTCATAACAAATTGAAAGTAAATATAATCTCTCAATAATATTTAAGTTCTTAAATTTCAGTGAAGTTAAAAAAAGTATTAAAAAACTAAACGTTATTAATGAGTTATGCTTCTTTTGGTTTACGTCTGTAATCTTTAAGGTTTAGTTAAAATTATTTACATACTTTCAGAAAATAACTCACATAAAGGGTGGTTGCATGGTTGAAATAACGTTGTATTAGAGCTTCTCAATCAGTTACTAACGACGGTTTGGGATCTTATTAAATGGAAAGACACAAGAATGCTGACTCATAAAGGCGGAATAAATGAAAAACGCAAGGCAGGGTTAAGAGGCATATGAAAGTGTATTTATATGCTTCAAAATTACAGTTACACGCATATGTAATGCTTTTCTAATGAAATTATTTTAAATATAGGGTAATTTGTATGTTTATAGAGGAATTGTTATAAAGCTCATTGAATTTATGCATATTTTTTATTAAGGTCTAGGATTTAATGTTTTGGTGTATATTCAACACATTTTTCAGTACAGTAAACCCTTGGTATAATCATTGGACCTTTACTTGCTGGTCGCTGTAATGAGTTAAATCATGAGCATTATTAAGGAAGACTCATTATTATAGCAGTATTATATTAGCTTATGGAATATCGTGAGCATTGTCATGGTAGCCCCATTGAAAGAAGAGCAGTTAGACGTTGCAATTTTTGAGGGGTAGTAGTCGTTATTAATTGCTGGGTTTAATATCCTAAAGGAGTGCTTTCCAAAATGTGGTCCGAGGACCCCCGGTCGGTCGATGTTAGGGGGTCCGTTGATTACAAAGGAAAAAAAATGGTCCAAATGCGCTAAATGTTTATTTGTGTCTATATTCTTAGTGAAAGCTGTGTAAAATTAAAATAAATAATAAAATTAATTTAAGAATTTTTGATTCCTTTAATTTTCGTGTTCAGACAAAATTGAAAAGTATACGTGCACAGACTGTAAATATTAAATGATAAATTAACCGCTAGCAGATATATTAAAGTTTGTAGTTGTTAAACATAAACTCTGCCGACGTTCAATTTCTATATGAGCACATATGAAAAAAGGGGTCCTCTATCTTATTTTTGTTTTAGCTAGGGGGCTGTGGCACTAATGCTAATTGGGAGCCTCTGCCCTAGAGTTTACTCTTAACAACTCTTCTTCCTTCCAGGAGCGTTCGACGTGAATCGCGCCACTGCCCAGGACCTGGTGTCCGCCATCTTGCTCGTAGGGGAGGTGATCCTGGATTGCGAGGCCACTCAGGTGTGCGGAGGAATCTTCGTCTTGGACATGGGGGGGATGTCAGTACAACACTACGCTCAGTTCTTCACCACTTCCTTCATATCGTTCGTCATCAGCGTCGTACAGGTGAGGGGCCGTTCATGTACTAGAGCCCTGCACTCTAGGGGGAAGGAGAAGGGTCTAGTAAGCGTGATTGTGGTGGGGGTTTCTGTGTTTGGGTGACGTAACAAAACTTTGTAAAAAAAATGCTAACATTTGTCGCACAAGCATTGATAGTAATTTATTTTATAAAAATCTTAACATTTCTGAAAGGATGTTTGGTAAAATACAGAGTGGTAAATTTAATGACTCTTTCAACTGAATAAATTTATTGTGATGGGACATTTGGGAGGGAGGGGTAAAATTAACGCAATAGTGAGTGACATAGGGTGGGGGAGGTTAGGAAAGGTATAAAAGCATAAAAAAAATTGCGTGACGTAATAAATAAATGCTCCCTAAGGAAAAGTGTTTCTTCTCAACAGTAAAGCTAACATCCCATGGTTGATGGCGAGCAGGAGAGGTTTAATTTACATTGAGTCAAAGCAATGTGTTCAGACGGTAAATCGTGAAGCTCTGTGAAATGCATTGGGAACTGGAAGCTCAATCAGATCTCTCGTGTGAAGTCGTGCTAAGAAAGTTAAAAAAAACGCATTTTCATTCCAAGAACGTCTTTCAATTATCATTAAAATGCAAGACGTCTGCATTTTTTATTAGTATTTTAATTACTGCACCTAATTTCAATTCTCTACGACCTTCAAAATACATTTATGTATTAAAGTAACCTAATTGGGTATTGTTGTAATAGAATTTTTTTTTTTATGTTCCAAAGTTAAATAAGCTCTGTTGAGGAGTAAGAAAGTGTAGTCCTTGATTGAAGTGCTTTAGAATGACGAACGTGGGATTGATAGGTTTTCACAGCGGACTCCTTTAAAAGTACAAATCCATTATTTTTCTATTTGCCATATAAAGTTTTAACCTTGCCCTGCCTAACAAATGCACTCCGGAGACGTGTGGCCACCTGTGTTACCCAAGTAATGGTTGCAAGGCAAGGTTAAATAGATAGAGAGAGATATATAAAGATGCATGTAGATACAGGAAAACCATTTATAAAAACCTTTCGTTTCTGTTAAAATATAAGTCGTAGGTCTTTATGTTTTTGTCCACCTCGCCATCCATATATATATAATTAACAATAAAACAATATTTTTCTAAATCTAGAAACTTTCATGAAGCTCAATTAGCCGTTTTATTCCAGTAGAGGTTGAAGGGTTAATGTTTCTGTTTTCATCCCCTAGGATTGTTTACCCGAACGACTGAAGGCTGTCCATTTCGTGAACGAGCCCTTCTTGTTTCATGCCATTTACAAAGTGATCAAACCTATGCTCAAGAAGAAACTCAAAGAACGGGTGAGTCAGACGAGTTCTAGAATGGACGACTACAATCACCACTCCCACAGTGACGTCAGAGCCGATTTGTTAGTGGGATCGTGTTAGAATTTTCTTCAAAAATACTAAAATAACGCAAAACTCGAAGATAACTTTGTAAATTATGTTATTAAAGCCCAAGTTAAATGTAATTAATGCAAAATTTGAACATAAAAAAAGTGAAAAACGTGCTCGAAATACCCCACTAAACTCCGCCTTGTTCTAGTTGTCCAATAATTCCATTTGACTAATTTAAAGTTTAAGCCATTTGTGTGAAAATTGTGTCGAATGTATAACGACTATTTTTAGCAGATTTCTCTATGAAGCAAAATATCACACTAAAGTTCAATTGAGGATTATGAAATAAAAACAGTGTAAAAGAATACTTCGAAACGAAATAATTTTTACGAAAGAAGTCCAAACTTATGGCAAGCTCAGAGAGATCTAGAGCTTGCTGAAGACGCAAGAAGGTGCAGGCGCGTGTACAAAGTATTCACAAACCAAACAGGTATAGTGGGGACTGTGTTTACTCGATATTCAATATTTGAGTTAAGGATAAAGCATATTCACAAGCAAAGCATATTCATTAATTTTTTTTTGTATTGTATAGTCGATGTAATTTACTTTTGCTGGCTCGAAAAACATGAGTTTTTGATGTAATTACTTAAGAAGTCTTGAAAATCAAATATTTGAAATATGCTTTGTAATATATATATTGAACCTCAAAATACAATGATCCACATACCCACTCAGATATGTAGGTAGGTTGGAATTTTGTTATGTGAGAGCAGAGACATTGTGGTCGGAAGTGTGCGAATTTGATCCGTGGCACCCGCCTAGTAGAGAGTGCCGGCATTCGTTAAATCTGTCGTCGTTGAAATATGCATATCATCATATATTATGTGCGTGGGGTTGGGATTGAAATCCAAATATCCGCATGTTGGTTGGTTGCGGTTTGGAAGTTTAGAGAAGACGGTGCCAGCTCAGTTGTACTTGTCGTCTGACCATGGTTCAAAACTACGAGACAGCGCTCCCGAGTCTTTTCCTCGGGGTAAATCCCAAACCGTCGCCAACACAACAGCAAACTGTGTAGCTTTAGTGCGACGTTATTTTAAACCAACCATTTTATTATTTCTTCCAGATCCAGTTCCACGGTCGCAACCTGGCCAGTCTTCACGCGTGCGTCCCCCGGGAGTTACTCCCTGGGGAGCTCGGGGGCGACCTGGGGCCCGCCGACAACTCCGTGTTCGAGTCCCACTTCTTTGCTCAGGAGTCCTACATCGAGGGCATCAACAAGTACGGGCTGCTGGGAAAGAAGGCGAGCGCCAAGTGAACGGAAGCGTTCCTTCCACTCACACGAGCAATCCACTCACCGCGTTTTTAGGCTCCACGACACGCTGCTTATTCAGCCATGTTACTCTAGAAATGAAAAATTGAAACAAGTGAATGTTTTCCTTGTCAGTATCATCGTTAAATATTCCAAACTAAGAAAAGCTTTGATTTAACAAGAAACGTCAATCTATTAAAAATGGGAAACATATCCTCGCTTGTCTCCTGTCGACAGATTTCGACACTGGCAGGGCCGTCCTTAAGGTGGGCGAATCGTGCCACCAAACAGGGCACCGCGCTCGAAAGAGAAAATAGGAATAAAATGACTATGTGACAAATGATTTTTGGGTTTTATCTTATACTTTATTTATTAAGAGTGACAGTCTTTTATTAAATTTTTAATCCACATGTATATTTCTACAAATTCTATATGTGACTCCGAATTATTATAGTCGACAGACCTATAAAGTTTTCTTTAACATTCAATAAAAATTAAAGAATAATCCAGACAATTTGCAAAAGAAGGGTCATTTTGGCAAGGTTAAGGAATCCCGATTGCCCTTTTTTAAAAATTTATCAAAATGTACTTTTAAGTTTGTGTGAGGAATTAAAAAGGGATCACTTCTCGGTTCGCACTGGTCGCCGCGGTTTGTAAGAGCGGCCCTACTAACATTATATGGAACCCTATGTAAAGTCAGAGAGAGAGAGAGATAGAATGCGTAAAATGTACACACGGTAAGTATTCTAGAGCTAATGTTGATAAAAAAAAATTCCGATTGGCTTTTCAAAAATTTGACGGTTTTATTCATAAGTTTTTTGTGGAATAAGTTAAATTTTATGAATAAAGGATCATATTAATTGCTACAAAAGGGGCCCCGCTACTGAATCCGAACGGGGCCCCCGCGAAGGCCACAAGCGGACACTGAATTGGTTGGATCCAGTTTATCGGAGGGAAATCAATCAATCAATCAAGTGTCATGGACGTCGAGTACGGAGTCAACGGATGAAAAAAAAAAGCCAGGACATGTTCCCCACTTTAAACCCTTATTGGTCGGCGTTAAGTGTTCTGCATGTTCTGGACCGAATGGGCTTCTGGTGCCAATATGTGATAGACAATAGAACAGACGGAGGATTAGTAGGATATAACAGTTAAATCATGGACCAGGCAATTAGAATTCAGGATAGAACATATTTTTTTTCTTTTTTTTATTCTTAAAAATGAATGTAACGGAAAAACAATCTAGCCACAGATGAATGCGAGTCGAAGATCATTCTCATTAAAGTACGCGGTTAAAAATGCAAGTGTTGTCGTGTCCTCGCAGTTGAGTGCAATGTACACAAGGGACTTCTTGAGTGCCCGGCAAAGAAAGGGATGGATATTTTTTTATGTCAAGACGAGTGGCTGCCAAATGTGATTAAGACTCTGTAATGCCATGAATGAATTTGTAAAATAAAAAAGTATTCACAACCTTTTATTTGTTTATTCATTTAAACACACAAACATGAGTGGCATTGAATTCCGCACGCAAACACATATTTAAGTATTTTGAGGTCTAACAACACGCGTGTTTTGTGTGACCGTATTTAGGGATTTCAGTAAACCACTCAGTTAGAAATTCTTATCGAAAACGATTTAATATGATATGAAAGAAAGTTGGTTGATAATGAATTGCAAAATTTATCGGTATAACAATGAAGTAATAAACGGGCCCGCAGGGACCTGAACGCCGGGATTTCCTAGAAACCAAGATACTCACTGTGGCGATAAATAAATTATACGAATGATTGGGAGTCTACAAAGCTCTACAAAACATGAGTTGGATCCTGTCCGTAATCAAAATGTAAATTTAGCAAATTGCACTATATATCGCCTTCTTACAGTATCTTTATTTGTTTTTGAAATGTTTATACCAAGCTGATACCCCGACACTCATTGATATAATATCATGTCCAAGGATCTCCAGTTAAAACCACAAAACCGGTCCTCTTTAAAAACCTTAAAATACTCTGTTTTACGGCATTCACCAAATCTAATAGCAATTTAGTAATTTCAAAACATAAGTGAAATATTATTACACTCTTAAAAATGAATTAATACCCGAAATTGATGGACATGAATTCTCTTTGGAAACAGGTAAAAAAATCAATTTAACAAATAAAAGAACTTAAATTTTTTTAGTAAACAAAACGTTCCACTTTTTTCTTTCTCTGTGTTTGTGTGTGTGGGGGAGGAAGAAGGGCTTTGAAAATAACATTCTGTATTTACATGCTTGACTCGCCTGGTCTTTTTGGGACTCTGGACCCTTTCTCCTTCATAGAAATACAAATACAACATAAGGATGAACAATTAAAAATGTAGACAGTCTGAACATGTTTCGTGAGACACTACCTCCCTTCATCAGCAGAAAGTAAGCAACAGTCTGTGTGCAACAGGATGATGAAAATAAATCGATAAATAAAAGTGCCGCCAAAGAACAAAAAATAACTATATTAGCTGGTGTTAACTATTATGGGTCAGCATGCGGGAAAATTTGGAGCGGATAAAATCTCCTTCACTACGTTGTTAAAAATATGAAATATTTCCACGAAATACAATAAAAAATAGTTTGAAATCTTTGTTGGAAAAAAGAGTTACAAATTTGGCTGACATAATTCTTCGGATAAAACATTTATCATTCAAAATTAATTATGACATTGATGAATCAATTTCGGATGTCTTCTTTTCTTATTGTGATGAAGAAGTAACATTTCTCATTGCCCCTTCATCACAATGAGAAATTTCACTTCTTTTCTTGCAATCGTCTCTTCATATCGACCTGAAATGAAAGTAGGTTATTTGATAATAGAATTAATATATTGAAAACAAAGCCTTAAAAAAATCTTACCTTTTGAATTGATGAATGAATTTCGGATGCCTTGTGTTCTTCGTGTGATGAAGAAGCGAAATTTCTCATTGCCCCTTCATTACAATGAGAAATTTCACTTCTTTTCTTGCAATCGTCTCTTCATATCCACCTGAAATGAAAGTAGGTTATTTGATAATAGAATTAATATATTGAAAACAAAGCCTTAAAAAAATCTTACCTTTTGAATTGATGAATGAATTTCGGATGCCTTGTGTTCTTCGTGTGATGAAGAAGCGAAATTTCTCATTGCCCCTTCATTACAATGAGAAATTTCACTTCTTTTCTTGCAATCGTCTCTTCATATCCACCTGAAATGAAAGTAGGTTATTTGATAATAGAATTAATATATTGAAAACAAAGCCTTAAAAAAATCTTACCTTTTGAATTGATGAATGAATTTCGGATGCCTTGTGTTCTTCGTGTGATGAAGAAGCGAAATTTCTCATTGCCCCTTCATTACAATGAGAAATTTCACTTCTTTTCTTGCAATCGTCTCTTCATATCCACCTGAAATGAAAGTAGGTTATTTGATAATAGAATTAATATATTGAAAACAAAGCCTTAAAAAAATCTTACCTTTTGAATTGATGAATGAATTTCGGATGCCTTGTGTTCTTCGTGTGATGAAGAAGCGAAATTTCTCATTGCCCCTTCATTACAATGAGAAATTTCACTTCTTTTCTTGCAATCGTCTCTTCATATCCACCTGAAATGAAAGTAGGTTATTTGATAATAGAATTAATATATTGAAAACAAAGCCTTAAAAAAATCTTACCTTTTGAATTGATGAATGAATTTCGGATGCCTTGTCTTCTTCGTGTGATGCAGAAGCGAATTTCTCATTGCCCCTTCATCACAATGAAAAATTTCACTTCTTTTCTTGCAATCGTCTCCCCATATCGACCTGAAAAAAAAGTATGTCATTTGATAATAGAATGAATATATTGAAAACAAATCCTTTTCATTCTTACCTTTTGAATTGATGAATGAATTTCGAATGTCTTGTCTTCTTTGTGTGATGAAGAAGCGAAATTTCTCATTGCCCCTTCATTACAATGAGAAATTTCACTTCTTTTCTTGCAACCATCTCTTCATATCGACCTGAAATAAAAGTATGTTATTCGATAATAGAATTAATGTGTTGAAAACAAATTCTTTTCAATCTTACTTTTTGAATTGATGAATGAATTTCGGATGCCTTGTCTTCTTCGTGTGATGAAGCGAAATTTCTCATTGCCCCTTCATCACAATGAGAAATTTCACTTCTTTCTTTTCTTGCAATCGTCTTTTTATATCGACCTGAAATGAAAGTATGTTATTTGATAATAGAATTAATATATTTAAAACAAATCCTTAAAAAATCTTACCTTTTGAATTGAAGAATAAATTTCGGATGCCTTGTCTTCTTCGTGTGATGAAGAAGCGAAATTTCTCATTTCCCCTTCATCACAATGAGAAATGTCACTTATTTTCATGCAATCGTCTCTCCATATCGGCCTGAAATAAAAGTATGTTATTTGATAATATAATTAATGAATTGAAACAAATCCTTTTTAATCTTACCTTTTGAATTGATGAATGAATTTCGGATGCCATGTCTTCTTCGTGTGATGAAAAAGCGAAATATCTCATTGCCCCTTCATCACAATGAGAAATTTCACTTCTTTTCTTGCAATCGTCTCTCCATATCGACCTGAAAAAAAAGTATGTTATTTGATAATAGAATATTGAAAACAAATCCTTTTCATTCTTACCTTTTGAATTGATGAATGAATTTCGGATGCCTTGTCTTCTTCGTGTGATGAAGAAGCGAGATTTCTCATTTCCCCTTCATCACAATGAGAAATTTCACTTCTTTTCTTGCAATCGTCTCTCCATATCGACCTGAAATAAAAGTATGTTATTTGATAATATAATCTATGTATTGAAAACATATCCTTTTCAATCTTACCTTTTGAATTGATGAATGAATTTCGGATGCCTTGTCTTCTTCGTGTGATGAAGAAGCGAAATTTCTCATTTCCCCTTCATCACAATGAGAAATGTCACTTATTTTCATGCAATCGTCTCTCCATATCGGCCTGAAATAAAAGTATGTTATTTGATAATATAATTAATGAATTGAAACAAATCCTTTTTAATCTTACCTTTTGAATTGATGAATGAATTTCGGATGCCATGTCTTCTTCGTGTGATGAAAAAGCGAAATATCTCATTGCCCCTTCATCACAATGAGAAATTTCACTTCTTTTCTTGCAATCGTCTCTCCATATCGACCTGAAAAAAAAGTATGTTATTTGATAATAGAATATTGAAAACAAATCCTTTTCATTCTTACCTTTTGAATTGATGAATGAATTTCGGATGCCTTGTCTTCTTCGTGTGATGAAGAAGCGAGATTTCTCATTTCCCCTTCATCACAATGAGAAATTTCACTTCTTTTCTTGCAATCGTCTCTCCATATCGACCTGAAATAAAAGTATGTTATTTGATAATATAATCTATGTATTGAAAACATATCCTTTTCAATCTTACCTTTTGAATTGATGAATGAATTTCGGATGCCTTGTCTTCTTCGTGTGATGAAGAAGCGAAATTTCTCATTGTATCTTCATCACAATGAGAAATTTCATTTCTTTTCTTGCAATCGTCTCTTCATATCGACCTGAAATAAATGTTACTTATTTGATATTATAAATATTACTATTAAAAATTATCTTATTGAAAATTAATTTTTGCATTAATTAATTAAAAAATATTATTACATTGCAATAAAAATAAATAATTAAAAATAATACAGATGCACATATGCCACTTAAATATCATAACCAAAATAAAAAATAATTTCGTGGATTTATAGTAGTATTAATAGTGGATTAATTTATCAAGTAGTATATATCTTTTTAAATATTTTCAACCGTTTCCTATATAATCATATTCTACGAAAAAAAATTTAAAAAAATACTTTATCATAAATAGCAATCCTTTGATGAGCATTTATAATAGCTTATTTTCAATAAACGCTTAATTAAATTAAATTAATTTTAAATGTAAATGAAAGTAAAGTTCATAAACAGTTTTTGGAACGCTTTCGTAATTATAAATATATATAATTGTCATAAAAATACCGATGTCAAATGAAATACGGGTTAAAATATTAGTTAACAGTAAACGAAGTGTAACACAATTTTAATTCGATTATTTTAATATTTATATGCTAAATCTTCTTAATTTTTCTACAATGTAAAAGAATGTTATTTACCAAAGAAAAAAAGAAGTCTGCATCAAGTTTGATATGCTTTAAAACGGAATAAGTCTTTGATTTCAGAGATGCTAACAAAACTCTTTCAAAATGGCGTCTAAATGACCGAAATTTCAACAAAGAACTTAATGTAAAAAAAATTCATTGTTTCACGATAGCATTTTCCAAACTTTGTTGCAATTATTGAAGTCTTGGTATTTTTGAGGTTTTAACAATTAACTTATTGTCTTTCACCAAAGGAAATAAAATCATTCTTATAACAGTCTGTTTCTAGATTATATCTCTATTTAAAAATAAAGTAACTGTCGGTAAATGTAGCCCAGTTGTTGCAATAGAAAATTGTGGTACAAATAACAGACTTGTTAAAGTAATTAACTCTCTCTCTATCTCTTTTTTTGTAAGTCATCGTTCTGATAATCTAAAGACTGAAAAAAAAGGTGGTCAAGGAAACTCAGCCCCTATCTGAGTTTCCTTGAAATTACACACACATATACACTTATAACTTTTTAACTATTAAAATTTTAACTTAATTTATATTTAAAGGTAATTTATAAATATAAAGTCGTATAGTTGTAAAATTATCTGGAAATAAAGTACAAATTCGTGTAAAAAGTTTTTGTGAAATTTGTAATGGGGGTGCTTCAGCAACCTTAGAACTCACTTGGAATCGCCTAATTCTAAAATGTCTCTTAACAACAAAGTAACGACTCTAAAAATCTATGCTAAAACTAGTTCTTCTGTATGCATATCCTGTCCGGCTTGGGCTGCAGTCAGAAGAACACAGAGTAAAAAATTACAAACATTTCACAACGAAACAAAGCACTCAAGAGGATCACAAACGCTCCATGGTTTGTCAGGAACACAATACTACATAGGGATCTTAAAATTGAAACTATAGACAATACTTACTTTGGCAATATCACACAACTACAGCAGAGCAATAGCAACATCAAACTTACAAAACCTCAATGAATGACATAATAAATTAGAATCACGAACTATGTTGAACAAAAATAGAAAGGTGGGAGGACTATGCACTACAACCCCACGTTGTAGAAGCCATTTAAAAAAATATATAATTTATTAAAATTATGTTAATTTTAATTTACATTAACTACATTATTATTTTCTTATAAATTTATTTAATATATTTTATAATTGAAAAATTAATACTGATTTAACGATTTCTAATTAAAAAATAAATTTTAATTTAACGATTTCTAATTAACAAATAAATTATAATTTAGCGATTCCTAATTAACGAATATAAACTAATACATAGCTAATTACTAATTAACATTACTGCTCTTCATTAGTTTTTTTTATATTGGTAAATGGTCTGTCTATGAAACTAGTTGAGCCCCCCTTCCCCCTTCTTAATGTTTTGATTGCTACACCTCTATTTACAGAGCCTCAAAACAGTTTTTAAAAAAATCACGGAATCCTAGGAGTTATACGTATGAAATAAAATTATGTCGTTATGTATGAAGAGGGATGGATACTACTATAAATAAGAGTATTTTTATGGTAAAAGATTTTAAGTTTAATTAATTCATAGTTACACGTATGCGCAAGTTATTAGGATCCGCGATTTCTTTTTCTTTAGAAACTGTTACGGAGTCGAACGCGAATCTTAGATCGTTTACCATTAAAATTATTTTATTTTTAAATAATATTATTATTTTGGTTTACAGTTAAATTCATTTTCAAGAGGACGAGCCAAACTTACAATTCCATTTTTTTTTAAATAATGCTTTCTGTGGAGGGGTTCAAATGTGTTTGTTTTTATGTGGGAAAGTCCCAAATAGAATCGCTGCGACCACTGCGTTACAATAACGGGGATCACAATAACATTCGGGTGGATTACATAAAAGCGTGTAAGAAACAATATAAAAATAACCTTCAACACTTTATTTGGAGAAAACTAATGAAAGTTCAACTGCATGTCGATGTTTTCAAGGGCGCAGTGTGCTTCATTCGATCAGTGCGCAGTTCAAGAATAAAGAGCTCTCAAACCTAAAGATGAAAAAGTGCTTCTTTACCTACACTCTTACTCTAATGACATGGTTCTTCCGCTTGAGATGTTTGCGTGCAGGGAGGATATTAGGGGACAAAACCATTGGTTTCGGACTTCTGAACTCGGTAAAAACAGCGCAGTTTTGTGATTCCTTTACCTCTTTCGTGGGAGTTTTTTACGTTAACAATAATAAGCAATATCATCTGCTTAATTCACAAACTACGCAACTACCATAGTAAAGAACTAGCAGCAGCAGCGGTTTCGCATTTTTTAAAAAGAAAGTCGCCAAAAAGATCAAATGCTTTGTGCGTATATGTCGTTTTTTCGCTGATCACAATGGTTGCTTTTTTTTCAACGGTGAATGAAGTCAGTATCTATGGCAACCGTAATGCACATCGTAGGGAAACGTGTTGTTAATGATGTATGTTAACTCGACATCACTCGGAAATCACGTGACTTTTCATGTACTTTCTACGCTAAGTATTTCGATCACTCCTTGTTTTTGTTAACAATTCCACAATTTGAAGTGATCGCTTGAATTTCGTTGCCAAGTAGGTTTCGCAACGGCCGTTGAAACGCAGCCATAGGAGTTGCATGCACTTGGGAATTAATCCGACTATATGCTTTTGAATTACTGAGTACATTTATTGTCAACAATCTTGAGTTGAGCGTGTTTACTTATGAAGATCATATTATCCAATAAATCCTAAATATATATTTAATAATAAAATAAGGGAATCGATATTTGTTTGCTCATTTTCGATACAAATGATGATGAATGATCCATTGAAGGGTTGTGAGTTTTTAAATAGATTTTGTGAGATTGAAGCAAGCTCGAGTCTGGAGGGCGGCCAGTTTCGTTTATCGTTTCCCAAAAAAACATCCCCTGCGTATATTAGACTGGTGCACGTTAAATCGGTTACTGTTCAAACATTCGTACTCACACCTACATAGGTGAGTTCGGCATCAAATCAGGATTTGTAGTTATTACTTGGTAACCGTGGTAAGTTTTACGGGGCAGTGCTTGTAGTTTTTTTTAATAGATTCCGGCCTTTGCCAATAGCCCATTGCGTAGCTCTAGTAAAGCTTTAATTCAAACTGATCATGATGTTTATTTTTTAATAAGGTTTCATATTTTAATTAGACTCCACAGTAGAAAGTTCTTCTAAAATAAAGTTATTCTTGTTAATATTTAAAATATTGAATAAAAAAATTGCATTAAGACCCCCAGCCTACATGACAAACTCTAATAGGGCCCCTTGTGCGTATTCGTATACTGTTGTTAAGGGCACCATCGACAAAGACTACAAAGTGTGTCAAATAGCAGCGTATAAAATGTTGAAATGTTCTGCAATGAAATGCATCGAAAAGACGATGCGGTATGATATAAAGCTTGTAATTTCTTTCTGAAATAGTTAAGGGTTGCTCAAGGAATTTTTGTGACATAAGCGAACATGGTACCCCACCGATGAACGTGGTTTCGATCCCCAGCACGTGTGTAGCTATTTAGTGATCGAAGGATTGCCAAATTCGTTCCTTTAGTAATCAAAAAAATATCCTCTGTATCTTATGTCCAGACGCCTATTGAGGTTGTGTTGGGTACCAGCTCAGGTATTGACCTCGTCATCTGGCCATGTTTCAAAAATACGAGACAGTGCATCCGGAATTTTCTTTCGAAATGGACCGCAAGCATCGCCATATCCCACGTTGCATCTGTAGTGTGACGTTAATTTAATCAACTTAATTAAATCAGCCAATCAATAAGAAATTTGAAAACATGTGTCATATTTTTTTATTATTTGAAATGTCTAGCTTCGGCCAAAAAAATTAAACATTGGCTGCAAATTACACTAACGTGAAAAATGCCAAAAAATTTTATTAACTACAAAGGTAATTGACAATCAACTACAATAACTTTTAATACGGCTACAATTCATTTGCATTTTTGGTTGCATATTATATTTATTAAATGACTTCATTACGTAAAAAGTCGGCATTATTTTGTCCTTTGTGTTAACAATAAAAAATAACTTTATTTGCTATGGAACGTGACCAGATTTATGTCAATAGAGCTATTTATCATGGATAGTTATAGTATCGGAATAGATTACCTTAAAAGCGTGGTGCTTCTGTCCTGATGCTCCATATAGCTGTTTTTAAGGCATTGTGCTTAAAAAGAAATAACATAAAAAATTCCTTTTATTTGTAAAATTTTCGTTTTGCACATTTTTTTCTGATGGCCCTCTCCAAAAACGAAGGTACACTGCGGTATCACGCGTCGCATACCCCTAAAGGTGGCCCTGTATATCTATGAAGTTGAATTCTGTTTTCCATTTACTGCATTCCGTCATTGTTATCCTTTTAGATCCTTCATATGGAAAATTATTCTTAATAAAAATAGGGAAGTAAACTCTTTTGCATGCTGCCATCTAATGAGCAATTATACTACTAAAAGCTTACCTCACAAAAAAGTATATCAATGAGTATGTAGGAGCCCAATAAAATTTAATTGTAACATAAAATATTACTTCTAAATTTCAAAGTTTTACATTTAAATATTTTGTGCATTAGATTTAAGGAAATGTGTAAATAAATTGTTCAATTAAAGCGCCTATTTTAATTGGTTTGCAAACAATATGGGTTATTCGATCCGATCTGAATACAAGAGTAATATAATGAACTTATTGTTTTCATATAGAAGATTGGAAGCCAAAATTAATCAGTTTCTATCATTCATTTTATCATTATTTTGATATATTGAAGTGAAAAACAATAAATTTTAAAAACCAAATGCCAAATTAACCTTAAACCATTTCATTACGAATTCGACAGAGTTGCTTAAACAAAAAATATTGTTTTTACAACTTTTGAACTTCATTGGTCAATTTGCAGATGTATTTCAATAAGTTTAATCTTTTGGACTCTGATTTTGTCGTTCTGTCACCCAACTACCGACCTTTTCTTTTGTCCCCTGATCTTCAAATTATACAAGAACTACATGTTCTTGAACATAAAAAAGTTTTTCATGTCATAACTTTTAAAATCCGTTTAAAAGTATGACATCACTTGTGTGTCAACCTATTTTATTAACGCTTTGCACTTGTGTCGCCTTTAAGTCACCAAAATAACGAAGTGTTATTTTCCCTTTATTCTTTAAAATGAAAGAAAACCCCATATTTTTGAGTTCAAAAAGTTATTCTCTCACAATCTTTAATATTTTTATTTCATTTAGAAGCACCAAGTGAGTTGGGGACCTAAATTTTATTACAAATTGAATTTAATCACAACCCCTGTTTTATACAATTTTTGTTTTTAATGCTGTAAAAACTCTAAATAATGTGTGGTATATCGAGATTAATATTCAGCTTCACACGTAACTTTTTAATTTTTATAATTATACACTTTAAATGTAAAAAGAACATCCTAAATAATATCATTCTGAAAAGAACAGAAACGAGATGTAACTGTTCCATAAAATGAACGTAAAAAATTAAACGTGTTCCTCCACTGTAACGGGTTATTCATAAGAGCACTAAAAGGAAATTGAATTTTAAACAGGTATTTGAGTAATTTTAGTGCAGTTTGTAAAATCCTATCATCAAACAATGACAACCCATCTTTTTGAAGGATGGATTAAGCTGCTAGGCTGCTAATGGATTTTAGTCACTAGTATACTATAATTGTCCTTTATCATAATTGAAAACGTGGGTTCAAGAACCAGACAGCTCCACTTTTTTCTCATTTATACTTTTTCAGTTATTCCTATAAAGAAAAACAAATTCTCTCTCGATTGGTTCAAGAACCAGTCAGTTCTAAATAATGGCTATAGAGATACAATGAAAAGAAGCTGTACTGCACTGTTAAAAATTATTGCGACCTTGCATCAAACTTTGGTACCCATTCAGCTGCAACCAATATTTGGTGCTTAGTTTCATCATTTTACGGTACTACCACAAATGGTTTAGTGGTGAAACGTTGCACCAAAACTCATAATGTTGCATAAAAACTTAAAATTTGATTTGAGTTCTCTGAGTATTGTAGTAATATTATTTTTGTAGTGAAGCTGGTAACCCTCCGATCGCAAACGACATATTGTCACCGATCGGGCTCGAACTAGGAATTCTCTGTCTCATAGCTGAACGCCTTCATCCACTGGGCCACGGAGACCCATGTTCGTCGTTGCCTTTCTTATAGGTACTTGTTGATGTAGAGACAGTGAAAGTTTCGGATGCAATTAAAAAGGTTGAGCCAATTATCGGTGAAACCTCCGCTTCTTTTGTTAACGCATTTGTGGTTTAACCTAGATTCCACCATAATATGGTGTAGACCCCAGTGTGGTATCTCATACAGTGCGAGGATAAACATACAGTGTTTTTGATCCGTCCTGAAAAATTATGAAAACTGGAGTTGTCTGGTTCTTACAGTCACGTTTCAATTGTCTTTTATTGTAATTGAAATATCCTTATTTAATCTAAAGACAAACGATCGAAAACGAAATTCTTTGCTTCAAAACATGGGATGTTCTAGGGAGGCGAAGGTTCATTTATTACGTTACACTATTTTTCATGTTTCTTTACACCCCGTTCCTCATATCACACACTGTCACGTCAGCCAAAACCCCTCCACCCCATGTTCAGTCACGATAATTTTTTGCTACAAAAATCAGTCATTCATACTTTTTTCCGTGTATTTTTCCAAAATCCCATTAGAGGGATAATAATTTCTATAAAAAGTGACTGATATCAAAGTATATATAAGAAATTTTAGAATTTTTTCTTAAAATTTTGGTACGTCATGCAACTATTGAGGCTTCCTTTCCCTTATGTTTCGCCACAGTCACGCATGATTGACTACTCCCCAAGGCTGCGTTACATAATAAAAAATTTAAGCAAAATTAATGATTGCTGTCTGTCTGCCATTCCAAGTCATCCGCTTTGAAACTTTCCATATCGTGTGCTTATTTACGTTACAATATGTACAAGAAATTGATATGCAGAAGTTGACTACATTAAATAATAAATATATCTATCATTATTAAGATGTCAAATTCCGAAATTTAGGTTTACCACTTCTACACAGAATTAAGTATTCATTTTTCAGACAATACAACATAATCCAATCTAATTAACCTCTATTTATACAACAATAAGTAAAATATACACGCGATATTCTTATACTGAAGTTATCCGGCTGCATCTCCAATCATTGGCGGATCCAGGAGAAGGGCACAGGGGCCCGTGCCTCCACCCTAAAGGGAAAAAAATCGATACACTTTTCTTTTCCTTATGTAATAGTGGAAAGTAAATAAAAATAGTAAATTTTTTGTTCTGTTCTACAAAATAAGGAAGTCAAGCATTAACAACCTTAGGACGACATCAATCTAACATGCAATGATACCTATCTCTTCTTAAATAATCACAATATCACAACGTCTTTACATAAAGTATCACAACTTCTTTATAACGCCAGTCTCCCTCTCTGCATGGTAGCGATGACCACCATGCTTTGGTGACGTCTTTACAATAGGATAAATGGTCACGTTGTATTTATCTGGCGGTCCTCTTTGTTTGACTAATGACTTTCTAAAGTGACAATTCCGTATTTCATCGGTAATGTTAGCCATGCACAAAGGCAAATTCTCGGTAAAAATTAATAAAACTATTAATTGTTAAAATGAAAGCTAAAAATGTTAAGAATTTTACAAAAATAGTGCTACTTAGGTAATCAATTATGCATATTGTTGATTTAAAATATTTAAATTTATTTCGGGAGGGGACCAGAACATGTACACATTCCCCCCACCCATATCACGTACTGTGCCCCTCCCCCAGAACTTTTTTCTGGATCCGTTTACGACTACAAAAAAAGCAATGACTGCGCCCCTCCCCCCCCCCACCCCGTTCAAATTTCAGTTGGGGAATAATTTTTTTAGAAAAAAAAAATTCCCTGTACTACAAAGAAATAAAATTTTATTTTTGCTATTCTTATTTTTAAAAAAAAATTATCAATATTTTGAATATTTTTAACTTTAATTAAGCTTGATGGCTAAATTACTAATGAAAATTATTACTAAATGAAATTCGGATTCTTTTTTTTAAATTTTCTCCATTTTTCCATCATAACGCTTCATTGATGTTATTTATTTTGCAAATGAGTGATTCAAAAGTTCTGCAAAAAATTAAATTTCTTATTTAGATGATTTGTGAAACGCAATTTAAAAGAGAATTTTTTTTTTTACTACAACAAAAAAAAGTAGTATAAAAAACCTGTTTGGGGACTGAAAGAGTTCAGCTGTCTCTTAGGTTGGAGGAGAGATAACGTAGTATTTCGTTTATTTTTTGGTACGCCACTTGAAGTAATTCAGTGCATAGAACGGGTATATCTGCTAGCGTACTATAATTATTATTTGTGATAGTACAGTCTTCGTGAGAAGCAGTCGAATTTCCGCGTCGGGCGGCGTCTCCACTTCCTCGTCTTTATCCGTTTTCAAAATTCCTGTTGTCGGTTTCCGGGAGAACAAGAAAGGCAGCGATCCCAAGGAAATCAATAAATCAAATTTTTTATTACACAGCGTTCTTTTGTTTTACTCAATGTGCAAGAATAACCCAAATGCAAAAGCAGTCATCTCAAATAATTAAAAATAAATAATATTTTGGTTGAATAGGTAATTTTAAAATATAATAAAGATGTGTAAAATCCGTTATTTTATAACACAAATTAAAAAAAAGAAGTCACTCAAAAGCAAAAGCAGCTGTATCCTGGCTAATCAAGATTTATACAGATGCAAAAGCAGTTATATCCAGCCAACGTGATTTCTGATTGGTTTTAATGTGGGCATAGCGGGTTTTGTTTCTTTAAAAAGAAAGATGGTTGTGCGTTCATTTGCAAAACCAGTTACATCCAAATTCCAGTTGTAAAACAAGTAATATGAAAATAAAAATTTAGATAACAAATTATTTAGTAATTTGAGAACATATTTGTGATTGTATTAACAATAGCTGTGTTTTGACAGTATTTGTCGATTTACTAAAAAAAAGCCTTTTCATGCATATAAGCTACTTTTGCATCTGAACTACTCATATGTTAAATGTCCATCGAATTTTTTTTTAAAAAAAATTTCAGAATGTTTTTTATATCTTTAATAACATTTTTAAAATCGCATTTCACAGTTTAATTTTGTCTAAAAGTTTCTACAAAGGGTGGCGCTTCGAGCGTTCTTCTTTCAAACGAACTGACCGCACGTGAAAAGCAGTGCTCGATGGAGGTCACCCTGACCTTTCGACCCGAATCCCAACCCGACTTCGTCTCACCCCAGTAATGAGGGGGTTGAGTCACCGCGTGAAGAAACTCGATTTGACTCACCGAAAACACTCAGGGGAACGATTACTTAATCAACACAAATTCAAAACAGAATTTTTCGAAGTCGAATTGTTCAATGTGAATTTCGATCGAGTATTTCGTTTCCGTGGATCAACCCAGAAAAAAAATATTAGAGGGAATATAACTTGAAAATGTAGTTATATATTTCTTAATATAGTTGAAATATTTTCCCTATCCCATTCACATTTTCCCTAATAAGCCAGCCAGTGCGATATATTCCCTATATCAGTGAAAACTAATTATTATGATTAAATATTGTATCGTCGTTGGAATTAAATCGATATGACATTTGCAATAAGGGGAAGGGGTACAATTGAGTTACATGATTTAGATGCAAAGCAGCAATGACATTAGCAGTGGCGGTTAGAAGTATTTGTTTAGCCCAAGGCTGGCTAAAAATATATTACATTTATCAAATTGATAAACGAACGTTTAAAACGTGTTTGTCTCATTAACACTGCATTAGTAACATCCTCCATTGTTATTCCAGTGCAATTACTCGTCATTTTAAGAGGTGTTACAAATGCAGAGGTAAAGAGATTCGTAGTAAAACGCATATAACTCTTTCTAAACAAATAGACTCGTAAACAGAATTCGAAATGAAGACTCGCAAACGAATTTAGTGATTTGATAATATTATTTTTAGAAATTATGGACAAAACACGTTTTCAATGTTTGATTATCAGTTATACAAATCCTGAATATGTTGACAATGTCTAACGAAAGATTTTTTTGGTATGAAAATAAATACATATAAATTACGTAACATCTGAAATTGACAATATTTTTTCATGTACTTAAATAAAACAAAAATTATCTACTAATAGTAAAATTTTTTGACGCTTTAATTTTTTACCCTCTTGTGCCGCTTGTGCCTTACTGACCTTGATTCAGGGACTGATTAAAGCCCAAGCGACAAAAACGGTCGCTTTGGGCGCCGGAATAAGGAGGGTGCCAAATTTTTTTGAAAATAGGGAAAGTATAAATGATTTGAGTTGGGTATACTTCGACATCATTAGACATTTTTTGGTTTATACGTATTTTGAAATAAATTATATACCTATTTTAATTAAATAACTTATTTAAATTTTATAATTTATTTAAATAACTTATTTAAATTTTATAATTTATTTAAATAACTTATTTAAATTTTATAATTTATTTAAATAACTTATTTAAATTTTATAATTTATTTAAATAACTTATTTAAATTTTATAATTTATTTAAATTTTATAATTTATTTAAATTTTATAATTTATTTAAATTTTATAGTTTATTTAAATTTTATAATTAATTTAAATTTTATAATTAATTTAAATTTTATAATTTATTTAAATTTTATAATTTATTTAAATTTTATAATTTATTTAAATTTTATAATTTATTTAAATTTTTATAAATTATTTAAATTTTTATAAATTATTTAAATTTTATAATTTATTTAAATTTTATAAATTATTTAAATTTTATAATTTATTTAAATTTTATAATTTATTTAAATTTTATAATTTATTTAAATTTTATAATTTATTTAAATTTGATAACTTATTTAAATTTTATAACTTATTTAAATTTTATAATTTATTTAAATTTTATTAGCGCGATTTTGTCTTATCAGCGTAGCCATCGCATATCACTCTCTGTGAACTGTGAAAAATAAACTTTATCAAAATCCAGATTTATTAAATTACTTTGAGTATTTTTTGAGATACCTAAATCTATTTTTACGTTCACGACTTTACATGCTATTGCGACTACTAATTAAACTGATGTTTTTGTAAAATGTTTCTTTTTGTGAAATAAAAATTCCTAAAAAAAATTTTAATTGCATATTTTTTGTATAAAAATTAACCTTTTACTGACAGTAAACCCATGTAGTAAACTTCACATTCATTAGTATTAATATTGGCGACGCAATAATATATATATAAAAAAAATATTGCATTCTTCCAAATCGACATAATTTATCGTATTTGGTGAAGTTTTTTTTTGTGTGTGTGCCAATTGGCGACCAGAGTCCATATATCCGTCTTTCAACATAATTTCATTTGGGTCAATACTTACGGACAATATTTCTTATAAAAATAATTATCAAATATTCATTTTTGAATTCCAACAATATGTTTTTGAGGGGAAAATTTAAAAATAAGCTACATGGAGGTATAAATATAGAAAACCTTAAGTTAAACTTTTAGAGTGGAACATTTCAACACCATAGAAATATTCCACTCCGTAACAAATAGCTCTATTGTCATAAAGTTAAGTTGTTCGGAGCATGAATACACATGGCATCAGTCGAAAGAGCTGGTTTATCTTCCTCCTTCAGTTGGCGAGGTTTTTGTTAACGACGTTAATTTTGTTATTTGGACACTAATTTCGCCATTGTGATGATATTTTGAAATATAGGACCTCTATTTTAGCTCATTTGGCAACAATTTTATTCATTTGGAGAAATTTTTATTCATTTGGCGACGTTTTAAATTCATTTGGCGACATTTTTTTTATTTCATTTGGAAATATTTGGCGACATTTTTTACTCCTTTGGTAATATATGGCACCGTTTTTAATTCATTTGGCGACATTTTTAATTCATTTGGCGACATTTACTCATCAGCCAAACAAAATTTATTATTTATGTGTATAATGTCGAAAAATATTTTTGGTCGCCAAGGTGATTTTTAACAATAATGTTATGAAGGTAACATCGAGATGTAAATTTCCCATAGGAGTAATGTTAGAGAAAATGGAAAAAGTTCTATAACTTTTTAACGGTTGCAGATATTCACATAAAACAAAATGCAGATTTTAAACTAAGAAAATATTGTTCTAATGGTACAAATTTCATAAAAATCCGTGCAGTGGTTTTTGAGTTAAATCCGGACAAACAGACAGACAAAACAAATTTTAAATGTGATTTTCGGAATCAGTGTGTTCTAATTCGTGGAGAAAACTCAAAATGAAGGGTTTTGTTCGATTCCACAGACAGACACTCCATTCTTATATATAAGTATTGATTTCCGTGGAAAAAACCCCTTTGACGCTCCAGACCAGTCATTTCCTCTAAATTTTGCTCCTTGGGGAATCTAATTTTTTTTTATTATCAAAGAATTTAAACTTCCAATATTTAAAAAAAATATTATCCTAGTTGTTTGAAATAATTATTTGTGCAAAATCACGTTTGCTTGTGTTACAAAAATTCATCGAATCGTCTCTGCCCTGATTAGTCAGAATAGAATGCTTTAAAAGCGTGCAAAAGGGATAAAATCCCTCATTTTGAAAATCTTGCATTTTTTTCGCCACTCTTCCGATTTGTGATAAGAACGTGACATTCGGCACCAAGTGTTTGCTCGTACTCGTGACGAGACATCGCTGCAGAACTTCGAATAGATAAGTGATAGTTCAAGTGATAGAGCGAACCCTCGCGCGCGCTAATCGTGTTGAGCAAACCACTTTCGGCTCGCGTGAATTCGATTAGAAATCTTTCTGCAGGAAAGCGCCCCTGCCTGTTTGTCCTCATTCATCATGCGTTGCTTTCTAGGTTCAAGGCCACTTTCCAAATAGATTGACTCCAGACGAATGGAAATCCGAATCTTGCGGAATGGGTTAACCTACAAACTGCATGCGGGATTTTTAAATTAAATGTACCGCAAACTTTTGTCAAAGGATTTAGTTCTTATATTATTATTTTTTTAAATCAAAATTTCAAATAACTGCTTATTATTTATAATAAAAAAAAGCTGCCTGTGTTGTGGGGTTGTTTTAATGAGTTCAAAGAACATTCATGCCAAATTTGACGAAAATCGAACAACGCGTTTGGTCGTGACTACGTAACAAACAAATTTGCTGACAAACTGACGAAGTACAGATCGACACGATGTTAAAACAGGACTTCGCAAACGGTCGTTCAGTTATCAAATTGTATGTGCAAATTACTGGTTTATTCAATTGTACCTAAAATGTTTAGCAATTATTTTCGCTCCGTTTGATTCGGCATTTTTTACATCAGATAAATTCATTTCCTTCCCTGTGTGTCTACTACTCGGAAAACTACACCTGCATCAAACCTTAAGGAAGACGGCTAGATTAAGGTTTCCGTCTTTGAGATTCATTTTTTTTATGCACACACATCAGAAATCACAAATGACATGTGACGTCAGCGAATCAAAATACACTAGTTTTGTCAATTATCTGCTCTTCGATTCTTTCAGATAAAAAATAATTGATGGAATGTTCTATTCGAATGTCACTTTTCCAATATTTGGAGCACGTGGCAACATATTGACGAATGTATTCAATAAGTTTGTAAGATGTATTGAGGTTGTAGACTGGGCACGCGCGGACCCAGTTGTTTTAGTTTAAGTTATAATATACGCAATAAATTTATCTGCAGAAGTTGCAATACGTACAATAAATATATCTGTCACTATTAAGGTGTCAAATTCCAAAATTAAGTGTATCACTTACATGCAGAGTTAAGTGTTTTTTTAAGCAATACAAAGCAATCCAATCTAATTAACCTTCATTTATACACCGATATGTAAAATTGATAAATAAATGTGTCAAATAAATAAATTTATTTAAATATATCATTTATTAAAAATAAATTTAGAAAATGTCTATTGTATACTACATTAAACTAATATCAATAACTTTTTCTTCTTTTTCATGATAATTTGTCATTGGTATCCTCATCTCTTAATTTTCAATAGTATTCCAGGAAGGGAGACGCAAGAAGAAAGGGACTAATAATAATTCCAGTCAGAGGCGGCTTAAGGCAAAAGCGAGAGAAGCGGTCGACTTTTCTTTGAATAAAAAAACATAAATAAATTCAAATAGAAATATTTTTTTTGTATAAACGTTTGAAATTTTTATAGATTATAATTAATTAATTATATATTTTATTACAGATAAATTAATTTTTCTTTGAGTTTAATTTGAGATATTACAACATTCACTTTGAAATATCACAGTATTTTGTACCTATTTATTACTTTATAGGGGTTATATATATCTTGAATATTTATTTTCCCCTCCCCTTAAAAAGATAAATGCGACGTACAAGTAAATGGGATGGACACATTTAATTGTTTAGTTAAATGTGTTCATCGTCTGTTGTAGTGGGTAGTGTGTGTGAGGGGGGGGGGGGGGGGGGCACGAAATTTTGCCTAGTTTTCCTAGGCAATGCAGTAACACAATTGACTTATATTTTATTTTAAAAAAGTGCTATATAAAAAAAGAGAGGGAGCAACTTCAGAAATGTGGGGCAATATCAGAAAAAGTTCGGGGGCGAACGCCCCCCCCCCCCCTTGCCACACCCTCATCTCCCCGAATCTCCGCCACTGTGAGCGCCTGCACGGCCAACTCCTACTTGCGTCTCGGCAAACTCTAGATCTCTCCGCACTGTGATAAGTTTGGACTTTTTTGTATAACTTTGGTCGTCTTGAACTGCTCTTTTAATCTATTTAAATTTCTTATGCTACAATTGAAAACTTTAAAATGATATTTTGGCTACCTAGTGAAATCTTCGACAAATCGTCCTTTTTTTTTTGTCCTTACAATTTTCTTACAAATAGTTTAAATTGTCAACTATTACAAATTAAATTATATAACTTGTCGTTCCCTTCAATTTACGCATACACTCGATAAGAACTGAAGTTACAGCGATTAAACAGGCCATATTACGCTAGAAGTTTTTATTCATTTCTTCCCCTCCTTCCCACCCATACAGTATAAAAGGTCAGACGGGGCAGTGGGTTAATAACCAAACTTATGGATGTGGCCTACTTTATTCTACACAATAGTAATTAATTTATCTTCTTAGACTGATTTTCGCTGAACTTATAGGGCTTTGGAATATCAACATTTTATGTCACTCAAGTTTCCGCCGATGTTCCAATATCGATTTTAAAGACGTATTAATCTCGAACCACTCTTGACACTATACCTCAGTGAGTTCCTTAATTTTTTAGAATTTCGCATCTTAGTGAAAAGAAACCAACGTAGATTTATTTTAGTTAAAATAGTTAAAAAATTCCAAAATTAAAAAAAAAAAGAAAACAAAAACAGGTGACAAATTTGCCTTAAAAACTTATTTAGGCAAATTGGGACGCTTAAATTTTTATTCTCATGTATCATAAAATCGTCATCCCAGGTCGCATTCATTGACGGACAAAAATAAAAAAAAAAAGGGAAGGGACAAAACTTGAAAATTATTCGTAAAATTTATAATAAACGGCAATATCTGTGCGTCTCTTAACTCTGAAAAAATTAATTATTACATTTTCTAAGAGGGGCGCGCGCCCCCTGCGCTCGTTCCCTTGTATCCACTTTTGAGCCCTAACTCGTATCGGGCAGAGGGTTGTAATATTAAATAGAGAGCGCCCTCAATGCCAGACTCTCGTAAGGCCGCGGTGTCAACATTGAAAAGAAGAACCCACATCACGTGGTTATAGTGCTGCCACATTTGGCGTTCAGACATCTGCAGGAGTTTCAAATTTGGCGCACTTTCTTCTTTTTTGGTGATAAGGAGTTCTGTCCGTATTCAACTTCTTAACATATATGTACGCATTTACTTATTTTCAAACAATATGCGCTAAATATTTCCTCTTCATTAACGAAACGAAAATATTTTATTTGTGTTCAATACTCGAAGAAGCGAAACTCTTTATATTTCTCAGGTTTTATTGTTCATGTTTTCTTATTGAAGTATACAAAGTAACAATTGAAAGAACTTCGCTTATGGTAAATTTTTTACATAAAAACGTAATGCAATTATTTCAAAACCACAAAGTAAGAAAAATCTCCTTAATATATCTGTTAAACTCCTTTAAATTGTGCCACTCGTTCAAAAAAACGATATTTAAATACAAAATTGAACACAAAACCATATTACAATACTTCTATCTCGTTTAGTTCTGAAAGTCGCCAAGGCCTGCCAAGTAATATTGGCGCATGAATGAATGGGCATTTCCACAAATCACGTGGTTTCAATGATGGACACACGGAAATCAGCATTTTTATTCCTCTATTTGTATCATTACTCTATGGTATCGGGCAGTTAGTAGATTTCAGTGGCGGTCCGTGCTCAAAAATGTTACTGCAGCCGAAAACATGTAACTCCCACCCACCCCCACCCTTTAGCCTTTTTCCACAACCATACATGAATGGACATTCTTTAAAATTTATTACTCAAACTCAAATCAAACTTTCCTTTCAACTTTTATGAAAGATAACATGTAAAAATAATAGAAAACATACTTACTTATTTTTTGAAAATTAAATCAATCCTCCTATCAAACTTGCGAATCGGTCGATTTTAATATTAATTTAAGTAAAGAAACAACAACACACGTGCAAACTTATCGAAAATTATTTCCGTTTGGAGAGATTCTTCGAAATGATCGTTTTCCTCCACCCCGCCTCGCCGATTCAGCAATGAACCAATCATTTAATCGAAATCCCTAGTACAGCTAATTTGAAAACATCCTTTTGCGCTACGTTTGTGTCGTCACATCCTCCATTTTAGCGTGTTGGGGAAGTCATACTACGTAAGGTTGCCATGGCAACGATGCAGCCGATTTCGAACTTCGCTTTTTGGCTGCAATTTTGATTGAATGGAGTTTTTTCTGCGCCTGAATTTGTGCATTACGGAAACACGTTTGCTATTTAGCGGATATTTTTTTTACTTAGAGTTGAAATTTATCTTCATATCCAATTCTAATCTTTATTTAAGAAAATTAGTAAAATATATAATTTTAGTTTTAAAATATAAAAAAATTAGGTGCAGCCCGGCTGTACTTGCTGTAGTGCACGAGCCGCCACTGGTAGATTTAAAATACAAAATAAATCGAAACTCTTAAACTAGAGAATTTCCCATCGAAATTTTACAATTTTTGCAAGTCTACAACATATATATTTTTTCGATTTTACACATACTTAGCATGCCCTTCCGATAATTATCGCATGTCCTCCTCCAACGCACACACCCGCCAAACTATGTCCTTTCCAAAAAATCATATAAGTTTAACGCTTCTGCTCATTCATAGATGGCAGTATCATCAACGGTTTGTTTAAAAAAAACACGTTTAAATAAATTATTTTAAACACATGTTTAAAAAAACATTGATAGTATTCATGATACGGTTCGTACGCTCCTGAAAATTCTCTTTATTTTGATACATCCGTTGCGTATTTTATCCCTCGGGGGAGATTATAACCAGTGGCGGCGATTGGGTGCCAAAAGGCCAACATCCAAAAAAGTGCGGGGGGAACCTCCCCCGCACTTTTTTGAACGAAATATAATAAGGCAAAAGAACGTTAATATAATAAGACAAAAGAACGTTAATATAATAAGACAAAAGAACGTTAATATAATAAGACAAAAGAACGATTTGTGATTATTATTTTTTTTTCATACCTCACATATTATGATTAGCTGTGTGTGAGACCCCCAAAAGGATTATTTACTACTTAAATAATATATACCAGCATGCCCGTGCGATAAATATTGCATGACCCCCCCCCCCCCCCTCCACACACACAAGAATATTAGCGCATTTTTGATAGCCAAAATATAAAAAAAGTTTAACGGTTCTAGTTATAGATGGCAGCAACGGCTCGTTTAAAAACTGCTTGGAAACTAATTATTTTTGAACGCTTTTTTTAAAAACATCGTTAATATTCATGAGACAAAAGTACGATTCATCACTGCTCCGAGAAATTCCCTCTTTTTTGACACCTCACATGTTAAGATTCGTCGTGTATGAGACCCGAAAAAGGGGTTTTTCGATCGACGAATTGTTTTGTCACTGGGTACCTGGGTCCAGTTACGGACTATAACCCACTAATCTGAGAGAAAATCTAAATATAGTAAACGGAAAAAACGAAATCATAAATATGTGCGTTCAAAAACATTCACCCAAACATTCGCAACAGCCAACAAACACCCCCCCCCCCCCCATTCATGCCAGGACAAGACAGGACGGACACCCCAACAAAGACCAGAACCCCCCCGGAAAAAACTTAAGTTGAGAAAGAAACGAAATTAATAAAGCACAAATGTAGTCATATACAGCGTAAAAGCACAGTTAATTAGTTAACATAAGAAAATTGTAATCAAAACGAGTTGATTAATGGTAAATAAAGATGAGATAAAAAATAAAATGTAAAGCTAAGAAAAGCGTCGTGAGCGTAATAAGAAAATCTAAGTATCGGAAATAACAAAAATTATATGGAACGGTATAATTGAAACAATTAAATTAATGTATGAAAAAATTAGGAATTCTGAAGAAAGCGCCGTGAGTTTGCGCCTTTGCATCAGGAGATCAAGATAATCGCAGTGAAATGTCCTTTCCCCAAGCTGACCACTTTTCTTCGCAATGAACCGCGAAAATGCCCCAACTTATGAATGTGTGAATGTGGTTTTTAATACTGGAATAATAATATATACTGATGCTCGTACGATTTACTTCTTCACTTCAACTGCTTCAACACACACCTTCCTACAGATTGCGACGTCACAGAAACGACGTCCTCTGATTGGCCGAGACTGGGTCTTACGTAACCGTTAGCTTTCCATGTGGTCCACTTCTTAACCGGTGTGGAAAAGGAATTTCTTGCTACATTTTAGTGAAAGCCTTTCTTCCCATAACACGTAGACAAACGGTGCTCTCTGAAACTACCAACCAAGCTGAAAACATGGGCGGAAAATCCATCCAAGAATTGAAAGATATCGCCAATAAACTGAGGGTGCTCAGTATTAAGGCCACAAATGCTTCAAATTCTGGGTAAGTTTATCAATTTCTTGTCATCTACCGGTACATTGTTGTGAACTTGGTGTTGACTTAAGAAAGTCTTGTAAGGTGAAATTCATTCAATATTCAAATTTTATTGCTTACTGAGAAATATGAAAAATATTAGGAAACATTTGACATTTTTTTTAACTTTATTCATTTTAAAAATCGTGTATGTTACTGTGCACACAAGATGTCTTAAAATTTAAAAATAATAATAAATGCTTTGTAAATAAATTAATGTCTGAACTAACTATATGTTAGTTATTCAATGTAAAAATGATTTTTTTTTTTAGATTAGTGAAAAAGTTAATAAAAATTTAAAGCGAATATTCATTTTATATTATTAAATTCCCAGCAGATCTGAAAATATTAAAAAGGCTCCAAAAAATTAAAATGCGACTTTTTACCTGTATTTTTCACAAATTTATGCAGCTACTTGATCAGTGTGTTGTATATATTGAACTAAAAAATAATTTAAAGAAATTCTTTTTACATTGCAATTTATGATATATTTTTGTATTAAATTTGATATAACTGCACAATTTTAATTTAAGTATTAAATAGCATTACTTTAAAAGTTTTTTTTTATTATAGAAATTCTATACATCTAGAAAATATTTTCCTGGGATAGTTAGATATAAAATGGTGACTTAAATTTCTTTTGCTTTGTTCAAATGATCCAATTTGATTAAATCGTCAATGCAATCGAAATGTTAGAAAACCTTCACAGCAGCAACAATTTTGATAAGACCGTTAAAGGGGCATGTAATTTGTATATTCATTATCTGAAGTTTTACAAATTTTTCTGTCAATACTTTAATTGTGAAAGTTGTGATATGGATTACATTTAAAGTGTAGGGTCAGGTGGGGTAAAGTGGTCAGGTGGGGTAAAGTGGTCATACTCTAATAAATGTTGTAGTTTTTCCTCCCTATTTTTTATTTTTATCGTAAAGGTTTTACATATTTTTGTTTTAGTTTTCAGTGAAGAGGAGCAATGTTTTTCACATAAAATTATAATTTTAGCAACACATTGAATGCCAATAAATAGCTATTTTATTTTTGTACGTTTCAGTACAATCTTTTGATTCTCTAATGAACTTCTCTCCTACATTTTGTTTAATCAAAATCTTAATATATTAGTTATACAGGAGGCTTCAAACATATCTCAAGAACACATTTCCATTGATAGGCAAGTTGTGTTTATTAAATTTTTTATTTTATAGTGTTTTTAGTAACATGGGGTAAAGTGGTCATATGACTAAGTTTAACGTATTCATGGTAACAATGAGTTTATTTAGGCCTAATATTTAAAGATTGATTATTAAATATTAATTTAGAATAATAAAGCATATATTAATTTATCATAGTTTATAACATAAGATAAAGTAAATGGCATTAGGCTTAACATTTACATTGCTTGGAATGACTTTATTAAGTCCTAATATTCAGTGATTAAAATTTGGATAAACTTGTATAATAAAATAATTTTATTGTCTTATTTTTTTCCCTTTTATTACGTAATAAACATGCCGAGAAAATATGTTAGGAAGATTGTACCAAATTACTCTGATGCCAGTCTACAATTAGTTATGCTTTCAAGGCTAATTAGCTATGCTGGCAAGGACAGTTAGCTATGCTGGCAGGCCAGTTAGCTGTGCTGGTTAAAAAGGGCATATCCATTTATGCTGTAGCTCAGAAATTACCCGACTTTAAGAAGATGGGTCATTAACAAGTGCAGGCATAATGGTCCTAATGAGAATCATGGCTTTGAAGAAGAATCTTGCATCATTAAAAGCTTCAGATTCATTGCCCATGTTGGGCATTCATTCGATTGTTCTATTATATCAAATTTAATCCAAATGTATCTTAAATATCCTAATAGCAGAAAAAGTCCATTGGTTGATAAGATCACCAAGACCTGATTACCACAGAATTTGTGAAAACTGTCAACAAACAAATTGACCAAACATAACAATGTCCGTACCGAAATTACAGAATTGCCCATTGACTTCACCAGATCAACAAATAGATATTCATCAGAATTCAGAACCATCAACATCTGATATATGCAATTTAAATTTTAAAAGTACAAAAGTGTCAAATATGGCTAATACAACAAGTGTATATCCACTGAAGGACTTTAAGCTAATACTGACAACAATATCTCCACCAGTGTCAATCGTACATAGAATGGCTATACATAACTCTAAAGATGAAAACAGAAGAAACAGTTGCACTTTGTCTACAAAAAAAACAAGGGATGCCAAAAAAAAGCTAAAAAAACCAGAAAATTAAACCAGAAATTAGTAAAATATTAAGGGAAGAAATCAATTAAACAGTTTATTGGACAAGATTGAGATAGTAATTAATGGGACACTTCATTAAATATCTAGAAAAATCCTAAATTGGTGACTACTACACATTTTCAGAATATAACGACATTGAAAAAACAGAGTCGGAAGTTATTAAAATATCTTTTAAAAAAAAACTTTTTACCATAGAGAATGTAAAATTTATAATTTAATAATAATATTTTTTAAATTTAAATAATAGTTAACAAATATAGAAGTTGTGTAAAATATTTTTAAGTAATAAAATGGCACTGTTTACTTATAAGTTCCTTTTAATGTCATATTTCTTCAATATGACCACTTTACCCCACACACTGACCACTTTACCCCACCCATGGGGTAAAGTGGTCATAAAAACATGACAAAAAAAAGATGTAATTAAAAGGTGTTACTCTCAAAACATATTTTTAAAATGTATTCTAATGTACTCTAGAACAATGTAATGTAAAATAAAATCCAGAACAATAATATTTTTTAGAAAATATCTCATACTTATATTCCTGCAAAGTTAAAAATGCCTGTTTTTATGACCACTTACCCCCACCTGACCCTATTATTCCTTATTATGATGAATTCTTATAGGTTGGGGCCAGCGGGTGGTATTATACTCAACTCGTAATCTGAGGGTTGTGGATTCGAATATAGACTTTCAGATTACAGTAAGGTTGTGATCAGAAAGCTACCATTTTCATTCCTTGGCATTCACATCTTTAAGAATTTTAAAGCTCAATTCTTTTAATCTCTTCCGAGGGTATTTGGGGTCACTATAAATCATGAATTCCAAGGTTCAGCATGTGCCACGGCTTTGTTACTCTCTGAATTTGAATATAGTTTGTATTTCAGATGGTTACCAGGGCAATAGATGGCCTGGTTGTAAAAATGGTGATATAGTTTGGAGGTTTGATCCATGTCGTCTGACGAAAGTTTTGTTCTGTATGCACATTAAATCGGTTGTGATCCGAATTCTGTTTTGGTCGTGATGTGAAAGTTTAGAAAAGGGTTTGCTAGATTGGGTGACCATGGTTAAAAATTGCAAGGCAATGTATATGTTGTGTCTTTTCTCCTGTATAGCCCCATTTTGTGTAGACGAGTAGTGCACTTTAAATCTGCCGTAAGCAGTGTCACCTAAGTGACATTGTAATTTTACCATGAGTACAAGTATGCTTGATTGTACATTTTTATTTACTAGTCTTTGTTCGCCTGACCTTTGACATTCCACACTCTTTCAGCCATCCCACGTCATGCATGTCAATGGCAGAGATCACATCCGTCTTGTTTTTCAACACCATGAAGTACAAGCTGAGTGACCCGAGGGACCCTTCCAGCGATAGATTTGTTTTGTCAAAGGTAACTTCCTGTTTTCCCAATTGGGCATTTTGTAAAGTTTATCATTTTAATTAATTGTTTTCTAAATGCCCTAAATTAAGAATAAACTGTTGTTGGTATTTTTTTTTAAAATCACAAGCATTGCCTAGGAATGTACTATAAAAGGTTCTTATTATTTTAAATAAAGTTAGTTTTTAATTTTTAATTTCATTTTTATTATTCTTAATTGAAAGGATGAAGGAGTTGTGTAACAAAAAGTAAGTTTGAGATATGCGATCCTGTTGTTTTCATTTCAAATTGTGTTGTAGTCGCATACCTACATCATGACTCTACTAGTGATAAGGCTTTTACAGTGCTGCAGTCAATATCCAAAAGCCGGTCAACACATATCTCAACTCTTTCATCTATGACAACTAAATTTTAAAAAAAAGTGTTGCTAAATTCCTAATTTACAGTACCCCTTTGCTTGATTTTGAAAATTGATGCTGATGCCTTGGTGTAATCTTGCCAACAGTTAAGCACACTCTTGTGCCATACGCTATTGACAAGATTCCTTGCTTTGTTTTATGACCACAGGCAATTGTGGTCTATGGCCACCGACTACTAAGAATAGATGTTAGTAGAACCTTTTAAGCAGTCTGTTATGGTGCTCGCAGGCAAACTTTTAAATTGTTGAATATATACTTAAGTCTTAGGGTTGCTCAAAATCAAGCCAGTGTCCTGTGCTTCATCAATTAGGATGCCAAAATATAAACTGTTGCTTACCAATTGTCCCTAAATATCGGGGTACGGTATACTAGCAATTAAATGAAATGTTATATACCTCATTCATTCATTTACCTTTTTCAATTATGAAGTAAAATTTTTATGTTTATCAGTTTCTGATTTTTCTCTAAAAATATAAATTATCCATTTAATTTTCATGAAATTTACGAATGTATTGTCGAGTTTAAACATTGCACTAAGTGTTCTGTTGCGTTTTCCAGGGTCATGCTGCTCCCATCTTGTATGCAGCATGGGCAGAGGCCGGCCTTTTCCCCGAAGAGGACCTCCTAAAACTGAGGACTATCGACTGTGACCTTGAAGGACACCCCACCCCTGTAAGTACTCTTGTGTTTATGTGGAAATGCAGGGTTCATTACTTGCTTTTATAAAGTATTTATTGGTCCAATTTTTTTTTTTTGATCCAATGGGTCCTTAGAAACCTAAGTTACTGAAGGCTCTTTGAAAGTCCTTAAAATGACTTTTATTTAAATCATTGAAACATGCGTGTACTAAGTAACATATTTGTAACTTTTGTGCTAATTTTTCGTTACAAAAGTATAAATATTTTTCGGATAAAAAAATAAATTGTTTTTAAGCTACTAAAAGTCCTTTAAAACTTTTTATTTTTGAAAAATGAGTACAGACCATGATATAATTTAGCCTTGTTAATTGTATTTCGGGCATCATTCGTTAATCTAAACGATATTTTTTTTCAGATTTTAAATTGATTACTTAACTTTAGTTTTAATACCTTATTGTAAAATAATATTTTCAAGCTTTGTTTTTTTAGTCATTTTTAAGAAAATTCAAACAAGATTCTACAAACCTGCTGTGACATCACTGTATGGACATTTCTAATGGTCCATTATGTGATTTTGTAACAGCCTGTAATATTTCCCATATCTGAAAGCTGTATTTATGTAAGGTGCCTTTTAAAATAATCAGCAAATGATATTATGATAGGAACAACATGTCATACTTTTAGATGGATCGTTTCAGGCACTAACTCTGATAAATAGCATGATTAACATAAATTCAATCTTGTTTTTATTAAAATTATTCGGAGTTTTAAAAAAAATAAGAAATTAAGTCATGTTTTGTTGGACACTATTGATTCCTATACAACTAATTTAACTTCCTTCTCTTGGTGGTTTTGGTTTGCAACTAATTCCTATTATTAAAATCTGCTGAAATGACATTTCTCATAAAAACCCTTTTGACTGTGCATCCAAAGCTAGACCATTTTCTTTTTTTAAATTTCGAAGCTGTGTAAAATACTCTACTTTATGAAACAGTGTCTGAAATGAACATGCCGAAAGTCAGTTTGAAATACATAGTCTTTTACTTTCGACTGCACTTTCCTTGTTTTTCTGGCCTCGTTAGCAATTTTTCCTCTTTTGACAAGGTGTCTTACGAACAGAGAAGATACCTTCAAGTGTTTATTATTATAAATACAAGTTTAAACTGTAATGGCATTTTAACTTCATGAACATATTTTAATAAATAATGAGCAACGAAAGGATTATTTTTGGATCAAAATTTTCATGTCCAAGTTAAATGTGTTTCTATATATACATTTTAAGGCCCATGCAGTTTAAAAATGTGGATTTGAAAAAAAATTCCGCAAGGCTAACTCAAACAGAAAATGCTATCTTAATCGTATTAAGTATACAATCTATTCATAGGTTAATGAAGAATTAACCTATATTTTGAAATGCTTAATTTTTATATTAAAATTAAGTATTCTGTAAAAATCCTACTATCCTTATATTGATTTATATGGATAGATCAAATATGCGTTTTTTAAAATAACTTTCTGTTTAAAATGTCTGCTGAGAAATATCCAAAGAGTTTTAAAAGTTAGAACTTTATTCATATGTTGGGTACCATTTTGGATTTCTTACCTATATAATTTTACAGGTCATATAGTCTAGATGCAAAAGCAGCTATATGCACAAAAACTCTTGAAAAACTGTCAAATCTGAACTATTGTTAACACAATAATTTTTTTTTGTAAAAATAAAGAAAAAATAAGATTTTGCATTGTGAAAGTTTTCAAATTACTGGAAACTTATAATTTTAATTTTCACATAACTTGTTTTGCAACTAAAATAAAGATTTAACTGGTTTTGCAAGTGGATGCGTTATCATCTTATATTTGATCAAGAAGCAAAATGCGCTATATCCATATTTAGCAATCGGAAATAACGTTTGCGAACATACATTTTACTATCCAATTGTTTTTGCATCTGTATAAGGCATGGATGGTGTATATAGCTACTTTGTTTCAAAGTTTCTTCTTTTTTTAATTTTTATTATTAAATAATGGATTTTTCTTTATTATATTTTATTCATAATATTTATTACATTTTAAAATTGATGCCAGTTATGTTGGACATGTATATACCAAAATATCATTTTTTGAATATTGCTACTTTTGCATTTGGGCTACTTATGTATAAAATACTAGGGGGCTCCGCCCCCTGCTCCGCTAACGCTCCACCAACCCCCGGAGGATTGCTACGCAATCCTCTTTAGTTTGCTTCGCAAACCAATACCGGCTTCATACACTGTAGGCAATGACAATGTGTCCTAACAACAATACTTTTTTTAGTTATATAAATTATTACTGGCAGTGACGTCACACAAATTTATTTTTAGTATGTTGAGACAAGAAATTTCCCAACTTAACGATCCGAAATTCCGAACTTGAACGATTCAAAATTCCCAACCTAAGGACATCGGGTACCAGCTGAAGTGTTATCCTCGTTATCTGACCACTGTTAACAATATGAGGCATCGTTCCCGGGTCTTTTCTTTGAGAAAGGCCTCGAACCAAAGCGTCCTTGATGTAGTAAGTAAATACGTACCAATAACAAATCAAGGGCACTTTGCTCGAACCAACGCCAGTAGTTCAATGTGCAGCTCTAGTGTGACGTTATTTAACCAGACCACACCTACCTATTCGAAATTGCACAACACAACAGTGCTAAAAAAATTCCCAGTTCCAACTTATAAGACATTTTCAGCTTTTTTATAGGTAATATTAAACAGTTCTTTCGAAAGTATTGATTTGTCGCACGCATGTTCCAATGCAGTGGTCCGTTTTGAGGTCTAATTTAAGTTTCATCTTAATAAAAGTTGGGCAATTTCTTGTCTTCCGTCGCTTTCCTTTGCTAATAATACAAATTTGCCAGAGGCATAAATTTTCCCAACTCAGAGATTTTTAAAACTCGAAATTCCCAACTTTTAAGGTTTCAAGTTTACAGAGGGGGGGGGGGGCATGCTTCCCCCCAATCCCCCCCCCCCCATAACTGGAAAAACTCAACTGTAGAAATGCTTCAACGCAATTGTGCTCATTGAAAAGCGAAACATGTGTAAACAAACAGCATAAACGCGCCAAGAATAAATAGGCTTAATCGCCAACTTATATTTATATAAAATAAGATAATTGAGAATTGGCGCTAATAATAATTCGCCGTTGGCAGCCAAATACACGTTGGCATTTCCTTCCGGATTATCTTTTAATAATATTTATAGTACTTCACATAAATAGTTACATCTAATTTATTTTTTAAGATAGAATTTTAGTATTGATACCATTCAAGAAAGATTTTACGAACATAACTATATTTTTTTAACGGGAAAAAGTATACTTTTGAACTATTTAGAGCAGTTTTAATTTATCACTTAAAATTTTACCCGTATAATTGACGATTATTTCAGACATTTCGTCAATTATTTAAAAATTTATAACTACAAAACTAAATCGAAATTTCACAAACGCTCTGGATCATTTGTAGCCAATAGTTTAATCTATATCCCTAATTTTTTATTTATTTTTTTGTTGAAAATTGGAAGACAAGTATCCGAAAATGTATTAATTGTTTTCAAAATTTTCTAATATCATGACTTTAACATAAAATAATGTCTAATATACTGATGGTATTGAAAAAAGAAAATATTCATCTTATTACCCAAACATTTCTTAAGAAACTGGCATAATTTCATAATTTTAGGACATTTACTTTTTGAGATGCAAGCGGAACAATGAGACAAAAAGTCGCAAATTAAAATTTTCTCGAAATATCCGACATTTTTATCCTTCTTTGCTATTTTTTATACCTATCTTAATTGACCATATCTAATTTAATTGTAAAGATAGAAATATAATCTTTATAACATCAGAAAGAAGAAGTTTTAACGAACATTAATATATTTTTTTGAATAAGAGAATATGTAATTTTAAATGACTTATAGCAATTTAGAAATCACGTTTCAAAAATGAGGGTGAAAAAACTTCAAAAAGTGGAGCGTGTTTAAATGTTTCAAAAATTTATAAATCCAAAACTAATTCGAATTTAAAAAAATGCTTACTTGGATTTCCAGTTCAAACCTATTTCTACACTCCCTAAAAAAATTGAATCTCTCCTCTTAATAGTGTTTCAGAAACTCGACGGACAAAATTAGTTGTAAACGAAATTTTATCAACGACGACTTTAATATTAAATAACTTATAAACTAATCACAGTATTGAAACAAAAATATATTCTTCTTATTTATCAAACATTTCTTAACAAATTCACTTAATTTCGTAATTTTAGGACTTTTACATTTTGAGATACGATCTGAATAACATTGAAAGAACGGAAAATTCCCCCTAGTACTTACTTTTTCCCCCTAGGGCTTACTTTTTTTTTAAATAGAGATATGTATACATATATAGTAAATCAAATCTATGCATTAGTTTTAGAGAACATGGAGTTCAATTTAAGGGTGGTTTGTTGCTAAATATAATTAGATGGATTTGGATAATTGGTTATTAAAAGTTGTGATGTTGCAGCACATCAAATTTTTGAAAATCAAAGATTTGTGCCTAAAACTTTAACCCATATCTAGAGCCATTCGATAGTTGGTTCTTGATTGTCCTAAAACAATATAATTTTATTCATGTTTTTATTTACACCGTAATTTTACTTTATATATACCATGAAGTGAAAAATAATTATCTTTTTTTTTAAATATGAATTACATATAGAAAAACTTAGTGTGCTAAAAATTATTTCAATTTTTTTTGTTTAACTTTTAATGTTAAAATGTTTAGAACAATGAAACTATTTTAGAGATAAATAAATAGCCGATGATGTCGTAATTTTAATTGTATCGTATAATTATCGAACTTTATGATGATTCAAAGTATGAACATTCTATAAGTTTATGAACTGATCCTTTCAGCGGCTGTCCTTTGTTGATGTTGCAACTGGGTCTTTGGGCCAGGGTTTGAGTGTTTCTGCTGGAATGGCCTACACGGGAAAGTACTTTGATAAAGCCAGGTAAGCTACTCCAGTTAAGATTTTATAATTAAAAAACAAATGTGTTTATATCCAACATTATTAAAAAAACTTTTTTTTCTTAAGAATTAATAAAAAAATAAGCATGATTTTACCAAATGCATATTTAGTCAATATCCAGTTCAATATATATATACTGATGGCTCAGAGTTAAAGTGGAGCAATTCCATGATTAAAAATATCTGGAAATAATTCCTATAGTTGAATAACTCTATTGAATTAACAAGGGAAGGAACAAAACGCTAGTGGCATCTAGTAGGGTTAAAAATGAAACTATGACTTAGTTCTTCATTTCATGGAAGTATTATATGTTTGCACTTTATTTTTGACGACATTAGCTTAAGTTTGACAATAATTGGACTTAATCTACTTAGACTGTAAGGTTTCCTTGTCTAGGAGTCTACAATGTACATAGTTTAATTATTGTTTATTGTCTAGGAGTCTACAATGTACATAGTTTAATTATTGTTTAATACTTAAAAGTTGTAGAAATTAAAAAAATCTGTTGAAATCTCATTTTTGCTAGCATTTAAAAAATAAACTCAACCTTTTCTTGGTCTGCGTTGCATGTCACACATCAAGTATTTTCTGGCCTTTTCTCCAGGGGACTGTACATGTACAGGTCAGATAATAGGCATGATAGAATATAGGGGGGATTAGCTGGATAGAACAAATATACCTACATAGTAAACAAATAGAATACATTCATTTTGAAGAATAAAACTGTTTGCAGAAATTAAAAAAAAATTATTAAGAAGGGTTAACTAGAAAACTCTGAAAATAAAACTAGAATGGAAAAGTTTAATTTATTTTCTGAAAGTGTTAAACTTCTTTCAACTACTATTAATCATATTTTCAAACCTACTATTAAGTATACAGCAGTTGATAAAACAAGACACTATCTCAAACAGTACACATTCATTATTAGAAATACAAAATGCATATTTTCAATAATTTAAAAGGTTGTCTTATGTAATAAGATAATTTTAGTTGCGAACCTTTACTTATACTTAATAAAAATTTATTTACAAAATAAGTTATTTTAACGACCACAGTTTTTAACATGGTGGTTTGCGACTTGTAAAATTTTCAACTCATTGGTCCATGGCCAATCTATCTAATTGATGAAAAGCCCTGCATGAAAAAATTATTTCCATCCAGTTACCGTGTGTTCTGCCTGATTGGAGATGGCGAATCTGCCGAGGGGTCGGTATGGGAGGCCCTTTCATTTGCTGGCCACTACAAGCTGGACAACCTGGTTGCCATCTTCGATGTTAACAGGCTGGGACAGAGCGAGCCTACCATGTTCCAGCACCAGATGGAAGTATACCAGCACAGACTGGAGTCCTTTGGGTAAGTCATTGGGCAATTAGTACGATTTGTCTGCATTTTGTAAGATTGAACTATTTTCTTTTAAAATTGTTCAGATTTCAATGGATTTTTCACTTTAAAAAATATTTTGACCCTCGTAAAAGCAAACCATATAAAAAATATTATTTAAATTGTATGCATAACATTTATTTTCGAAGTATCATGTATTTTTAAAATCAGTGTATGTTTATGACTTTACAATCCTGTGAACATAGTAATAGATAATTTTGTTTTCATAAGGTTTTGTCGGATTTTGAAAACTGATGGCTTTCTATCGTTTTTATGATTATTAATGCAAGTTGAGACTAATTTTTCATGTAAAATGTTACTAATTTCATCTTATAAAAAATTTAATAATTGAAAGCTTTTTAATTAAAAATTGAAAAATATTCATATTTGACATGTTACTACACATTTTTTAAATGATTTAGATAATGTATGTAATTTTTATAAAAATTGTACGGATTTCATTTTTTAAATGTTTGCAGGTATTGCTCCTTATTAAATTCATACTGTGCTTAGTATCCTGTGATGGGTTGTTATATATTCCATATTTTTAAAAAAAAAAAACTTTGATTTTCCCCAAATTAATTTTTTTCAAAAAATTCTCTTTTATAACCAGATTTTCAAATAATAACGAATTTATCTTATATATTTTTTAATTGGCATGTTTTATACATT
Organism: Troglohyphantes excavatus; assembly: GCA_963932185.1. NCBI lineage: Eukaryota > Metazoa > Arthropoda > Arachnida > Araneae > Linyphiidae > Troglohyphantes > Troglohyphantes excavatus. The sequence continues at coordinate 69,233,929 of OZ010667.1, read as the reverse complement.
AATTCTGAAAGAGAATTTAAAAGTTACCAGAACAAAAAGCAAGGATATGCTTTACACTTATTTCATATTTTAGGAAATACATTTTCCCCTTGTATGCTTTTTCTCATTTTGGATGCAACAAATGCTAATGGTACATAGATACAACAATGAGTTGTATGGTCATACAGGAAGGCTGATAATGTTAAAATTAATATACCGAAAGTTACTGGCCATATCTGCTCCTCTGAATACCTCCTCCGTGACATCCAGGATCTTTAATTACAACAGGCTAATTTGGGTGAACAATGCTGATGACTTTCAAGACCCAAGAGTTTCCAAACGGGTATGCTAATAAAAAAAAGAGCAGAATGTGTGAGACTGTGCTAAGGAAGGCTTGTCGTGCCAATACAAGGAAAAGGCTTTTTCTCGTTAATTCTTTTATTTAAATTTAGAAATAAATTAATAAACTTTTAAATCGGATTCGTCGAGTTTAATCGACATTTTCCATTTACAAAAATTATAAATTCATTTCTACACAAGTTTTTGACAGAAAGTTCCTAAAATTAAGGGTTCAATACAAGGAATGTTTTACACTAAGAATTGTATGTAAAGGTCAATGTAGTTTGAAAAACAAAACTATGGAAATGCATTATATTTAACTCTCTGTTTACACTTTTGCGTGCAAGGGTATCATATTTTAATTTTCCTCTTTTTTTGAAATTTTACATTCTCGTGTCTGGGATTCGAAGTTTTATAGTTTCAAATGTTAATTCGCATTAAAGATTTTTTGCTGTAAGGGACATTGGTCATTATAACTAAAGGTGGTCCACAGGTTCTCTGAGGGGTTCTTGTGGCTACTGTAATCTTAACACCAACTTGTTTGTCCTTCCAGATTCAACACCTTGGTGATAGATGGCCATGACGTGGATCAGGTTGTGAAGGCATTTGAAGCTGCAGCAGCTTTCAAGGGAAAGCCCACTGCCATCATTGCCAAGACTTTCAAGGGAAAAGGAATTGCTGGTGAGTTTCTTTTTTCACCACTGTGTCAAGGTTAAGTGTTTGATATCTGTCAAGGTTTGTCAATATTGCCCCATGTTAAAGTCATGGGATTGCTAGTTTGAATATCTATGTGGACTTCCCAAGTTACAACGGTCTCGTGATCGAAGAGTTGCCAGATTTGTAATTGAAAACATCTTCTAAAAATATCCATAATTTCAACCAGTGTGTATAAGGGACTGGTGCCCATTCAAATCGTGGTCCAATGTCATGACGCCTATTGAGGTTGTGCCTGGTGCGAGCTCGGGTATTGTCCTCGTCTTCTGGCTATGTTTAAAAAATATGAGAGGGTTCTCACGTTTTTCCTTCAAGATAGGTTCTCAACTGTCACCAAATAGTGTACTGTGTAGCTCTAATGTGACGTTAAGTAACTAACTAGGTTTGCCAATGTTTCTTGAAAATCTACTATTGTTAGGGAGGGACTTAAAAAGTCAGAATTGTCCGTAGAAAATGAAAAAAATCATATTTTCTGGAAATAGACCTTTCATGTATTACCTTGCTCACACATTTTAGGGGAATGGTCTGTCATGCTTGATTATAGTTTGACATGGGGAGAAGGAGGTCTCAATGTTAGTATGACATACCAAAACTTTGTAGAAAAAATGCTGAAATATCACTCACAAACTAATTTAAGTAATTTTTTATTGAAATCACTATCTTTGTAATGGGATATTTTGTAAAATACACAGAATGAAAGTTTTATGACTGTTTTTCAACTGCAAAAGTTCATCTTGATGCGACATGGAGGAAGGGGATTGTACAAAATATGAAAAATAGCCTGAGGTAATAAAGAATGCTCGTTAATTTTATAAGTGTGATCCATGTGTTGCCAATACTTTAAAGGGAAAGGAATAAACGGTGAGTCCGTGTGAGGTTGTTGATTATTGGGTATCTAAATAAGGTGTTAAGTAACTTGTAATTGTTTTGCAAGTGGGAGGCTAGCCGTGTACTTGCAACTATCAGATATGCAACTGAACTAACTATAATATTCAATTTCTATCAGCTCACTCAGCAACTATCGACAAAAATATCCTTTCGCTTCTTATCGCAATAACAACTTTAGCAAATAATCAATAATTTGGAGATTTTGTATGGATTGAGATAATACAAGTTCAGCAATTTTTTTTTTTTTTTTTTATCTTTACTTCAGTGATTTCGAAATCTGAAATGTGGCAGCCTTGATTCAAATGCAATTAATGTAATCGCCAGGCAGTTGCTGAGTGATTTTTCAGTCACTCAGTTGATTATTGCTGAGATATAGTTGGCATCACTGGATTTCATAATTATGACTTCATTATACTCAGGCAAGTTCATTATACTTCATTATCACTCATGCACTGCTAGCCTTGTAGCCTGTGTTCTTCTTATAAAAAATACAATCTAGAAGGTATCAGCTACCTTTTTGTATTGTTTTCTAAAACTTGTATAGTTAGTATCAAATGTAACAAAAAACTATTTAAACTATTTATTTGCAAGTTCTAAGAATTGTGATTGTTACTATTGTCTTGTATGGTATATAGGCTGTTTATTCTGTAGAAAAAAGTAGGAATGCTTTGTTTTTATTGCACATGAGGACCTACCTGATTTAAAAAATGTACAGTATTTTTTTCGTAATTTGAAATATATTAACTTTATAAGTTTGACATGCATGTTAATACTTTTGTATAATGTCATAATTATGAAATCCAGTGATGCCAATACTAAAAACAGCTGAATTAAAACATGTTCTTTTTCTAATATTGCAAATTTAAATAAAACAAGGACGATACATTCATAACTAGCCGAACTATTTGGATATTTTAGTTAAAATGTATAAAATTCGGGTTATGGACAGATATTGTTAGTGTTCCTGTTATGCGTTTTTCAAAGGGCGCCGCGCCCTGCCCTTTTTTTGTAAGTGCCTATGCGCCCTGCCCGTTTTTGTAAGTGCCGATGCGCCCTGCCCGTTTTAGAAGTGAAAATTGTGCCCAACCTGAACCAAAAGACATTTAAATTTTATTAAAAAAAAAAAACTACTATTAGAGATTTTTTATGTAATAAGTTTATGGTGCAATTTTTGAAATTTCATTTTTCTAAAAAAAATTTCTAAAAAAACCCACTAAATTATACAAACTTTAAAAAAGCGTTTAGAAAAGAGAAAATTCTATACCATCCTGAAAAAAATTCAGTTAAAGGCAAGGAAAGGGCCTTTTTACGTAACAAAAAGTGCCCTTTTACATAACAAATAGTGCCTTTTTTGACAAATCCCCCCTGCCCTTTTTTAAAACTATGTGAACACTAGATATTGTGAATAGTCTGTAAGTGCCCTAACTACTATCTGCTTGCAATTCAGGTATTGAAGATTTAGAGGACTGGCATGGAAAGCCCTTGGGAGTGAAAGGAAATGGTTTCCTTGGAGATTCTTCTAATTCGCGTACTACAGCCGGATCTCATCACATTGCTCCGCCCACGGATGATGTCCCTGCCAATGACAACTCTCCTATCGCTCTGTCTGAGCCTCCCGCTTATACATTAGGTGAAAAGGTCAGATTATTTTTCATTATTGCTTTTTTTTGTGTGGATAATTGCTGTTATTTGCATCTTTACTAGGGATGAAACGGATATCCGGTAACTATCCGGTATCCGGCTGCTTTTTAACTATCCGGTATCCGGCTGCTTTTTAACTATCCGATATCCAGAAGCAAAGTGCCGGATATCCGATTTTCCATGCCGGATATCCGGATGAATAAAACATCAAAGATTTTTTTTTGTGGCAATCAATTTTCTTTGTTCTTGCTTTAAGTATTTTCCTGAAAATTCTACCAATGTATTATTGTTTTAACCAATATTCACAGTGTGATTATTGGTTAAAACAATATTCTATTCCTGTGCATAGGTGTGGTGGGTGGTTAGAAATAGATTGCCGAGACGTATGTACAGTAAAATAAACTTTATTATTTAAGTTAAAAAAAACATCGTTTAGATATAACATTCAAAACAAATCAGGAATGCACATGCATTTTATTGTGCACAGCGTACCACGGCTTTGGTGGTTTAGGATGATGAAAAAAGAACAAAATATCGAAAAACAGGAAGGTATATAAGCTGTCGGAAAGTGCAGGCCTATTGGTGTTGCGGACCTGCTGGTTTTGTGCGGTCCTGCACTGGTGCTCGAACATTCACCTCGCCTTGAAACCTCCGGTTTCAAAAAATCTGTATTGGGACAGAAGAAATCTGAAAGAAACTAAAATGAAAACATTAAAAAGGGAGTTTGCACAACTTTGCAATAGGTCGAACGAGGGTGGTCTCCTTCGTACGAAGGGTAACTACGCGCACGAGTCCGTCCTCCCCTTTATGAACCTCTAAAATTCTACCAAGTAGCCACTTGGTTGGAGGCAATCTTTGATCTTTAATCAAAACGAGTTCTCCTACTTCGAGATTGGGGCTTTGTTTCCTCCATTTTGGTCTCTCCTGTAAGCGATTTAAATACTCGGAGGACCACCTTTTCCAAAAATGCTGGTGTAGTCTCTGAATTCGTTGCCAACGACTTAAAATATGTTCTTGAAAGTTCAGCAAGCTAGGTTCAGGGGGAAGAGAAAGACTATCTCCAATTAGGAAATGACCTGGGGTGAGCGGAGCTAAATCTTCGTGGTCAGTTGACATGGGCGAGATTGGACGGGAATTTAGCGTTCCTTCTACCTGTGCGACAAGTGTGGACATTTCTTCGTAAGTTAATCGGGCGTCTTTTAATATTCTTTTGAGGTGAAATTTTGTTCCTTTGACCCCCGCCTCCCACAGACCCCCAAAATGAGGAGCAGAGGGGGGAATAAAATGCCAAGTCACACTATCATTGACTAAAAGGGGTTTAGCGGCATTTTGAATTTCATCTATGCTTTGAGAAAAATCCGATTTAAGGATAGAAGATGCACCTTTGAAATTCGTTGCGTTGTCACTATAGATATCAGAACACAATCCTCTGCGGGAAGTGAATCGCCGGAAAGCAGCCAAGAATGCTTGAGAAGTCAGATCGGTTACGACTTCAAGGTGTATAGCTTTTACACTTAAACAAATAAATAATGCAATGTATCCTTTATAAAATGGGGAATTTTTTCTTTTACTTTGTTTGAGTTCTATTGGACCGATATAGTCAATTCCTGTGTGGGCAAACGGTCTTGCTGCGGTAACTCGAGGAGTTGGTAAATTTCCCATTAATTGCTCAGCGGTTGTGGCCTTTTGTCGGAAACAAGGAGGGCAAGAATGAATAATTTTTTTTACAATGTTGCGTGCATGAATGATCCAATAACGATTTCTTAAATGTCTAAGAGTTAGATTTAACCCGCCATGTAAAGTTTCTAAATGAGCTTTTCTAATGAGAAGAGTGCACACAAAACCTTTAGGGGAAAGAACGATTGGATGCTTTTCAGAAAAGTTAAGATTGGCATGTTCTAAACGTCCACCCAATCGCAATATTCCAACGTTGTCAAGAAAAGGGTTAATAGACAATAATTTGCTTTTTCGAGGAAGCGGTTTTTTTAAGTCCCTTTTTAAAAGTCCCTTTAACTAATATTCACAGTGTGCAGATTTTCCCTTTAACCAATAGAGACTTTAAAAAACCCACTTTTTTTCAAATTTTTAACTTTAAAATTATATTTTTAACGAATCGTTATGGTGGAGGGTCATCACATCTTACAACTAATATAAAGTTGAATTAAAAAATAAATTTCTCAAAAGTTTAAACAAATTTGAGTTTTTATGTTTGGAATGAAAGGGCATATGGTAAAAATACAATTATTCAGAAATTGAGTATAATGCATACAAAACATACGCCCATTGCTAGCAGCACCCTAGAATAACCCTTTTAGTAAAAAGTTTTTTGAATGTTTATTCAATCTTGGTATCACCTTAAAGTAAGGAATTGGGGAATATTACAGAAAAAAAATATTTTGTAATTTTTGACAGATATCCGTTTTTTTCTAGTGTGTATGGGAAGATGTTTTCATAAAAAAAGAAACTGCCGGATATCCGGCAAAATCCAGTTTGGATATCCGATATCCGGTTTGTAATGTACGCCGGATATCTGGTATCCGGCAAAACCACTATCCGGTTCATCCCTAATCTTTACCTGAAATATAATTAGTTAATAGATTACCCATGGACAAGTTAACTTAATAAATACAAGCTTCCAAATATATTGAAAAAGTTAGCATATTGAAATGGTTGCATGTAAAATATTAGCAGAAGAAAATAATCGCCAAGTGAAACCTAAAAATGTGAACATAAAATATAAGTCGTATGTTAGGGAAATATTTTTTACTAAATAAGCCCATTAAATAAATCTTGAAAATTAAATTATTATACATTTCCTGAAATGCATTGGAGCCCCAGTTGCTCAGTTGGTAAGGCGTTCAGCTACTAATCCGAGGATTGGTGGTTCGAATCCGTGAAATGGACTTGACATAGAAAAGTAAAAAAGTAGTGATCTTGCGATCGGAAATATTAGAAAGTCGTCCAGAATATCCAACAAATTATACTGGCGTGTATACGGGACTGGTGCACGATAAATCTGATCGGGGTCCAAAGTCCTGACGTCTATTGAAGGCGTTGGGTGCCAGTTCAGGTGTTTCCTCGTCATTTGACCATGGTTCTAAAATAACGAGGTGCATATATGAATGTGTGTGTGAATGTGTTCCCGGGTCTTTCCTTCGAGATTGACCCCAAACCGTCGCCAATAGCCCACTGTGCAGCTCTAGTGCGACGTTAATTAACAAAACCAAACCAAACCTGAAATGCATTGCCAAAAATGCTTATTTAAAAAAGCTAAGGTACAAAGCAAGTTGGTGAAATATTGAATATAATAAGATTTTTAACTACGGAATGAAAATTAAATCTTAATGTAATCTTATGAAAGTCTTAATATTAAGTCATTAAAAAAAGCCTTTTAATTTACTGTCTATTTTAATAATTAAGCATCTTAGTTGAGTAATTATTCAATTAAAACTCTTATTAATAAAAAAGTTTTAAATTAAAATCTGTTTGTTGGTGAAAATTTGATAACTAAACAGCCACAGACCTAAAAGTTGATGGTGCTAAAAAAATGTGTGATCTGGTTTAGAGATTTTTCAAAATTAAATAAAATTGGTTATATTTATAATTGGCGATTGTTTTACATACTTAACTTTAAGTCTTGACATGTAAACAAACATGACTTTTAAAGAAAAACTTCAATAAGAATTTTTCAGTATATTTTAAATATACTGAAATGTTTAAGCATTGATTTTTTCTTGAATATTTTAAGAAATCTCAAAAAAAGTTTGTTTAGCCCAGAGAGATGTTCAAATCTAGCAACATGTACATTTGAACTAGTGCTTCAAAGGACTAGCGGGCACTTTTCAGGTTTACCACATCATAAAGCATTGCTCATTTGGCACTTAAACATGAAAAAAGTTTAATTTTATGGCAATTACATCTTTTATCAATTTTAGTCTTTAGTTTATTTTTGCATTTGGAGACATGGTTGTATGTCCGATTTCTCTAAAAAACCACATGTTAGTTTCATGGTTGGTAGTGCACATATTGAAAATTATCATTGAGTTTGTGCAAGTACCGTGTGCTAAACATTGTACAGTGGGTGTTAAAACTGATGCATGGCACTATACCATTATTATAGCTCTTTGGCTGTCCTGCGATTGTCACACAAATACCACTCTTAACTTTTTCCAACAGGTGGCCACCCGTCTGGCATACGGTACAGCCCTCGTGAAACTGGGCAAAAGCAGTGACCGAATTGTAGCGCTGGACGGTGACACCAAGAATTCCACCTTCTCGGACAAGTTCCGTGCATCCTTCCCCGACCGCTACATTGAGTGCTTCATTGCGGAGCAGAACCTCGTGGGTGTGGCCGTGGGATGCTCCACACGGGGCAGGAAGGTACCTTTCACCTCCACATTTGCCACCTTCTACACCCGGGCATTTGACCAACTGAGGATGGCTGCTGTCTCGCAGGCCAACATCAAGTGTTGCGGATCCCACTGTGGCATTTCTATTGGTGAGTGTATTTAAGTAAAGTTTTGGTTTATGGGGGGCAAAAGATAAAAAAAATCATTGCGACAAGTGATCTATTGTACTGTCCCCTACAAAAGAAAAACCTTGAAGACCTAATATGAATGTCCTGGAGTTCCTAATGCTCATGTGAATGATGCCCCATGTGCTCAAATCTATGAGACAAAAAGTGTCGCACTGATGAAGAATATGGACTACAGTTTCGTGCTTATCACCTATAATCTTTTCTCCTTCAAATACCATTTCAATCAGCTTTAGAAACTCCTTATGATGTTAGTGTACATGCAAATATTTGTTGTGGTCCAAATGTCCGTGTTGAGTTTGGAGAGAGAAAGGGTTCTAGCTCGTCTATTGTCTTTTGTTCTGACTATTGTTCAAAATTGCGACCATGTTCCCAGGTAGACCCTGGATCCTCTCCAACAGTCCGTCCAATATGTAGATATAGTGCAATGTTAACTAAACCAACCAAATTAACTTGAATCCCTTTCAGTCACAAATTTAGTTTTCCAATTGAGGTGGTGAAATTAATAGTAGTATAAGACAAAATCGGATTCGCACAACTTTTACTTCAGTTGTCAACAATTCACGCCTTAGTTACTGTATGCAACTGACGGGAAAAAGTGTTGCATGTCTGACTTTGACTTACTCCACTTTACTTTCACTGCCTCAATTTATTAAGATTCTAATCCAATTGGAGGTCTGAAAGGGTTAATGTTAAAGTAAGCAAATTAGTATAAAATCATACTGATCTGAATTTTCAAATGCTGCTTGTATGCAATAGGGAAATGTAGCCTTATGGAGATAAACTTTAATAATTCTAAACATTCCTTTTTTTTATATATATTACCCCAGGTGAAGATGGTCCTTCCCAGATGGGTCTTGAGGACATCGCTCTCTTTCGCTCCATCCCGGGTAGCACAGTGTTCTATCCATCTGACGCTGTTGCCACTGAGCGAGCAGTGGAGCTTGCGGCCAACACGCAGGGCATCTGCTTCATCAGGACGGCAAGGCCCAACACTGCAGTTATCTATGCTAACGACGAGCCTTTCGCTGTTGGGAAAGCCAAAGTAATTTTAGCATCTGTTTCCTAATTCAGTGACAATTGATTGGTACAGTTTTTACATGGAAAGTTGAAACTAAGATAACTATGTACCTAGAAATCGGGTGGAATCTGAAATTGAAAAGTTTTTCATATTTTCTTGGAAAGTTTCTAGAATTTTTTTATTTAATTCTAATGCCTCTCACTATCATTTTCTTGCAAAACATTTAAAAAATAAAGCCCTGTTCTGTTTGAAACTGGCCCAAATGGACAATGACAAGTAGCACTCGTCATGGTATTTGTGTGCCAGTTGACTATTTCTACCTCTTTAAAACATATATTTTTGATGCGTTTGAATCGTATCCCTTCAACTGACCTTTTCCAAATTCAGAAATTAAATAATCCTTTATGGCAGTGCATATTTGGAATTAATTCCCTTGTCAAGGGGTTAAGAACAGGTTTTTATAAACAATAGCTGAAATCTTTTTTATTGAAAAATCATTAACTTGCTTACAGTAGAACCTCTATGGACTAATGGGGACTATAGGTTGTCCATTTTAAGGAAAGTCCAATTTATAATGAATATAATTCTTATAGTACATAACTGAAAGTGCATTAGTTAGTTATAAGAAGTGTTTATGATATATCTAATGAAAAACAGACTTCAACGTCGTAGGTTGAATTGGGAAAATAGGTGCACCTGTACACTGCATTAAACTTTAGGAGGTCCTGGTTCATGTTGATTGCTTACATTCATTGGTTTGAAAAAATAATCAATTTTATGCCTACTTTCTTCAGTTATTAAATGGTACAGGTACCATGAATATTCATAATATGCAAATTTTCATTTGTCGATTGTTCATTATATTGAATAATAAAATTTAAATTATGTTTAAACATGGCACCAGGTGGCTCTTCAAAGGATTAAAATGTTTAAAATGTGTTTAGTTGTCCGTTACAAGTGACGCCCTTTGTGGTAGGGTCCGTTGCAATAAGATTTTACTGTAATTGAAACGTATGACTAATGTTTTAATGCAATTCCAGATCGTACGAAAGTCCTCGAGCGATGTTGCTCTTATTGTGAGCGCTGGTGTCACCCTGTACGAGGCGATGAATGCCGCTGACGCGCTGAGCGCCCAGGGAGTCAATGTCCGCATTTTGGACCTCTTCACCGTCAAGCCTCTAGATGTGGATACACTCAAGGCAAACGCAAAAGAATGTGGAGGAAGGATCGTCACTGTGGAAGATCACTATCATGAAGGTGAGCTGATGTATTACCTCCACCTTCTTCAGATTGGTCATACAATTTAAATTTTGTACAGGGTTTGTACGGTCCTTAAAAGTGCTTAGAAACTCCTTGTGCATAAAAATTTCCCTTCCCCATACTCCCTTTTAGTACATAAAAATTCTTTATTCTTGTTCAAAAGGTCCTTAAAAACTTAAAGTTGCAGATTTCTCTTAAAAAGTCCTTTAAATGATTTTAATAAACCTCTAAAAGTAAATGTTTTATTTTAATGTGAATTAAACATAACTTTGTATCTCGGTAAAAATTCCACAACTTTCCATCTGATAGGTTTTTATCAGATTGCACCTATTTTCCCTCTTGTATTCATTTATTAAATTTGTTAAAAAGTTTTTTCTTTAAGAAGCCTATTTGTGACTTGAGAAGCTAACTTTTCGTTACAAATGTATAGAAGTTTTTTCTATTAAAAAAAATAAGGTCTTGTATATTGCTTTTAACATCCTTGAAAAGTCCTTAAGACACACCTTATTCGTATTTTCGGAAAGTGTGTACGAACCGTTGCAGAATAGAATGACATTTTTTCTGGGATTTGTCTTCGATGTACAAACAGAGTTGTAGAATATGTCCAAATACCCGAATGAGGTTTGTGGGGAAATTTTGGTATCCTGAGAAAATTTTTACTAAGGACGTAAAAATATAAATTACAAGAAAGGAAACTTTACTTTTTCATATAAATTACAATAATTATAATCATTCCATCCCACTGATAATTACATATAATTATCACTGGGTTGGAATGATGTATTCATCTTTAAAATGAATTGAAAAACACATCTCTTTCCATTATTTTATTAATGCTAAAGAATGCAATATTCGTCTTTCCGGCCACATGTTGGCATGAAATTTTCACTTCTGTCACACATCCCACTAAAGAGTAAAAATTTTTCTATTAAAAAACATGATTAATCCTTATAATATTTGTTGAAGTTTTTTGTTAGAAAAAATTTCTTCATAAGAATCTTTAGGGGTCCTAAAATTTTCTGCATTTCTCATCACAAATTGTTGGGCGATGGTCAATATATGTCTGGTTTAATTACAGATAATAAACTTTTTGCTATGTATGCATTTTCTTTTTGCTATGCATTAACTACTTTTGCTGCCAAAGCTAAGTGACTTGTTTAAAATATAACCTACATAGTTGGGCAAATATGCTTTATCATGCCAATAAAGCTAATTAAATTATAAATACAGCCAAACGATCATGGTGTTATTCCATAGCCTATTGTGTATCTCTGGCAAGGTAAATTCAACCAATATTAACTCTTTCTTGATTTGCAGGTGGTATTGGCGAGGCAGTCTCCGGTGCAGTGGCCTGCTGTCGAGACATCACAGTTAAGCGGCTCGCTGTATCTGCCATTCCGAGAAGTGGCGCATGCGCGGCACTCTTGGACATGTTCGGTATCAGTGCAAAGCACATCGCGAAAGCCGTGCTGGAAATCAAGGACTTGTAATCCTAGACACACTTCATTCCTTGTTGGTCCTTGAACACAATGTCATCGAAGCTTTCAAATTGATAAATCTTTCTTTGTTCATCACTCAAAGTGCTACTTATGTAGGAAAAGCATTTCAATTCGTTATAATGTTTAATCAAACAATCGCTTTTGTATAAATAAATGTTTGGAATTGTTTGCTTGTGTTGGATTTTTTTTGGTTTGAGTTTTGCTGGACTCGGCGCTATTGGGTGTGGGAATTTTCTAATGTTAGCTTTGAATATCTGGGTAAGACATAAAGTTATCTGGAAAAAAGATTAAGCACTAAGTGGGGTTAAGATAGATTTACCAGTATTACAAAATAGTGACTTACCTGAATTTGCTTCCCATGTTATCATACACTTTTTCTGCTCTACACTCCCTTTAATTTGGAATAATTTGACTTGCAGTTTATCTCAAACTGAAATGCAAAAAATTCTTTAAAGTTGTATTTTGGATTTTTTTTTATTGAACATGTTTTATCAAATTTTTGAAACTAAAATCTATTTTAAGGAATCCCTTCTCAATTTGTTCAAATAATGCACAATTTGAAAAAAAATAATTAATGTATAAATTCCATGGTAGATTTAGTATTTGTTAAAAAAAGGTTAATTTTTTTTACGAAATTGGCAAATCTTGTTTTAAGGTTCTGTTGTATATTTTTTTTATATATAAATCGTTAAAAATTTAAAGTAAATTCACTTGACACAAGTGTTAATATTTTGAAATAGTTTATTTAACAATTATCCAGTCCCCAACCAACATCAATTATTTCTTATAAACTATCCAAATATTACTTTTTTTAATGTATTTAAGCCTTCTATTTAATTATTTTTGAATGTGGGCATTGTTAAGTTTTAACTTTCTGAAAAGTTACGAGGACTTTAATATATGAATAATTTTTTCTCTTCCGAATATGTGCAAATATTTAAACTTATTTCATTGTGTAAAACCTTTTTTATTTTATTGTAAAATGTTACGCTCTGGTGTAAAGTTAGCAGGGTTCCCACGCACCGGGAAAACCTGTAAAACCGGGAATTGTCAGGGAAAATGAAAAAGGCTTGAAAAAACCGGGAAAATCGCAGAATTTGAACAATTTCTGGAAAAGTCAGGGAATTTCTTTTCAGTTGGCTAATTCTCAATCTGTCACCGAAACCGTTCACTGTCGTTCAATATGTTCCGTAGTGATGATGTCATACTTAACTCTTCCATCATTTTTAATGACAGGAAAAATGTGCGCGTGCAAACGTCTAGCTTAGCTGTGCGCTTTCTATAATGATTGTCACAATCTATATTACGTTAGCTAACGCCGCAAACCGTACGTTTATTTTCTCTCGTTTCTATCCTGTAGCAGATTTTTATTTTCTTTACACTCTTTTGTCTTAAACTCCATACTGTAAAAAAAAAATTATGCTCGTATTGCCGAATTTTGTGATGTATTATTTTGGAAGCGATGTAGATATAAATATTCTTTTTCTGCGCATACTCTTTGTAGGTGACGGGCGCACCGTGATTGTTTCTGCAAGGGATCACTTTCTTGTTGCCGAATTTTTTAATGAATCTTTTTAGAGGTCATCTCTTCCAAACATTAGTTTTCTGCAAACGTTTTTGGTTTCTAATACCATGCAACAAGAATATTTCAGCGCCCTTATTGCCAAATTTCCGAATGCAATCCTTTCCAGACGATCCTTTGCAGATTTTTATTTCCTACAATAAAGGTTTTCTTTAATTTTTAATTCCATATACTGCGAAATGGATGTTTTTTTTATTGCAGAATTTTATGATGCATTATTTGCATGTGCATATCATGTAAATAAATTTCTTTACATCCACCCGTTTCCTTGAATGGATCGTTCCCCTATTGAATAATTTTGTGGGGGCATTATTTTTGTGGCAAACTCTTCAGAGGTCCTACTTTTCGTAGTCTAACCCGGAAATCCGTTTTTTTTAATTTGGAGACATTCTAAAGTTGAGATTGTTATACCTCTAAGGCTATGCTAAATTTCGTTGTGTCTGGCAAATGCGCGACCTCAGTAAAGGTCGTTTTTTTTTTTTTTTTTTTAGAATTTTTTTCACTTAATGAAAAGCATCAATTTATAGAAATTCACGAAATGCGATTTGCTGCGAGGTCCGTTGAAATGCTTTCAATCCTTTTGCATCTCATAAATAAATGCTTATTTTTCAGTACTTCTTAGTTTATTAGGATTTGCATTGCACTAGTTAACGAAATTGCTTTAAATTTTTCACAAATAAAATTTATTTTACTAAGTTGAAGTTTGGGACTTGTCTTTTTATGTTAAAACGTTGACTTTTGAAAGTAGCTTGTCTCTTTATGTTTGGATAAAAATTATTTTAGGCATTAATATTGGGTTGAAACTTTTATGTGTTTAATTTATTTTAATATTAAAAATTTTAATTTTATTTAACTTTTTGAAGGTTTTTTATACAACTATATATTTAAAGGGATTGAAAAGCGAACCTTGCACCTTAATTCAAATTGATTGATAGACGAACAAATACATTTTGCATATTTTCATGTGTGCTTTTTGAAATGATTTTTTTTAGTAGTAGCTAATTTGACATAAATTGGGTATTTGCTGCAGTGTAAGCTAACTGATGTTCACGCATGTGTTTAAGAAATTTTGTTAATGGGTTAAAAAGTGCTTAATGCAGAAATTTAACTCTGCACACGCTGTTGCATAAGACAATATTTGGTTTTTCATGTATAACAATGATGTCGGTCGTATACTGGAATTTTTTTTTAATCTACTGGAAAACAGGGAAAAGTCAGGGAATTTTGTTTTAGATTTTGAGTGGGAACCCTGAGTTAGGCTCAAAGGGAAGGGACTATAGCTGTTTCATAAATCCGTTCATGTGTTAGTTTAATTTTTTTTTGTGTTTTAAGTGTTAGTGGTCACTTTAAACCAATGGTTCCCAACGTTTATATGGCTCTGGACTACCAAGATACAGACCACCATTTGTAACAGTAAAAGAAAGCAACAGATCTTTATTATTTTGACACTAATTCAGGTATTAAATAAATCACTAAATGTAAATTTTAAATATAGGGCCATGTCTTATAGTACGTTTTTAAAATTTAATTAGTGTATTTGGAAAATGCTTAATAATAATGAAGCCTTGAGACAATTAAACATCTCGAAGACAATAATGAAAAATCTCAAGAAATCACAAATATTCAGGACAACAATATACAAAATGAATAATGAAGCAAACTTTATTAAGCTTTGTACAAACCGTATTGGACGGGGATCAAAAGTATTCTTTTGGATGCCTTTCTAATGAATTAATGGTTGGTGCAATAAAAAAATGGTCCCCAAAAAAAGCATACTCCATTGGGATGCATTTTTTTTTGTGTTGTTCTACTCGTGTCCTTCATTTCTTCTTTGGTTATTGGAAGTTTAGTCGATGAAACCTTGCATTGGGGTATTCTCGGTGGTACACCATGGTTTCGTTGTAAGATTCTCGATTCAATATCATTAATGTATTGTGTACATTTCACTGTATTGTATGAATCTTTACCATAAAACGACGCGTTGGCGTTTCTATTGCACGAATCCATAATTTTTTTTTAATTAGACATGAACTCTTTTTACATTTAGCTATTCAAATATTATATTCTGGAAAATGTATTAATAAAAATCCGATTGTATTTAACTCAAATTATTTTAATTACTTAACGAGTTAATATTGGGGAAATGAGATGTCCTTCCACAGGTGATATTTAGGCTTTTATTTGTTTTGCCAATTTTAATAGTTTTTAGTAGGAAAAATGAAAATAATACCACGTTTTCAAAACTGCTAATAGAAGAATTGAACTTTCTATTTATTCTTTACAAAAACACAAGTTAAAACTCATAAAATATTTTAGCAGACTGACAAAATTTCCTATATATAAATATAACAGTTACTTTTTCCAACAAAATACAAGTACTTCATTATCGAGTATTTCTAATGCTAAGCAAATAAATGTCGATTTCCTATTTAGATTTTTGTATAAAAAGAACAAACATCAAACAATGCCTTTTAAAATATCATTACATTTTTTTTCTGTGATTAGACAAGGGCTCTACGAGCCACGGATTGTGATCCATGCGATGACATAATCGTACCAATAGTTTCGGCTAAATCGTTGGAATATCCTGGTATTGTACGAAAGGTCTCCAGCTGAAACCCAGAGCAGTTCACTACAAACTGGTGACCCGGGCGGGATTTGAATATCACGTTCGGAAATTTCAAGTGATGTTTGCTTGGCGTTAACTTGGGATCTTTGTATGATACTCGGTGTTTTACTATTAGACCGTAATTGTATCAATTAGTTAAAATGACCACCACACAAGTGCGGGGCAAAAATAGTTAACCAATTACAGGAATGAAGATTTACCTGAATGGCAATACCAGGAAGGCCTCAAGAATTCTAAAATGTTGTCCTGGAATCGTTGATCGGTGACAAGTTTAGTTGACCACCCATTATTGAAATGTACTCGGAAAGAACCGGAAAGTTGATAAATGGGTTCACTTCTAAATGAGCTTTCAGAACGTAACGTTATTTGAACATTTGAAGGACGTTTGTGTGTGATGAAAAAAAATGTTTCTATAGTATAGTGCTTAATTTTTTTAACTTTAAAACACTAATATAATTAGCAAACTTCCGACGATTGTTGTTTTCCATTTGTTCAAATACGCTACAAACTTTCAAAAATGGTTGCCCTAAAAAATGGGTGAATCGTCACAATACACATCTGTGCACTAATGTTTTGGCAAATTGCATATTATTAGGTTGTCAGAGTTATTCTACATATCAGAGCAGTTCTACATATCGATTTTTTTTCATGGGCGGGGGGTTTCCTCTTAAGTTTCACACCCTAGACGACATTTGTCGAGGACAAATTCGGGTCAAGACCTGGGGCGAATATTTCTTCTCTAGACATCCCACCCGAGTGCATTTCCTATTTTTGTTCTTTGAGGGGATCTCGCAACTCTTGGCGCCTTTCGGAGTATTCCTGTCCTCGCAGTGACATGCGCGTCCATCAACGCTTCTTCCGCACCCACGACTTTTCTCCTCTTGCTCTGCTTTCATGTCATGTGGCGCTTAGCGGCAGGGGTACCGCAAGAGAACCCGAAATCGCTTCGTTTGGCTGGCCTTGTTGTGACAACTTAGGAACATAGGCATAGGAAAGAGATGGGCTCATCCACGTTATTCCCCGCATACGATTTCTAATCAAAATGTTCTACAGTATCTCGAAAACCAAAGAAGAGTGTCTGTCTTTGTTTTTTATACAAATCTACAGTTTTATACCATGCTTGATAAAATTTTGCACGCCACTGCTTAGGGAGCGTTCATTTATTACATGTTCATCTCTTGTTCACCATTATTTTTCTTCTTTTCTTCTCCTTCCACGTCACGCATTGCCACTTAACCTAACCCCACTCCCTCCCCGCATTGTCACGTCACTATAATTTTTTGCAGTTAAAGGACAGTCCTTTAAAACATCTATATGTGTATTTTATCAAACATATCATTGCAAAAGCAGTGAGTTCTCTAAAATGTAACATATCGAAGTTTAAGCAAAAGTTTATTACATCACGCAACTGCTGAGAATCCCTCCCCATGATTGACCTCCTTCCTCCTCCCCCAAATGTGTGTGACGTAACAAATGAACTGCTTTGTATTTTAAGATAGTGTATTAATGGATAGAGACCCGCTGTGATTAGGGCCATGCTACCCTTAACGGACCCGGTGATCTGAGCGAAGCTAATCGAGGGGACTTTGAATTAGCTTTTTATATTTTACCTAAACCACGGTGCTTGGAAATTATACTCTGAGCTTAGACACATAGAATCGTGCAAGAAGGGTGTTCCTAAACTTTTACGAATAAGTACCATTGCTACATACATATGGCTCAATTGTTTTTACGACTCTTAATTTTTGAAAGAAAAAAAATATTATTCAACGCTAATTTCTGTTACAAAAAGTTATAAATACTATCTAACTGCTTTTTTCAGTTATAAAAAATTAAAATACTATCAAACTTCTGTTAAAAAAATTCTAAATAGTATCTAACTACTATATTCTGTTAATTTTTTGTCTTCAAATTTCTGTTATTCGAGGATTGGTTAAATTGTTTCGTTTGAAACCAATAAAATTTATACAAGTACAAGTCTTGACTACCAATAGCAGGCTCGGAGTCCAAAGAGTTTGGTCTAGTCTCCAGTCAAAAATTTCTCCTGACTACTGCCCAATGAAAATCTAATTTCTTCTTAAAATCTTTTACTCCTGTAGAATTAACAATATGCACTGCTATATTCACTAGTTTCCTATTCTATATATAATAAAAATTTCGAATAAAGTTGGATTTGTATAATTGGATCCTATGACATCTTGTTCTATCACTCAATTAAAATTAAAACCTAAATTTATACAAATTGAGAGTAACCTTCAAAGTAACTTTAAAAAAATAAATAAAGTAATGAAATTAAAATAAATATCGCATTTCAGTAGCATACCAAGTATCTGTTTAATATTCTTAAAAAAATATTTCTACGTTTATTACTTTCTCTTAGAAAAAGGTACCTATAATGTGTCAATTTAACATCGCCACTATATAGGATATTAACTCCCTTCACTGGAATATGTTGACATTCAGAGTTGGCTTAGTTTGGCGAATTAATGACTGCCCAATGTCTCTGGCAACCCTTACTTCTCTTCCATCCTCTCCGAGTCAGTCTGAGAGTGGCAAAAGAGCGGGAGAAAAATATTTCGAAAGAATGAATCCATGCAACCAATGTTTACCTCAATGTTCTATTTTCATTCGAGCTAACTACTTCAAAAACAAGGACCAGTTGCGAATGCGACGAAAGACATGCATCTAAACTTGAGGATTTCATTTTTAGGAAGAAAAAAGTGATATTGAACGAAGTCATGCTTATGTAATTCTCGGCAATTGTTGCATAACTTCAAATTTCTTCAGTTGAAGAATTATTTTTATTTAGCATTGGAGTGGCTGACTTTTGATGTAGTACTACAATCAATGGACATCTGGCAAAGACGTACGTGCAAGAAGATGTTTAAAAGAATTTCCAGACATGTAGAAATTTTATGCATTTGGAATCCATGAGTGCAATTGTTTCTGAAAAAGCTGTGACATTTAGAAGAAAATGCAAGTTCGAAGTGGACTTGTACTGCCTTAATGAAGTTGACGTTTTAAAAACTATCGTAGTTCAATTTCAACAGAGAGTCAACCCAATTTCTTGACAAGACATATAAGTTATTCTAAATATACTGTCCTCTATTGGTCAGTTTTTCTTAATTGCCTTTGTATTACCAATTCCTCAAACAGAAGTTGGATTCTTTTCAATTACATTTCCTGCACAAAAATCACTGCTTTTCTTTTATAACGTTCCATTTAAGAACTAGAAATATTGCTTCCTTAACTCTGTTTTCTGAACAGGAGCTGGAAACTCTGCTTCCTGAACCAGGAATATTGCTTCCTATATTCTGTGTTGTGAACGAAAAACCGAGAACTCGGTTTCTTGAACCAGGAACATTGCTTTCTAAACCAAGAATTATGAACTTTGCTCTTTGCTGCTGTACTTCCTGAACCAATAAATATCACTTTGCTCCCTGAAGTCTGTGAACTAAACACCTTAAATTCTGCTTTCTGAACAAATAATCAGGAATTCTTATTTGGGGACAATTTCAATCCGGATTCAAAGATTAGCAAAATTTTCCAATCTTATTTCGTCTAGAAAATTGACCAAAAATCTTAATTTCTTCGACAAGACCAGTTTCGTATACCTCAAACATAGATACAGTTCATCTCAGAGAGAGCTAACAATGGACGTCTTCTGCTTTTCCTTCAGTTTGGTGCTCCTGACCGTGCTGACTTTCGTGGAATCGTCTCGCAGCAACAGGACGAGGCAGACCCGCAACGTCCGGGAGGGCGCCCTGAGACTCGTCGGGGGTAGGGCCTCGAACGAAGGGAACGTCGAGATCTTCCACATTGGGCAGTGGGGCTCTGTTTGCGACGACGAGTGGGACACCAGGGAAGCAGACATCGTCTGCAAGTCTCTCGGGTACCTGAATGCCACCAGGGCGACACACAACAGCGAGTTCGGCAGAGGAAGAAGTAAGTGATATTTGTGTTATTGAAGTTATGAAATTGTAGTTATTTTTGACAGTTTTGGAAAGAAAGAATTTGAAGTAAAAACTGTTTTTTTTTCTAGATTAACCGAACTGTTTTTTTTTCTAAAAGCTTTTAATTTTTCTGCATGAAACCTAAAAAATCAGCATTCTCTCTCTAATAACTTCAGTGCTTTAAAATTGAAGTTTTTTTTTTAAAGTTTGCTATAGATTTTATAACGGATATTGAAACAAAAACCTTTAATTTAATATATTAAAAAAGCTGCAGATTTCTTGCATAAAACTTTTAATTTCCCAATTTTAATAGAGGTTTTATGTTGACTATTTTTGCTGTATATGTTTTTGAAATATAAAATATGTGATTAATCCATAAACATATCTCAGTAAAAAAATCCTTAATAAAAATATGCATAAAACCTTCATGAAATCTGCATGCTGTTACCATGCCAAATACCCTTACAATATCTAAAAGTTTTTTTAAGTTTTTAAACTTCAAATAACATACATTCGTCCCTTCCTCCAATGAAGAATATGAAATCGTAATTCATATTCTTTATTGGAGGAAGGGGCTAATGTTTATTTTTGCTTTAAGGTTATTCATCACACAGAAATCCACTTCATTAAAAATAAATAACAAAACTTTTTGAAATGAACACAATTAAAATAGAAGTTATCCCCCCCCCTCTCCAATCTAGGCATCCATCATACTTAGAAGATTTGTAGGAAATATTGCTCAAAATCATGTAGATCAATAGATCATGGAAGAAAAAAATAATATATATTCAAATTCGATTCATATTACGTATTTAAAGATTAACCGAATTTGTCATCCTTTGATTTTTCCGCTACTTGCTAAAGCTCCTTCTGTAAATACGACACTGCTTATGGAGCCATTATTTTTAAACAATAACAAAAATCAGTCGCTTTTAAACTGAAAAGTTATAAATGTTGACCCCTAACATGGCGTAATCAAACATTAATTACGATATACTGGTATGATTCAAAACTTCATTTCTAAAATAAAAGAGGGAAATTTTAGCTTTTTTTTATATGTACCCGGAATTCCCTTATTAAAAAATAACTGAGCATTCCTCCGCTGTGTTGAGTCACAGAAATGCGGAAGCTTGTGCGGTTGGGAGACATGAAAAATGTGGTTTCCATATTCCGCGACCTTGTTGATTCTCCCACATCCTTGTCTCTCCAAAGACACCCGGACAACTTCTTCCACTGTGTGAATGACACATCTTCCATTGACTTTTCCTTCTTGCGACAATTCTTTATTTTATTAATTTAATAAATTTTTACTTTATTAATTCTCCAACTTATCATTTTCAATTATTCATTAATATTTTCCCCATTATATTTAATATTTTCAAGTATTCGTTAATTTTTTCCCTAAATTCATTTGAATTATTTCATTGATTTTTTTAGTAACTATTTTTTTATTAATTTTGTTTTTAATTTCATTATTTTTTTTAATTATTTTATTTTATCATGAGTTCATTAATTGTCTATGTCTATTAAGTCTTCATTTTCAATAATATTTCATTTTCATTTATTTCCTTTTTTCAGTTTTTATGAATATTTTTTTCATTGTTATTGATTTTTTAACTTTTTCATTCGTTTTTCTAGTTATTAAATCCCTTAAGTTTTCATTAGACAATTCTCAATTGATTGAAAAGGATTTAAAAATTTGTAGATAGATATTTAACACGCACAAAAATCCTTTTAATTGCTTTGTCTTTTTAATTGAATAAAAGTTTTTGTTTTCTTTCGTGACAACAGTAAAAAATATATAGAAGAAAATTTATTGAAATAAATAACATTGTTTGATAAATAAATTATAATATCAATAAATATATGTATGAAGTTATGACACGTACTAAACTGAATAGTAAAACCTCAACAAATTAAAAAAAACTAAACCTTTATTGAATAAAAAAAAAGCTTATAAAATACTGTAATCCATTTTACCTTGCTACTCTCCCTTTTGTTAGGCAAATCACCGAGGAGTCCATTTTCTTGTTATCAAAAATTTATTTTTTCTTTATGAAAGTAAAATCACAGATTGATAAGCTCTAAGAATTGATATGAAAGAAATTTCCCCTCAATATTTATTACACTCATTTTCTTTATTTCAGTTCTACGCCGTCTTATTTTTGTAATTAATTTCAACGTATTTAAAGTACATTTTTAAAAAAGTATTATTATTTTTTTTGCATATATTATTAACACATTTATAAAATTCTTATTCAAAGTCGCACTTTTCCTACGATGTTCATGCTTTACTTCTTGCTTCCAGGGAAGATCTGGATGGACAACCTGTACTGTTCCGGGGACGAGAAGCGGCTGGAGGAGTGCAGGTTCGACGGCTGGAGCGTCCACGACTGCGGCCCCAACGAGGCGGCGGGTGTCCATTGCGGGAACGGCTCCTCTCCCAAACCCATACAAAGTATAGCGGCCAAAAAGGCCGGGATCATCAAACCCATATCAAAAGTAAGGATACCTCTATGCAATGACCCCAGCCACAGTAAAGGGACGGACTTTTGACTAGAGGGTCGGGGTTCGCATCTCGACTTTGAGAGTGTTGCGACTTCGTAACTTGAGTAATAGGGCCTGGTTGTCCAATGCCCAGTGGTAAAGTATCCGGCTCACAATCGGAGGATTGCGAGTTCGAATATCGACGTGTACTTGGCAAGTTTTAGTGAGCTCTTGATCGGAGGGTTGCCACATTCGGCTTTAAAAGTCGTCTAAAAAATATCCACAATTTCAACCGTCGAGTATTTATAAGAGACTTGAGCACGTTAAATCAGATCGTGATCCAAAGTCCTGACGCCTATAGAGGTTGCGGTGGGTGTCAGCTCAGGTGTTGACGTTATCATCTGACCATGGTTCCGAAATTATGGTATCTTGGCTGTATTAAATCTCTTAAATGAAGACTGAAATAGGCAGCTGGAAACAAACTTGAGTGTGTAAATTTCGTTTCTATCGTCATCAAAAAAAAAATAAAAAAAAAAATAAAAAAAAAAAAAAAAAAAAAAAAAAAGGTTTGTATACAGGACTGACACAAGTTAAATCTATTGTAGTTCAAACGTCTCACGCTTTCTTCAGATGCGTTGATTTTTCTGCTCATATCCTGTCCTCGTCATTTGACCATAGTTCAAAATTACGATTATCCATTGTTTAGTTCTGGGGCGACGTTCATTTAGCTAACCAAACATCCACTTTTCTAACTCGATACTGCTTGGTTTAACGTTGCAATAGAGCTGCAGAATCAATCTATCCAGGTGGCAATACCTGTGAACACCGCCTCTTAAGTTTGAACCATGATTTCCGATAATATGCTCTTCGATAATACAACTGTGCAAATCAATTGAACCACTTTTCGAACAAAATTGAGGTTAAGGAATTATGGGATCAAAATTATCGTTTTAATTTAAGTCAATATAACTGAAATAAAGTTATTTATTAAAAAGTAAAAGGTTAGTACAATATTTAATCGATAGATGGCGACAGCACGATATATAAATTACTTTCTATATACTGAAATATAGAGCTGTTGAAATTAACGTCGCACTTCAGCTACACAATGAAGTATTGGCGACGGTTTGGGAAAGGAAAGACCCACGAACCCTGTGTGATAACTTTGAACTATGATCAAATAACGAAGACAACACCCGAGTTACAAAAAAACTACACTGTTTTGATTTTATATCATACATTAGCAATAATATTTTATTAACTGTTAGTTATTAAATATTAATGGTTTAAAATAATTAATATTTTAATACTTATTAAATGGGAAGTGAAGTTATTAAAAAAATTAAATAAATGGCAAGAGCATGTGGTTCTTCACACTGTAACAATTAAAAAACACATTAAGCTATTTGGGGATTCAGCGGTAGAGTGCTATTCGATAAAATAGCTATGGGTAGTGGGTTCGAACATAGACTTTGACTATGCAACGACCTCATAATCGCAGTGTTTCTAGTTCCGTTTCTCAGTATCCGTCTTTTTTACTTAAAAGGTGAACATAAATCTATTGTGATTCAAAGTCTTGACGCCAGCATCAAATACGTGGAGTGGCAGCTTTGGTGTTATCCTCGTCATCTCACAAAGTTCAACATTACGAGGCAGTATTCTCGGGATCTTTCCTTCGACCCGAAGGAAAGATCCCGGGATAGATTCCGAACCGTCGTCAATTGCCAATTGTGTGGTAACGGCAGTAGGGAGACATTTATTCAAACAAAACGACTAAAAACACACACATTTCAATTCTGATGTCTAAGATTTAAGTCTTTATTTTCCGTGGCCGAGTGGATTAGGCGTCAGCTGGGAATCCAAGGGTCCCCGGTTCAAAACCTTGCGATGGACTAGACTAAAGAATAGTAAAAAGTAGTGATATTGCGATCGGAGGGTTGCCAACTTCGCTACCAAATTACTAGAATGTCGTCCAGAACATCCACAAAAAATTAACGGCGTGTATACGGGACTGGTGCACGATACATCTGATCGGTGTCCAAAGTCCCGACGTCTATTGAAGGCGTTGGGTGCCAGCTTAGGTGTTGTCCTCGTCATCTGACCATGGTTCAAAACTACTCGGCATCGTCCTATGTCTTTCCTTCGAGATAGGCCTCGAACCGTCGCCAATAGCCCACTGTGCAGCTCTAGTGCGACGTTAATTAACAAAACCAAACCTTTATTTTCCTGTCAATACCCATGGTTTCCCCTATGTCAATGTCGTGTCTTTCGCTTTCAGATCAAGGCTGGGAGGAGTGAGGAGGCGATGGAGGTGCGACTGATGGGAGGCAGGCACACCTCCGAGGGGAGGGTGGAGGTGAGAGTTGGCGGAGAGGAGGTGGAGTGGGGACTGATCTGCGGAGACGGGTTCAGTCTGCTCGAAGCCAATGTTATCTGCCAGCAGTTGGGCTTGGGATACGGTCAAGCCGCGGTGCAGGTAAGGCATGATGTAGCTGGAATTACAATGGTAAATTGGATCGCTTATTTCAGAAACCAGTTAACAGACATTTAAAAAAGTTTTACGAAATCGGAATCTTATGTGGTAAACAATTTTTTTTGTCCACAATCCATCCAAATTTCATTGCGTTTCATGGGTTATTTTTAACTTAGTGAATAATGTGTTTAGTGCATAAACCATACAAGAGACATTAGATTGCATTTTGAACATGAATGCAAAGTTGAATTGTCTATCGACGGGTTTCTGAAATAAATAAAATTGATTTTTTTTGTTTACGGAATCAAAATCTCATATGAGATACACAGATTTCTTTAGCTCGCTCTCATCAACTGCCAAATTAACTTTAAAACTTTGCGTTTTTAAAGTAAAAACATATTTTATTGCAGAAAACAGATAATTGCGAAATGTTAAAAAATATTTAAAAAGTAATGAATAAATATTATAAATTAATTATAGGCGATATCCACTTCTAGAAAATATTAAATCACTCTAAGTTTTTTAAGCCAAAATCTATATTACTATTGGAGATTGAATGTTTTTCTTTGTTTCCCGAAAATTAGAAAAAGCACACTTAGCTGGTTTCTGAAATAAACGATTCAATAATGCGCATGTGATAAACATTCAGTTATACGGTGAATGCACCAATTACCGACCATTTGGAAAAAATATTTACAACTATGAACATATTATTATGTTTTTAAAAATCCCTTCAATCAATGTTTCTCAAAAGTTTTTAAAATTTAGGTAAATTTCATTTTACAGTCTAGTCAGTTCAGTAGTTACTGGGATATTTTATGCTTGGTACTAGTCGGAAATTGGGTCAATTCCCCCTATCACTTTGTGTTGACCTGAATTCGTCTTTAAATTCGATCCGGGTATAGCAGTGATAGTCGGAAACTTGCGCGACACGAAAAGTGTTGATATTTCACAACATCATTACTCAAGGGGGAGGAATCATCCTTGGGAAAAAATAACCTATCATCGTATAGAGAAAAGTGAGGCGTGTCAACCAAGTTGACCACTAATCTACTCTCTGTTCTGACATTTGTATCAAGTGGGCAGAAAAGGAGTCACATTTCAGTAATATTCCTGTTTAATCGCTGTAACTTCAGTTCTAATCGATGGATCGTAGCAAATGTGTAATTTAATTGAAAAGAACGACGAGTTCCTCAATTTCATTTTACTAATTGACAGTTTAAACCACTTGTGCCAAAATTTTGTGGAGTAGAAATTTGGCGATTTGTGACGATTTGGCGAAGATTTAATTATAAAACCAAAATATCATACTAAAGTTCAATTATGGAAAATTAAACTTAAACAGGTTTTAAGAGCAGTTTAAGACAATCAAAATGATAATTAGAAGTCCAAACATAAGCTTATAACAAGTGAGGAGAGATCTACAACTTACCGAAGGCACAAGAGGTAGCAGTTGAGTGTATAAAGTATTCGCGAACCAATTCTTATAGACACGGTACAGTAGGGACTGTGTTTAAAGATTTTTTTTAGCTACCATTTTAAGTTCTTTCAATTCTGTTCCAACAAACACTGCGATATGACTGAGCAAAATTTATCTTTTATGCTAATTTAAAAAAATACAGACTAAATTTTTTATTTTTAACTTAACTGCTAACACACATTTTGGACAGTTTACATTAAGGATGTTCTTTTGTCTTTTGGCAAAGTTTGTTGGTCACGTATGTTGGAGAAGCACTTATGGTAAACCCTTTACATTGGAAGAGACAGAAGAAAATGCATTTGCACCTTCTACATATTCGTATATTAATTCATTTACACTTACTAATGATCTCTAATAAAAAAAACGCAGATATTATACAAATTTATACGAGTCTTAAAAGTCTTCTAGCGCCATCTGGCGCCTAACGTCTTCCCTTGTTGCCATGCATTCTATGACGAAAAGTGTTTATTTCGGTGTGTACTACCCCCTTTTAAAATGTGTTCCAATTTTTTAAATACTCAGTCTAATAATGGCCTTTTCGTTTTGCTGCTACCAGAGTTCGTACTTCGGCGGCCACCCCGAGAAGATCGTGCTGGCCGGGGTGAAGTGCACGGGCCGAGAGTCCAACCTGTCCGACTGCCACTACCTGTCCTTCGGGAGGAAGGTCGCGTGCCCAGGCAGAGAGAACGTTGCAGGGGTCATCTGCGCCACAGGTAGGTCATACCTTTATTTAATTACCGGTATTCAATGTTCTTTTGTCATATAGAAACCTTGTAAGAGGATGTATTGTAAAACCTTAAAATATCCCAATAAAAAAATTTCATATAATTTTTTTGCTTTTAAAAATAATGTTTGAAGGGCTTTGTGAGATTAAAATCCTTTAATTGGAATAACGTGGTTTAGTGATGGCTTCATTTTGAAAGATGGCTTCAAATGAACTCACGATGGCTTCATTTGACTTCATTTTAAACCCACCATGAAATAAGTATAGAATTAGTTTTTTACTTCCTAAATAAAAGAAGACCTCCCGTCAGGAATTTAGAACACTTCCCATCATCGATGTCGAATGTTATTTTCAATAAAAGAACCAAACTGTTTGATGATCTACGCATGCGTGGCAGCCATATTTGTACCTCAGAGCCATACGAGTCTAAGTCACATTTGAGCAACTCTATGTGGAGAGGTGGGAAATGAATCCTACTCTAAACTAAAGCTTTGAACTTGGGCTTTAATATTTACTTAAAAATATTTTTTGAGTGAATTTTGATAGTACGGTTCTATTGAAAACCTAATCTGCAATAAAACATAAATCGTCAAATTTGGACTTAGGTTCGTCTGGTCCAGAGTTACATATATTATATCAATAAAATTGACCATATTTACTTCATATTCACCCACTTAAAAGCAGCAAATGAGTTAGTGTCGTACTCTGGACCCGATTATCGAATAGGCCCATGAAGCCGGGTCTACACTTTAGATATCTGAGGGACCAACAAATCACTCATACCATAAAAATACTTTAGATCCTTAACTAGTTTGCTACAAAAAAATTTCATAACATATTCTAAACATAGTTCAGTATAAAAAATTCATCAATTCAATATGTGGTTTAATCTGTTCGTAAATGAGAATAAAATAAACTTAATGAGTAAAAGAGATTAGGAAAACTCAATAGTTTTCAGGTGTTTCAATACATTTTTAGTGCATGTAAAAATAAATTTGATGTTGAGATTAATGAAGATCTCGGTATGAAAGCGGGTTTCCTTGTTCCAGGGCTGCCACTGAGTTGTACCTTTGAAAATAGTAGCTTTAGTATCCTCAGACATCAAAAATAGTAGCCTAAATAGTCTCCTCAATTATGCATATATTTAGCAAAGATGACTAAAAGCAGTAAATTGCGACAAACGTTAAACAAATTGCGACAAATGCATTTTATTAAATGCAAGTAATATTACAAATTTATATTATTTTTATTATTGTCACCGTTTTTAGACAATTCTAAATATGTACTTTATACTCATTTTCTTAAATAGACTGCATAAATTAAATATGTATATTGCATTTTTGAACCAATATTTGCTTTTTAAAAAAATTAACGTATATAAAAATACCCAAAGAACATATGCCAACTTTTAAAGAAACTAATAGAATATGACTGAAGGCGATGGTTATAAAAATACCGCATTCACAAAAATTGTCAGCATATTGCCAGATTTTTTTTGCTAAGCTTGTTATTAATAAATATCAGTTTATAACAAATAGCTTCGTAAACCAAACAATAGTTTAATAAAAAGCGGAAAATAAAGACAATTTTCAAAAATTTTGAAAAGGAAAAAAAAAAACTTTAAAATTGAAACAAATCACTTTTATAATTGCAATCTTTTAACCAAATTTAGTAGTAATGATAAGTTGTTTATATCCCGAAACTTGCTAATTGCATTCATATTAAAAATAGGAGTAAAATTCTCAACCAAAAACAATACACCCAAAACTTTTGTCTACGTAATCACAAATCTAAAAATACAAATCTTTCCTTAAACTCTGAATAATTTATTAAGTTTTATAAAGATATCTACTTAATTCCATCAAAGTTTAAACAATTAGTTCTGAGAACAATTGAGGGTTGCATTAAATACTTCTAATTATGAAACTTTTTGTTGAACCAATGCATAATTCGATTTCTATGCTAACTTTAATACATAGGCCCCACAACAACAAAACACATATATATTGAGCTTAATGACTTCAAGCAACATTCATGCCAAATTTGAAGAAAATCAAACAACTCCTTTGGTCATAAATAAGCACATTTACAAACAGACAAAATGCTGAGGTGTCAATTTAAAACAGGGACCTAACATTCTGAAAAGCAAAGAAATTTCCAACTCCAAAATGCCCATTATTTTGCCAAGCTTGTATAGGATATTAGATTTTGATAATCAGATATAAAGTTCTTTGAAGGTTTAACTAATTTTACCAGCTAACTTATGCAAAATCCCTAGAAATTTCAAATTTTCATTTTCGAAAATCAAAGAAATTAAGACGCTACAATGTCGATTTTCGACCTAATTAAGAATTGATTTGCTGTGAGTAAGGTTATTAGCTGACTAAATAAACTTAAAAGGCATAAATGCTTTAAATGAGACTATTTAAAGGCAGTTGAAAGTATTTAACGAAAATGAGTTCTTAATTAAGAATTATTGAATTTATATATCATATATATTTTTTCAATATATACTTAACAAAAATATTTGGATTTTTTTTCCAGTGAAATGTGGTTTGTACACTAACCAAATCAGTGTTGCAATTTTGCATATGTTGTGCATGGAATCAATTAAGAAGGATGCTACTGATATTACTTTACATTTTCCACGCAAACATTACATTTATTGAAACCAACGCTACTACTTATTTTAAGCATGTTGTATTCAAACAAAAAAAAAATAATGTATAAAATATATAAACATTAAAAAACCAAAAATTAATACTAAAACGAATTGCAAGTTACAAAAAAAAAGCTCTTTTCAAAACACTAACCTAACCTTGCTAGTTATTATAAGCATGTAATATAAATCATTAAAAATTACACACTAAAAAGTTAGTTTAATAAGAAATTTGAAAATTTCCAAAAAGGTAAATAAAAGCCATGTTTTTTTAAGTGGAATGGTTGTGAGAAAGGAAAATTTCAAATAAAAATAATTAATATAATAAAAATATATAAACGTTTAAACAAAATATAATTCAATTGGAATTTGAATACCAACCAAACGAAAAAAAACGAGTTTCTTTTTTTAAAAAAAATCAATTTTTATAACTGAAAATAACAAGTCCTAAATTTCAAATTCGTGAATTAAACTATAATTTCGAAAAATATAATGCAATTTTGTTAAGTAGTGTAAAACAAATCATGATAAAACAGGAAGTAATAAAATATATGAATTAATATATCTGATGCAAAAGGATGGAAATTCTTGAAACGGAGATCTCAGCAGATCGCGTTTAGCGAATTTCCGCAATTTCAAGGTTTCCATGCATTAAAAAAACATGGCAAAAGAGCGTTAATTGAAAGTTGCATTCGATACATGCGCCGAAATTATAATTATAATCATCTCAACTTCCGAGAGATATCTTTCCCGTTTGACGACGATCGCAAATATTTCTAGATGTGAAAGATGCTAAATTTTTGTGAAATCATCTGAATTTTTTTAGATTGAACATCGATTTTTCAAAAAAACATTGAACGAACTGAAGCAGGCCGCGTATACTGAATATCTACAAGTCCAGAGTATTCATGAGCGAAAAAATTCTTAAAACAACGCCATTATGCAACGAAAGATATTGAACCATAAAATTTCGACATAAATGTGGTTTTGTAGCAATTTGGCGCAGGATACCAATTTTGGCTTAGGATTCCCATCCTTGATATTTTTTACAGCAATTTTGATTACAACGATTTTGCTAATAACGATATTTTTATTTTAAATTGCGATACACCGGCACCGGGAAACGTAATCGTTGCGATACAGCTCGAAAATCCACTCCTCCCCAGCTATTTTATGCAATTATTTTAACTAACATGCATATAGACTACACAATTAACTGATAATTTTAACTAAAAATTTTCGGAATATACGCGAGTATATATGGTAATTTTTTAGAAAATTAAAAAAAAAAAAACTGATACATTTATTAAATTGATAGTAATAAAAAAAAAAGGAAAACGGCGGAACATCGGAAGATTTTTATTCCTGAGGTGTATCTAAATGTTCTTTGCTTCGCGCAGTGAATTCTAGAAGTAACACACACAACCTAAACGCAAATTGCTCTCTAAAAAGGTAAAGAAAGCAATGTCTATTGGTGATAAACATGGTTGGCAAGTATTATTTACTTGTAAACACATCCTGCAGCGTTTAATGGTGTTGATTCATCGACTGTTTGTCGTTTAGAATCGCCAAATAGCAGTACATTGGCGCTGTATGCAACAGCCAATCAGATTACGTGATACTTCAAAATGAGTTAAACGGTGCGTGATTCTGTGAAATATTACTTGAAAATCAGTGTTGTTAAAAAAAGATATCAAAAAATAGTCGCCAAAAGCTAAAAAAAGTAGAGGGTTTTGATGAAAATAGTCGCTTTTGGCACTATTTTAACAAAAATAGTCGCCATAGTCGCCGAATCTTAAAAAAAGTCGCTTTAGTCGCCTATTTAGTCGCCTGTGGCAGCCCTGTTGTTCGTATTTCCATGCTGTATCAGACTTTCACAAAAGTTAATCAGGGCTCAAAAGCGTTAAAAATGAGAAAGAATTTTCTTTGTTTTTTTCTCAGAACTTCCAGACCTAGTCCCAGACGAAGTGGAAGTTGAAAGATCTGCCTACCTGGAAGACAGACAGCTACTGATGCTGCAGTGCGCTATGGAGGAAAACTGCTTGTCTTCTGAGGCCTATAAGTTTGACAAGAATGGATATGGTAAGTAAAGTACAAAAGGTAATGATAGAACACCTACATTCAAGCATTCAAAGGACATACCGAAATTATAAATCCTTTTTTTATGACAACGTCTTAATTTTATTTTCAATAAAATTTTTATTGTTACTGATTCGTTATTATGATACCAGCTAAAACTTATGTCAAAATGTGCCAAGAATATTACCCTTAGAAACATGGAAGTTTATTCAACTAGCATTTGTTTCATCACTTTGAATGCTTACTACGCGAGTGTATTTTTATGTTTTTAGCAATAAAATTGTCTTGTACACTCCAAAATATGTAACGACTGAAGCACTTATTAATTAAATGGCACCTATTTTTATATATTCAAACTCCAAATACTTTTATTTTATAGAGATATATTTAATAAAAAAAAACTTAGTGCAGTAGTTTTTCAAAATATTTTACCACATATTTTTAATATAATAATTGTGATTATTTCTTTAAAAAACCTTTGGAGATTTACATTTGCAAAAATCCAGAATTCTTTCCCAGAGAATTGAATATTTAACTATTTAAAAACAGGAATAGTGTTGGTAACAAATAATACACACTCCAGTACATTACTAGTCTTTCCCGTAACTCTGTTTCCATTATTTCCGTTTTAGAGGGGTACAAATTTATGGTATCATAATAGATACATCGTCGTTATTGATACAACTACTAGTGTAAGATGTGGTTGTCAGAATCGATAACTAAAATATGCATAACTCATATCAGTTTCAGGTGTTTGCTATTTTATATACAGTATTTATATAATAATTAGACATCGAACGTGTTTTTAAGTGTTATTATATAGTATGTGTTTTTTGACTGATACTTCTTCCTTTTCAGACTGGATGTACGAACAACGGCGACTTTTGAGGTTCACCGCGAGAATAGGAAACATTGGCACAGCGGATTTCAGGCCTTTTCTTCCTAAGCACACTTGGCAGTGGCACATGTGCCACATGTGAGTACACATTCATAGTACCGTTAAACGTCTTCTCATTTGGTCAATCACAGTATTCTATATGAAAACAAATTGTACATGTGGCAACGTTATCGTACAAACGCCAGGCACACATTTTGCTAAGGGAACTTGGCAAATGTTGTTCTGCGTCGTTGTAGACGAAGTTTTTCCGGGATAACTTTATAAAAGTTGTTATGTGTCTTTGTAGACATAAAAATTTACTCGGGAGACTTTACAAAAGTAGTTTGTGTTTAATTACAGGCATAAAATATTACTGCGGGAACTTTGCAAGCGTTGTCCTGACATCGTTATAGGAGACGCAAAATGTCACTGCGGTAGCTTTACAAACCTTGTTCTGTTGCAGTTCCAAGCACGCAGGTTTTTTTGTGGGAGCTTTACAAACGTTATTCTGTGTCGTTGCAGACACAAAATTTTACTAGGAGA
Organism: Troglohyphantes excavatus; assembly: GCA_963932185.1. Lineage (NCBI taxonomy): Eukaryota > Metazoa > Arthropoda > Arachnida > Araneae > Linyphiidae > Troglohyphantes > Troglohyphantes excavatus. The sequence continues at coordinate 69,200,568 of OZ010667.1, read as the reverse complement.
ACTTTACAAACGATGCTTACTGCGAAACCTTTACAAACGTTGCCCTGAAATAACTACAGATACACAATTATATGGTGAGAGTTTTACAAACTTTGTTCTGGTGTTGTTGCAGGCAAAACATTTCAATGCGGTAGTTTTTTAAACCTTGTTCTGGTGCCGTTTCAAATACGCAGGTTTATTGGGGGAGCTACAAACGTTGTTTACATGTTGTTTCAGGCACAAAATGTCATTGTGAAATCTTTACAAACGTTGTTCTGGTGTCTTTGCAGGCACTACCACAGCATGGAGGTGTTCGCCCACTTCGACATCATCGATCTGCAGGGGGCGAAGGTGGCTGAAGGACACAAGGCCAGCTTCTGCCTGGAGGACAACCACTGCCTAGATGGGGCGGAGAAGAAGTTCGCATGTGCCAACTACGGGGACCAGGGGATCAGCGCAGGCTGTACCGACACCTATCTGCACAGCATCGACTGCCAGTGGGTGGACATCACCGAGCTGCAGCCCGGAATCTACAAGTTCAAGGCGAGTAGGATATTTTGTGTACTTGCTGAGGAGAGGCTGGCCGTTTGTATAGTATATCAAAAAGTACGGAACTTGTCTTACAATTTGAAAACAAATCAGAAAACAGTCAATTTTATAGTCCGTTTAACCCTCTATTACACATGGTATCATATTTAATATAGTATTTTAAATACTTATATTTTTGTCAATGTATGCCAATTTATTTTATACATATATACGCTTATGCAATTAACATAACAAAATGAAATAGTCAATAATGCATTGATCCATATTTTTACAACTGAATATAAGGCTATTTGAAGAAAGTACTTTCAGTAAATGTATGGTTATTAACTTAATGCGGTGTGCCCTGGATTTTTACATGTAATGCCCAATTAACGTACTTTTCAACGCATATGCGACAACATACACAAGATAATACAGCACAACTCCAATTATGTGAATGGGATCCATCCGGATAATCGAATATTCGGTTAAAAGGATAATTCACAAAAAAGGTAATATCTTAGTAAAAAAATTGTGCTTTATTATGTAATGCAATTTTTAATGACTATTAAAAACAATATCATTCACCGAAAATAAACTTTTAAAATGTAACGTGGATTTTTCTTCTTTCTTTTTTTTCTGGAAGCGATCTCGATCTGGATAATTGGCGATCCGTTTTGTTTAATCCGGATAACTGACGTTCGAATAATTGGAGTTCTACTATAGTTTAAACACACGCGTATCTATGTGAGTTGCACTCAGAGCGATACAAAAATATACTCTATTGATATATAAAGTACACTGTGGACTTTATTCTTTATTACATTAAAAAATGACATGTATGCACTGTATTATGGCTGCATTAGCTGAAAATTGACAGTAATTGGATTTAAACTGGAACTGTGCAAATAACAGTAATGCAAATATAGGGTGGTCCTAGGGATAATGTGTGTGAGTCTTATATGTTTTTTCTTTTTCACTTAGGTTTCGATAAATCCAGAGTTCAAAGTGGCGGAGCTGAATTACGACAACAATGCGGCAGTCTGCACCTTATACTACAATGCTGTCTCGGCAACGATTAGGAACTGCACGCTGCAGCGCCCGTGAATGAATGGAAATGATTAAGAATCCATCTATGCAATAAAATTAATATTCATTGCAATGTTCATGAAGTTATGAAAAAATAATTAGACTATTCATATTTTTATTATAAAATCATTGATGAAAGAAAATATTTCGTTGTTAATATATTTATAAATGTTTTTACAATTTGTGGTGGCTTGTACTAAAATAAAACAAATGAAACGGCTTTGATTTATTTCATTTCATAGTAAATATTTTTTTCATGACCATTGGGATTAAAAAGTATCTTATTCTAGCACAATCTTATTTAACATATTAAACGCAACATAACCTCTATATATTTTGTCTGAGTTAATATTTAAAGGAATTAACACAATGTGATATTGAAAAGCGATCCATAGGAAGTGGAATTCAATAGAATCGATATTTTGCTTGACATGACAGGAAATTTCGCGTAAAAACCCTCCTTGCCATGCAACGACACTGCCACACTTGATTTTTTCCCCCTAGACAAGGAGGTTTAGTCACCTGTATGGCAGTTTGAAATGAGGATTTGTAAAGAAATTTATTTTATTTTTTTATGTTATAATTTATATTATTAGTAAATCATTAAGACTCTAAAAGAAGGGTCTTAATTTTTGCCAACACAGGAAAATCTGGCGGGTTGTGGATGGGAGACTTGACTTTTGGAGTGCAGCTCGTTCGCGATCGGAAAATTGCTAGTTCATATCTTGTCGTCCATAACAATAATAACATTAGACGCATATAAGGGACAGATGAACGTGAAATGTGCTGTAGTCCGAACCTCTAGAAGCTTCCTTCAGATGCGTGGGATGCCAGCTCAAGCGTTGCCCTCGTCATATGACCATAGTTTCTGGTTCAAAAATACGAGGCCGTGTTTCCTGGTTTTACATTTGAGAAAGATCCCGAACCATCGTCAATTTCCCACTGTGCAGCACTAGGGCGGCGTAAATTCAACACACTTCTCATTGTTAAAAATAATGAAACAGTGTTTTAAGGTCTTTCCTTTGGGATAGATCGCACTCTGTCTTCAATAACTCACTGTGCAGCTCTAGTGAAACGATATTTCAACCATCCAAACCAACACTTTAGTACAGTGATTATCAACCTTTTTCTATTACGTACTCCTTGATAAATATTTTCATTTATGAGTGTACGCTCTTCTCTCATAACCCCTTCTCACTCACCCATCTACGCCAAAAAAAAAATATTTTTATTAGGCAGTACCGTTCATATTTTAGCTGGTAAATTAATCAAATGACTCAAATTGATGACACCTACTGGCTTTTTTTTTATTTGGCTTATTACATTAATTACTTTTATTTTAAGTATATTCCGCCATTACTAATATTTTTTTTTGCGTATCACATATTGAGAACCGCTGTTAGTATATAAATCGAAATTTAGATACTGTGGTGTCGCCATCTGTCGAGTAAATCTGTTACCATTTACTCTGTATTTACTGAAGTTATTTTCTTTACATTAGGTTAAATAAAAATCACTAAAATACCAGAAAAATAACTCCGAGATCATTGCCTTTTTTTAAATTTTTTTTTGATAGGTCTGATATAAAAAAAATACATTTTCTAAATAAAATAAAATGTATGTCATTAGATGTATTTTCCGGCAAAATTATAACACGAGTCAAAATAGACTGCAGTTAATTTTTGGAACAATGAAACCATTAAGTTCAGTAATATAAATTGCATAAAGTTGATTGCATAGTTCCGTCTGTCTATATTCTTCAGTAGTTTTAATTCAAAAAGCGGCTTAATAGATTTGGTCGTATAAAAATACTTGTTATTCGCAAGCAAAATAAATAAGCCCGTGACCTAAATAAATGAAATAAAAAGATAATAATAGTAGTTTTAGTGCTTTATCAAATTGTTAATATAAAAAAAAACTCTGGATTGTCATGAAATATGTATCGGATGGGATGACAATGAAATGGTCTACTGTCATTTAAAAATGTATCAAAATAATTGCAATCAGTAAAGGATTATGTTCAAACAAATGGAATTTCAAAGAACAAAATGTAAAAGAACAAGATGTAAAAGAAGTAAGTTGTAATAACTTAGTTACTTTTTTACATATAGACGTAGAATGAAGTGTGGAAATCTTTTATATTTTAATGTGGAATACACTGGAGTAATGTTCAAACAATAAGACAGACTGCGATCCAAATTCAATTGTGTTCCATTATGAATGACGATTTCAAATATATTTAGCATTAATTTATATTATTAATATTTTTTTTATGTCGTTCTAACAAGCAATACTATTTTAAACTTTTTTTTTTTAATATTTAATATATATCAGGCTTCTACACATAAATACAATTTTGTTTTAATTAAAACTTTATTTATTTAATCACGTTCTTTGTTAATTTAAAAACAGTAACAAGTATTGTTTTATGAACCCCAACCAAATACTGGTCCATTTATTCCTCATTTGATGAGTTAAGTGAATTAAAGTGGTTAGAGCTACATTCACTGCTAAAAATGTTTTCTCAAATTTGACGGAAGTTTGTTAAATATGCTTCGATTAAACTTTTTGTCAATAATATATTTGTCAAAAATAAAGATAACGTTGTTTGGGAAAAACTAACACAATATTTTGTCATATTTGATAAAATATTCAAATGGAGCACAGTTAAGGAAACAATATTAAGCAGTGTCTATTGGTTATAGTTCGGGATTTATTGCGAAGTCAAAAAACCCTTGAACACAGCCACATAATTTTGAATCATTGTCAAATGACGAGAAAACACCTGAGATGGCACCTCAAACACATTGGAAGACATATGAGTGTTTTGACCATTGCAAATGTAACTTGCACCAATTCCCTATACACGCCGGATGTTTTTTGTGGACGATGGAGAACGAAATTGTCAACCCTCCGATCACGAGTTGAGATTCGAACTCACAACTTTCCTATTATAAGTAGAGTACTCTACCATTGAGATATTGCTGACCTCTACTAATTGATGTCAACCCACTAAATATGTACTTTTTATACTTTTTTTTTAATTATAAAATAAATAGTAAACATTGAGCAATGATCACAATTATTTTAGTTCAATAGGTACTGTTATTTAAGAGCAAGAAAAATAAAACTCTAAAAGTAGAACATTGTGTGCAATATATTGGGTTGGAGGGAAAGTTCTGTCGTATTTTAAAGAAAATATTTGAATTCATTTATGAAAATATGTGTTTAATATTAATCAATTATATATGCTCCGTTATTTGTTACAACCTGTTGCCATCTTTCAGGTAACCTGTGAATTCCTGTTTTGTAGAAGTTCTCATCCTTGGAGTTAAAATAGTCAGCAACTGCCTTAGAAACACTTTCAAAAGACGTGAATTTTTTTCCCGTAAGATAATTTTACAGAGATCTGAACAGGTAATAATCAGATGGTGCAATGTCAGGTGAATACGGTTGGTGACTAAGGACTTCCCATCCTAACGCATTCATTTTTTGTTGTGTCAACATTGCAGTATGCGGGCGAGCATTATCGTGGTGGAACACTATTCCTTTTCTGGACGCTAATGCTGGCCTTTTTTCTTTGATAGCTGCACACCCAAACACTTTGCTTTAACACAAACCCAAGAGATTTAATGTGATCTCCAACAGTTGTATGATGAATGCCAAACTCTTCTGCAATTTCTCGACTTGTTAAATGTGGATTGTTTTCCAACATGGATCGGAAAACATCATTATCGATCTTGGATGGTCGTCCAGATCGATCACCAGGCTTAGTCCAGGCTTAGATCCCCGGAACGAAATTTGCTAAACCATCTTTGACAAGTAAGAACATTTACAATATCTTTTCCAAATACCGCACATAATTTTTTACATGCAACCGATGCATTGCTTCCTTTTTGGAATTCATATAAAATGCAGTGTCGTAAATGCACTTTATCTACTGACATGTTTTTCACTTTAAATATCACAAGGAAATGATGAACGGTAAAAAAGGGCACCTTTTATATTATACAGCAGTCTAAAAAAACAAAAAAAAAAATCTGATTGACTCACTAGCCAGATGTTCTTTTTATTTACAAGAAAAATCACCTGCCTATTTAAAATACGACAGAACTTTCCCTCCAACCCTATATATCCCTCTCTCCTATACTTAATAAAAAAAACACTCAAAAACTTAGAATTTAATATTTCATCATTTAAAAATGCGCTCTAAATGTAACAAATTACAAAATAGAGTTATTAAAATAAAACAAAAACTTTTACCCAAGTTACTTTATTACAAAATACATTATTGTTTATATACAGTTCTTTTTTTTATACAATGTATTCCATAACTTATTTCAAAAAGTAAAAAACGAACTCATTTTGATAAGTAGTACTTTAATGAAAATGTCAACTTCATTGAAAAAAAAAAACTATGAGGAAACATCGTAATTGCAAGTCAAAGATCACTCTACTTTCTTTTCTTTAATTTATCTACGTAAGATATCAATTGTCTCATTGTGGGTTAATAGTCCGACATTTCGTTTCCTTCCATTCCGCCATTTTGTTGTTTAGTTGCTTTTCTTCTTCTTCGTACAGACACGCTTCGGCAAATGACGATTCGTCGTCGTCCAATTTGCGTTTTTTAATTCTCTCTCATACTATATTATTTTTCTTCATTTTTTTTATGTTCCTCTTGTCAAAAACGTGAGAGAGACATCAAGGTGAACACTCTCTGCGGCTGTTAGTCTAATGACATTTTTGACTTGAAATGTTTTTAACCCTTTTCACCAGAGGAAAATATTTAATATTTACGTTCTTTTTATGAAGCATTTACATCAAATTTTATATTCTTTTTTAAATATGTATTATTTAGCATATTCTTTTTACGTTGTTTAAGGCACAAAAAAAATATGAGTGAAGCTGAATATCTTAGTTAATATCTCAGTATACTAAATACCGTTAATATCTCAGTATACTAAATACCGTTAATATCTCAGTATACTAAATACCGTTAATATCTCAGTATACTAAATACCGTTAATATCTCAGTATACTAAATACCGTTAATATCTCAGTATACTAAATACCGTTAATATCTCAGTATACTAAATACCGTTAATATCTCAGTATACTAAATACCGTTGATATCTCAGTATACTAAATACCGTTGATATCTCAGTATACTAAATACCGTTGATATCTCAGTATACTAAATACCGTTAATAGCTCAGTATACTAAATACCGTTAATATCTCAGTATACTAAATATCGTTAATATCTCAGTATACTAACTACCATTAATATCTCAGTATACTAAATACCGTTAATATCTCAGTATACTAACTACCGTTAATATCTCAGTATACTAACTACCGTTAATATCTCAGTATACTAAATACCGTTAATATCTCAGTATACTAAATACCGTTCATATCTCAGTATACTAAATACCATTAATATTTCAGTATACTAAATACCATTAATATCTCAGTATACTAAATACCGTTAATATCTCAGTATACTAAATACCATTAATATCTCAGTATACTAAATACCATTAATATCTCAGTATACTAAATACCGTTACTATCTCAGTATACTAAATACCGTTAATATCTCAGTATACTAAATACCGTTAATATCTCAGTATACTAAATTCAGTTGATATCTCAGTATACTAAATACCGTTGATATCTCAGTATACTAATTACCGTTGATATCTCAGTATACTAAAAACCGTTAATATCTCAGTATACTAAATACCGTTAATATCTCATTATACTAAATACCGTTGATATCTCAGTATACAAAATACCGTTAATATCTCAGTATACTAAATACCGTTGATATCTCAGTATACTAAATACCGTTAATATCTCAGTATTCTAAATACCGTTAATATCTCAGTATACTAAATACCGTTAATATCTCAGTATACTAAATACCGTTAATATCTCAGTATACTAAATACCGTTCATATCTCAGTATACCAAACATATATTTAGTTGTTTTTGACATTTGTCAAACGTCACGGGGATTGGGAGAAATCTTACAATCTGAAGAAAGTTTTAGATCACCAACATATTTGGTGCTTCCAGATGTCAAAAATAGTTTCCATAAAAGTTTGTGAGCGAATAACTTTTTAAACTGATGAATATATATATTGTTCTATTTCATTTTGTGGAACTAAACAAAATGACACGTCATTATTTTGGACACTTTAAGCCGACATTCGAGTGCAAAGGGTTAATAGTTAATAAAACTTGTGGATACCCAAGTGGTGTCATATTTTTAAATGGAGTTAAATAAAGAGAAAGCTAACGAAAGAAAAGCGTTTTTTTAAGTTCAAGCTCAAAATTATGACACTTACAGGCTTTTATTATTGATTTTGCATTTCACAATTTAAAAATAATTTACAATTGTTTTTAAATAGTGGCTTAACATCAAAACAAACAGCATTATAGAAATTTTTCAAACTCAAAAACTTACAATAAAAATTCCCAACAATTTTTCAACTTGATAGGTAAGTTTTCAAACGTTGCCTTCAAAAGCTTGTTTTATGGAGCTAAGTTTTTTTAATTTTTAAATCAGGTTCAAATGAAGACAGATATCATCTCAAGTCAGGAGCAGCATCAACCTTATTTCGATATTTAATCTTAATACACGTTTTGGACAAGAATGCTCTTTCGACAAACTCTGCGTTTGTGAAAGTCAATAAATATTTATTGCTTTATTATTGAGTTATTGGTACTCTGGTATTTTTTAAGGTATTTTCAGCCATTACTATTATTATTTTCGCGTACACCCAACCGAACTCTTGGGTAAATGTACTACCTCAGGTTGGAAACCGTTGAATTAGGACATAGATTTATTTAGCGTCGTTTTGATTGATATTATGAGAAAAACAGGTCTCAAAACTCATTAAAAAAATTTCTAGTTTAATTATACTTTTTATATTTGAGATAAACTATGTAAGTGCGACCCGAGCACAAATCCTAATATTTTATAAAGGAATTCAAAAATATAATTATCTTTTTTGCATTATTAAAACTTCTTTTTCTAAACAATAATTAAAGAAAAAATCTAATATTAAAAATATATATTTTTGTTTTGTTTTGCGTTTTTTAATCCTAAATATGCTTTTTAAAAAATAAATAAAAGACACCTACTTCTTTTTTTAATTTTAATATTAAAAAAAATGATTAAATAGCGTCAAAGTATTTATTACAGACCCATGAAGAGATTTTTGCAAATTTGTGCTTTAGTTATTTTCAAAAACATATTTTAAATTCAAAACCAAAAAAATATTCACATTTTTATATTCATTAATTCGTAAAATAATACTTTATGACTTAATTTAAAAAAGCTCTTCGTACGTTTATAAAACAAAAATTAAAATTTCAAAAACTATTAAATGTTTAATTTTAAGTAATTTTTAAAAAAAGAGATTTTAACATGACCAAAATTAAAAAAATATATTTTAAGTAAATGACGAATGTAGCAACCGAAAAGTATGTAGGAAGATGATAAATGGTATATAAACATGTAAAAAACACATATTCTCTTTCTTTTACTGTTTTGAAAAATTTTAATTTTCACCTTCTTAAATATATGTAAAATTGTTTTATGCAATAAAAAATTAGCATTTTTTTCGGAACGTGGGGCTTGGCTGTGCCTTAAATTTAGAAATACAATTAAATACTTGTTATTAAAATATAACGTCATTGCTCATGCTTCAAGCTATCAATAAATCTAAAGCAACTCATGCGTATAAACTATTATTTTTAACGGTGAACTGGGTCAGAAAGCAAGTTGGTTAAATTTCTCCATTGTAGTTCTAAATAATTTACAAAAAAAAAAAGTTTATTTAATCAAAGTTTAATTGCTTGCATTTACTAACATGATACTTCTACTTAAGGATAATTGATGTGCGTTTATTTTAAAAAGATAAGGGAACAGTTAAACGTTACTAACTTTTCGATACGCATTTAAGCATGAAGGATTGTGTATATTTACTGTAATATTTAGAGCTTATCTGGCGACTTTTTTTGTATTTCAAAAGTGTCAAACACTGAAATATGTTATGAATTAAATTTTAAGTAATCGAATGAAATAAAAAAAGTTATTTTATTGTGTATTTTAATTTACCCTATCTAATAACCAAGATATGAATATACTGTCAAAATGGTACACTGTTTACAACTAAGTAAAAGCTCGGTATTTATGTAATATTTTTTTTATACAATTACAAAATTATGTTAAAAAAAATGTAAGCAACTTGGGGTGTTGCTTAACAATTTTTTACATAATTTCGTAATGTGTCCAATAATTTTCGGACACACTGTACTTATTGCCTCATTAAAAGGTTTCCATAAGTATGTGGTGAATCTCATAAGATATTAAGTGACACTAAGATATAAACACTGTGTTACAATTTTACGGTAATACATTCCGACACTATAACTCCCTGACAAATATCTCAATAGCCGTCAATTTGGTATAGTTTGTTACGAAATTAAGCACCAATTAGTGTAACACTTTTAAATAAAATACAGGGTGTTTATGAATTATCTTTGCAACTTTGACACGAAATAAAATCTAAAATAAATAAGATAAGTTATGTTGCTTGTATATAAATATGCAACAGCTGCACATGAAGTTTTATTTGTACACCGATCTTTTTTAAACAGTTAACGAATCCTTTAACACATCATTCAAAAACCATTAACGCAGCGAATTTTTTTCTTGAGGGAATTATCTTTACAACTTTGACACGTTAAAAACCTAAAGGGAATAACATAGTTTATATCGCTTGTACGTGTAAGAGCAACACAATCAATTATTTAAAACGCTAAAAAAAATTATTTTAATCTGCGTATGAATAAAACTTTATTACTGTTACATGTACAAGCAGCAAAACTTAGCTATCTTATTTCTTTTATGTTTTATTGCGTGCCAAAGTGGTAAAGATATATTGAAACACCATGTATAACATATATGGAGCGTCGAGAACGTCTCACGGCGTTCCACAAATTTAGCTCGTATATTTTCCTTTTGTTGACAAAGTTTTCGCTGGTGACCAATTCCTAATTCTATAATCTGCTTAAATAAATGTTCACCCTTCTGGCCGTTCTCAGACACAATCACATTTGACTGTTTTGCTAGTTTGAGGGGAACTGTTTTGTGAAACCATTTCTTTTCGTTCAGTTTCAGGATTCGAAACAGTTCCGTTTTCAGTAAAAACACAGATTTCCCATCCCGAATTTCAGGAAAATGGCACATAATAGAACACATATTTTTAACAGTGCTGATTGCTTCCAGAAGGAAGGGAACCCTGCGCCCACAAAGTCTACTTCTCACAGTCATGGTGCGTGGAGTGTTAATGGGGATCAGGAGTCGATGACTGTAGGAACCCGCTGATGTCTACGCCTGGCTGCACCTGTTGATACTGTCAATGGGACTTTATAACAAACGGTGCTTGCACCATATTCATCAGAAATTGGTCATACTTTATTATTCAATGTTGTTTGTAGTGGCTAATACTCTCCGATCATACGTAATTTTCGGGACTTTTATTGATTTAGGATATACAAGATTATTCAGAAAGGATAATCATATTTCAAATCAATACTGTGATGGCCTGGTTTAAAAGGTATAGAGTGCGTAATCAAATGATTGTGAGTTCGATCCCCATCATGAGATATAGACTTCATAATCGTGACGTCAAAGCCTTCGAAGGGCAACGACATTTCTCATGAAGTGTACATACTCCGTTTTGGCACGCACAAGAATTGCAATTTTGCGAAAAATCTGGTTTTATTAAAAGTCTATTTGCCTTTATATCTATCTTCAAAATGTTTTGTACAAATATTCTTCTTTTAAAGGTTATGAAAAACATTTTTATTTCAAAATTCTTCACTTTGAGTAAATATTTCCAGCAGTCAGGGCGGTCCTCAGGGGTGAGCGGCGCGTGCCACCGCACAGAGTGGGGCCCTGCGTTCATCTAAGAAAAATGAGAATGTTACAGATAAAATACGTTTCTTCTGATTTCTTTAAAATCAGCTACATGGGTTCTCAGGGTAGAAACAACACATCACGCTTTTAAAATGATGCATTTCGACACTATAAATTTGTGATAAAAATCACGACTGATATGTATTTGGTATCTTTCGATAAGAAATGTCTTATTTTTAATTTTCAATAGAAAGAACAAAACCAACTCAGATGTTTTTGTAAAGAGGTTAAATATTTTATATAAATAAAATGTAGACGAACCTAACAGTTGTAATTTATTGTCGACTGCATTGGTATTTGATAAAGTTAGGATGATGTAGGTTTTATTGCGTATTGATGAACATTTACCAAACATAATGTTTGAATTCTGTGTCGCATTTGTTTTTCATGTCATATTCGTTTTCCGTATGTCAAGGTCATTTTGATTCACTAGACTCGTTAAAGAAGTTTCATTTCAAAAATCCAGACTGACTTCTTATAAAAATTCGACAAACTTAGTGATAAGTTTCACAATGTACAAGTTTCATTCAAACTTATTCATAAATTTGTGCGGAGGATTAAAAAGGACCCCGCTACTAATTTCGTATTGGGCCTCGCTTGTCAGACCTCGAAAGTTTCTAAGAGCTGCCCTGTCAGCAGTCATCCGGGTATCCCAAACCGTCCTGTCCTTACTCAGCGTAACGTAGCAATCCCATTACAATAGCTAACCACCAGACTCAATCACCACCGCAGAGTTGAAAAGTCAACAACCTGTTCTTTTTCCACACACACAATCAGAAATGAAAAAAAATAACGCGTCGATTTGTGGGTCAAATCGACCTCGGCGGATACGCAGTTCGGCTGAGAGGACGCCATACTCGCCTTCCGCAACTGTCGATCCAGCGGAAAAACGTCCAAGGCAGAGAGAAAGTTGGCGGACTCCTCTTGCAAGAAGTCAGTTCATTCATTTCAATCCTCCATTGTGCGTCGCCGGTCGCCTTTTGAAGAAAGTTCTCGGAGGGAGAACAGTTTTCGCAACGGTTCCTTGGACATCGACTAGGAAGTGGTTGTTCTTTTTGCTCGGATGCAGTGATTTCAATGACGAGGAATAGATTATCTGATATCGCGCCGGAAGATGCGCTATGGAACAGTCGCTCGAAAGTGAACTAGGAAGTGATCTTTTGATAGAATTTTTTTTGAGTGAGCTGTCTTCTCTACTTCAGAAAGGATATTTTATTTACGGTTCGTCTGAAATTTTTAGATCGTGTAAACAGTCGCTTGAATGTTAAATAGGAAGTGTTCTTTTATAGATTTATATGAGCGAGTTTTCTACTCTAGAAGGAATATTTCATCTATCTATCGTTTGGCCATCTTTTTTGTATAGAATTTTTAAAATGACAAGAAACGTGATTTTTTAATTATTTATCCTCAACTTTGAATATTTCACGTTTTCAGCAAAAGAGAAGAGTTTTTGAATGAAATCATTATTGAGTTATATCGATTACTAAGACAGTGTTAATTAACCTACAATTTAAATAAATTTTAGAAATTTTCAAGCAAAGATAAGTGTTAAAAATTATAATTTTTGATTGATCTCTATCAAGGAATGTTTTATTTGTCAATTTCCTGATGACATCCATCATCAATAATTTTTCTGATCAAAGAACGTCCAAATATGGGAAGAAAAGATCATAGATGAACTGTTAAACATCAATAGATACATTCACAATGGATAATACATTTTTTAAACAAGTTCTCTATTTCATTGCGTGTTCTTATTATAAAAAAAATCATGCATGCAAAAATAGTAGTAACAGGATTTAAATAATAGCGAATGTATGTTTGTGCATAGAAGAATATTTAATTGAGTTATTTATTTCATCAACAAATATTTTTCCTAATCTATTTTTGTTTGAATAACGTTTTAGTAATTTATATCAATATCTTCAAGTATCCGACCAACCAAATTCCAAACGCCAAATTCTCACAATTTTTATGAGATAAAAATTAATAATCAGATGCTTCTGTACAAACTTATTCAATATCATCGAATGAAATTTCAGTGGAATTCCAATAATGGAAGCATCATGTTTCAGAGAAGTCAGCAAATCATACAGCCCTAGTGACCAAAAAATCAATTTTGTAAAAAAATAAAACAACTACTTATTAAATATTTCTTTTCGAAGACGAGCGCAATTGCCTATGAGAAAATATTATACAAGTATCCAATCAAAAAACCAAAGATGGGGACGCAAAAAAACTTATTTGTGTCATTTTATTTCAATATTGGATATGTAACAAATTCTTATAGGAATTTTTTCAAATAAAGAGCTATCCATCACTTGAGAACTTGTCATCGAGTTGAAGAACTTTCCATACTTCGATATCGTGGTATCGAAAAGTACATTTATTGATAAGTGGAAATATAAAGACATTTCTATGCCATTAATTTATTTGATTTAGATTAGTTTGTAAAGTTGTTAATTGAACGGTGATAAAATAAAATGTATTCGTCCCATACATTGATACTTTTGTTGCTCCATTAGTTGAGCAATTAGGGTGTTGAGAGCGAAAGGGGCGTAAGTGCACCACCGGTTCACCTTGCTTGAGGTGTGAAGAGAAATTTCATGTAAAAGTTCAATGTTCTGAAAGAACTTTTATTTCACTTCTATGGAATACATTGGATTACTCACGAGGATAGCTTGAAAAATGTCTCCCAATCTGTCTATGAATAAATAAGGTAAGTGATTTTCTAAGTCTTAGTGCTTTTTAAATACGTTAATTGCACAGCCACTGCTAATATTGTTCTTAATACTTTTATAAATAGTAAGTGGCAAAACTAGCTTAATTATAATTAAATTCTGTTTTGGAACAAAAAAAAAGCTGAATTAATTATTTGTGTAAATAAATGTATTTTTTTTAAATGTTTTGACATGAACTGTATTCTTCACTTATAATTTTGTTTACTATTAAAATAATTATGTTAGTTGATATTCTTCCTTAACTTAAATTTGAATCTTCTGTTATTATTTAAAGTAAAAAATATTTGCTTTAGAAGGTTATCCTGCCAATTCTCAAAACTTAATAATGATGATTTAAAACTTTTATGGTGTTTTTTATCGATATTGAAACTTTATTGTGTTCAAATTTTAAAACTTAAAAAATATGAAAACTTTATATTGTTTAAACGATATTAACAGTTTATGGTGTTAAAATGAATTAAAAATTTTATGGTGGTAAAACTATATTAAAACTTTATGGTTAGTAGCACTGTTAACTCATTTTCGGAAATGAGGTCCAAGTCAGATTCTGGTATTCAATTTTTGTCAGTAATACCTCAGTTATAAAATTCATAAAATGCATACACAATCTATATTAATAGAATTACACAGGAGTTTTCAATACCGCAATAATCTCAGAAACTAATGATCCGATTTTGATAACGCTCATAGTCTTTGTACGGAAGAATATCTTATTGTTAAGTTACTTTCAATATCATACTAAGAATCTGTAAAAATGCTTTTCCTGGGCATTTTTTCCAATTGACATAGAATTAAAATTTTGCTTACCCTCATCACAGCATCTCTTGGGTCGATTTAAATGAAACCTGACAAGCTTAAAATGTTAATGCAAAAAATATTTTCCATTTCTTTTTGTCAATACGTTAAAAATGAACTGAGTTATTACAAATATTTTCTTTTCCCGCATTATGCATTTTTCATTTAATTAGCACTTACTTATTTCTAGACTTACATATTTCTATGGTGCGTGGGTTTGATTAGTCCAATGCGAAGAACTGGCGTTTTTGCTATTTTTATTGTGCTATTTATATTATAGTATAATATTTTTCAAATGCAATTCTGTTAAATGCATTATTTTAAAGTATAATTTTAAAGCTTCATCTTTAAAATAATTAATATTTATAAAACTATTGAAAATATTAAAAAAAAAGTGTGAATTGGAAACAGTTACTCATCTCAATTTTGCATAAAAAGTAAGTTTATAATTTCGAGTCCCTTGCGTGTCATTTTGTATAAATGAGCAGTCGAATTTACAAAAAAGATTCTTTTAAAAGTTTCGTTAAAATATTTAAATTCCTGTCAACAAAACTACGAAAAAGTTAAATTTTTGATTTCCTTGTTGGTGGTTTTTAAAATGTGCATTTGTTTAATATTTTGTGCAGCTTTAGACACAAATAATTTGCAGGTTTTGAAGGAAGCATTTTGTTGATTTTAATGATATACCTTTTGTTAACACTGCATTAGTAACACCCGTCAAAATGAAGGGTTCTTGCATTCACTGTAAATAAAAGGTACATAAAAACGAGTATCAGAACATACTCGTTTTCTTTGCATCATAAATGAGCGACGACGACTCAAATTTAAGCAACCGTACTTTCACAAAAATGAGCAGTGTGATTTAATATTGCTAATCTCAGCTTCTGTTCAAGCCATCTTAACAAAACGACCTGACAAACTTAAAATAATTGTTTAAAAGATCGTATTCCACATTATTTTATGTCGCTTGCTTGAATGGAAACTGAGTTATTACAACTCAATTATCTTATTTAGGATTGGTGATAATACTTTTTAGTTAATATTAATTATTCCATCTTAATATTAATTGTTCACATTGGAACAAAATAAACCTAAAATGTTTAAGCAATTTTCCTAAATTATGATACTTTGCAATACTAGATAAATTAATTTCTTATTCAAATAGTCGCGAATAAAGAACAATAATTATAAAAAGTTCAATTGAATTGTTAAAAAAAAATTGTGATTATTAATTGTATAAATTGTAATTACTGTTTAAATTACCTTCTCAAAATTAACGAAATTTTCCTCAAATATTTTTTATTTAATATTTTATAAAAATATTTTTTTTAACCGGTGTTTTATAACATTTACAAAACAACAAAATATGTTATAATTTTTAATGAATTTATTTCTTTTAAAAATCATTATAAAAGAAAATATCTTAAATTTTTTCGTCAAATTTAAATAAACATTTTAAACACTGAGTGCTATTTGTAACAGTTATTCAAGTTTGTTGATAACTTTGCTAATTATTTTATGTTCTAAACTTAAAATAACGAATAAAATGTTGTCTATTATTAATATTTGCGAATTGACGTAATATTTTGCATATAATTATGAATTAATTTTATAATACAGAAGTTACGAAATAGAATTTTTTTATGTTTGAGCAAAAGTTTAATGGAATATATTAAAAAACAATATTCGTTTAATGAAGGTAACAATTTAGATAAATAGTGACAATTTTTTTCGTCAGATCTTTTTCAAAATAATCTTAACTGCAAAATAGTATATATGCATTAATTTATTGATATAAATGAAATGTCATGAGAAAAATTACGTTATTTAAAAAAAATTCTTCAATCGGAGTACAATTCATCTAAAATTCATCAAATTTAAGTGGCTATTTTGAACATTGAAACACAATCCAACTAAAAATCTACCATTCATTTAGGGAGGGTCGAATTATTTTTTCTTTGGACAATTTTACGATGGACATACTACATTTTGTTATCCTTATTTTATGGTTTAATAAAGTTAAATAAATTGAAACATCATTAATATTTCAATATTTTTCGGGTCGCGCAACGTGATAGAAAAACGGGAGTTTAAATTTTTTGAAAGTTTCATTGTTTTAACAATCGCTTTTATATCATAAAAACAGTATTGCATATGCAAATATTCGTAACATCAGTTGTCTATTAAACTTTTTTCCGAAAACAAAAATTGACAAAATTTATTCAATTTCGTCAATTTTTATAAATATTTAGTATAATGCGCAAACGATCAACCGATTTAACAAAAATTTGCGTAAATTTTTCTTCTTCAAATCTTCTGCACGAAATCGTTTCGAAAAAAAAAAAAAATTCGACCCTCCCTACCATTGATATATCTCGAACATTATGGAATTTCATTTGAACCAATCAAGTCCTAACGATTTTTTCGTTTACTAATGTATTCTTATAGTAGGAAGTTTGTTCCTTCACGATTTTGTAAAGAAGAGAATTACAAAAAGTGCTCACGAAGTTGAGAGCAAGATACGAAACAAGGACATAGAAAAAATTCATTTCCTGTAACGATTATTCATTGAGAACCTTTCAAATGGAAACCAATTGGTATCAATTAGTTGCGTTAATCTCTCATGAATTATTTAAACTATTTTTTGTGTGTGAGGTTATGCTTATTTATCTTGCGTCAGTTATATAAGAAACATTACTTCAAAATTAAAGTGAACTTGAATTATTGAGCTTATGTTAAAGAAAATATCTCGGTCATTTTTCTTTCTTTTTTTGTAATTAAAAAGAAAATTGTAATAACATGTTTCAAGGCAATTTCATCCCATTTTGTAATCATTTTGAACAGTGAAACACGACATTTCTGTGTTCGGTATTTCACAACTTCCGAAACGGTGAAATATTTTTTTAATTATCAAAAAACTAATTTATTTTTTAAATAGATATATTCAATTGCATCATAATGAAAGAAATGAGATTGATTACAATGAATACGGACGCTCCTACGGGGAAGGTCTAAAACTCTTTCAGGTACAATTTAATAATGGGAAATGTATGCACGTAAGTGAATATTTACTAAGTAATGTGCAATCTCTCTATCTCTCTGTCTCTCTCTCTCTCTCTTTATATATATATATATATATATATATATATATATATATATATATATATATTTATATATATGGTTTTTGAATAGCTGTAAATTTGTATGAAAAACAAGAAGATCTGTTCTAATAAAGAAACATTTAGCTGAATAAATTATTAGATTGAATTTGAATTTTTACAATGATAAACGAACGTTAAACGAACGTGTTCTGGGTTCCGACATTTTAAACTCTATCATGCTGAATTATATTTGCTATAAGCTTATTCAATTCGGGAAACCGGTAAAATTAAAAAAAAAAAATTTGGACTTAGTCAAACACGTCACGATTTGTGATGTGATATCACAACAAATATATTTGTTGAAAAAAATATTGCTCTAAATATTTTTTTGTTTAAATTTGACAAACGGTTATGCGTAAATGGAACAATTTCAAGTTATAAGTCTTGAAATTATAAATAGACTCTTCGGTTTGGTTTTTGTAGAAAAAAAAAAGGTAAATTCCATTTCTGAATGAATTTAATTCATTTTGGCAATTTTTTTGTATTAACAAGTGTTAGAATTATTATTTTTTTATTCACTTTTTATTAATGTATCTACAAGCTTTCACTTTTTGGTTACACTTTTCTTAAGTGAAACTTAATCATAAGCAGCTTCATCAGGATAAAAACATTATATTAAATTTTTAGGCGGATCTATTTCGTCACTAACTCGTTGGCAATAGCAAGATTGACATAAATTTGGTCTAGTCAAGAGTAAATTGTCCAAAATTAATTTACTTTGCTTGAGGATATATCTATTGAAAAATGAATGTGTTTGAATAAATCAATTCAAAGCCACTTTTTGTCCGAAAAACTTTAATTAAAAATAAAGCTACTATGCAAGTTGTGCAAAGAATGAATATGTTTGTTTTGTATATAATCACCTTTTTATGTTCAATTTTATTATTTTGTCAACCTCTGTCTGGAAATATATACACTTTTATAAGCAAAAATGTTGATTGTAACAGTTTCACATTGGAAATAAAATAACATTTAGTCACTCATATAACATTGAATGTCTCACAAGGCATAGTACTATTTATTTTATTATAGCCTAATAATTTCTAGCTTAGATTCATAACTTTCTTTTGAAGGGCTACATATATGGCCTGATGATAATAATTTTCATTTGTGAATCTAAAATAATTTACAGAAATATTCACATTTCTTCAGGAGGGTGGGTAAAACTTTTGCAATTTGGTCAAACACATCACGTAAAATTAAAAATTTATATATCTGTATTATGCAATGTAAAAAAAAATCAATTATATCTCAAGACATCAATGACAGATATCAATTTATGTAAGGTAAATAATCTTTTATTGAAGTTAATTAATGGATATTGGCTTCTTACGATAAATAAATGACACATGGTGGTTATAAATTGTTGAGAGATGGTTATTGTTTGTCTCTTTAACTACACATAATAAACCATTCTTTTTGCTTTGCTTTAACCACTTTGTTTGTTGCTATACAAGATACGCGACTTGTTTGAAATATAAGAGAAATATTTGGGGAAAAATTATACTTTATTACGAAAATGCAGCTAAATGCACTGAACTCTAACTGTAACTGCTGGAAGGCTCAAACCTTGTTTCCTATATGGGCGCGTTGAAGCCAATTGTAAGCAGCCATGCTGTGCCCCAATATTTTTTTTTAAGTGATTTAGTGGTGTTTTTTATTACCATAGCATTGTAGAAATATTAAATGTATATAAATATTATATTTTCTTTTTATACAATTAATTTTTATATTGCCAAACAAATAGTTTTTGCTCTCTTGCTTTTTATCTACTTCGACTTTGACTTGCAAATGACTTTCTATTTTAATAGCAGTTTGCATTTAAAATGGGTTTAAAAAGAAAATAGAAAAAAACTCAGCCAAATGCAATACACTTCGGTTTATTTTAGCATGAAAAATATACGAAATATTGCGGTAGCAGAGAAAGTGGGGCACATCATGGCTGCCTCCATATAGGCTTCAAGTCAACAAAATGTCTTGAACTATCCAGAAGTTACAGTTAGAGATCAGTGGTTAAATGATGCAGCCAAACAATATCTATTACATAACAATTCGTGAATTTTTCAAAAAAAACCTGTATGCATGAAAGGTGAAAAATTTAAAAAGAAAATTTTGTATATATTTTTTACCACGTTTATAAAAATTTAAATAGTATTTCCTATTTTCAAAAAGTTTTGTTAAAATTCGAGCTGTGTATCTTGTTTTGTTTTGGAAATTTAAAAATCACAATTACCCTTAATTTGTACTGTTTTTTATAACGCTAAATATTTCAAGAAGTGTTTTAAATATTGAGTTGTATAAATTTAAGAACTGTTTCCTTATTTTCCAAAAATTATTAATGAATTTCAAAGAGGATTAAATTGAAATAAAATTGTGGCAATTGACCTTGAATATTGTGGCACGACAATGAAAGCTATACACAAACAACATTTACCTTTGTTATTTGAACTCCACAAAACAATAAGCATAAAAATTAATTTATAAAACTTTAAAATGAATATTTTAAGGAATATAAAAGAGATTGAAACGGAAGGTCATTTAACAAAACTAAGAGAAATTTTCTTCTAAAATATTTCGCATTCGGTCAACCATTAGAGACGAAATTAAAATTTAACAACCCAAAGTCTATTGTTCCCAAATGTCGAGGTCTTTTTGAAGAAAGTTCCATTCTTTACACTCTACGCCCAAAATGAAATAGAAATTCTGACCTTTCCACGTGATTCCATGGGATTTAATATAAGTCTCAGAGGTGTGGTTTACTGACATACTCTGAAATATTTCCCTAACTTTTGAATTTGATGGCAACAGGTCAAGAACACTAATCTCTAACTGTAACTTCTGGATTGGGTAAGACATTTTGTTAATTTGAAGCCAATTGGAGGATTAACAACTGATCACCACTTACATCGCCACCGCTACATTTCGTATGTTTTTTATGCTAAAATAAGTCGACATGTATTGTCCGAGCTTTTTTTGTATTTTTCTTTGAAACAAATTTTGATTGCAATCTGCATTTAAAATAGAAAGTCACGCGGAAGTTAAAGTATTTACATTTATTCGCAGTGGGGATAGGAAAGTTGGAAAAAAAGAGGGGGGGGGGGGGGTGGAATAATAGAACATTTTTATGTAAACAACACCAGTACTTAAAAAACTTCTAGTTGCTTCTCAGCTTAAAAATAAGTGAAAAAGCATAATTTTAAGCTATAAATATGAAGATCCTAGGAAAACGACTAGAAAGTTTACTGACGTTTGTATAGAGAGTCTAATGCAATTTTTTCAAAACAAATACAAATTTTGACGACCAACAACAGTCTTAAGGCCCAACAAGGTTTGTCTAGCTAGTATCTCCTAACTTTCCCCCAATGAATATCTTACTTCTCCTTAAAATCTGTTACTCCTATACAATTAATAGTATTCGCTGGCAAGTTGTTTCATTTGTCTATTACCCTATTATAGAAGTGTTTTCTCCTTTGAACAACTTTTTAACAGTGTATAGATAAACAAAGGATAAAAAAAAATCGTAGTCTTGCTAGGGGCTAGTCTAGGCGAGTGAAGTATCTGTTGGAGTTGGTTCGATTGGAATAACGCAGCAACAGCAATACAAAAAAGGTCTACCCGCAAATTACGGTTTGGTATCTAGCCCATTGAAATATCAAGGAAGAAAATATTTGAAATGATACAAAAGAAAATGAACGTCACCACTCAATGCATCTGCGATTTATCAGTGGCTACATCACATACACAAAGAAATAGAAGCCAATTTAAAAGCAATCCAAATCTAATCAAAGAATCATCCTAGAGCATATTCACAAAAACATTAGAAAACAGAAGAAATACGTCTCAAAGCGTGCGATTCATTTACGTGTAACTCAGATGGTTCACATAACCATTATCTTATATCTTCGCCATTATAGGGCTTATGAGCAACAGGTAAGATAATTTTTTGCTTTGCCCCAAAAGAAGTCGAACAATGGGTCGTCCATTCACGCCATCAGCAAATAAGAACGCCTTCGAACAATATCGATTATAAACAAAAGGTCCCATCTTTCTAAGAACTCCTTACGACTCTTTGGCTAAGCTTGTATTTACGATTACACTTGGCGATATATCCACTTGGCTTCAAACTGCCAAGAACAAATTGTTGGAAAATAAATGCAAAGACACCACGTTAGGCTTAATAATAACACCGTGATTTAGCAAAGCATTAATCTAAAATATACATTGCTTTGGGTTTTTACGATACGTTTAACAATAAAAAAGAAATCAATTGAAATATGAATTGTCAATGACAGTTTGTTAACGAATTGAAAAATGCTTTTTGGCGACATTTTTTGTAGCCAAAGAAGATCGGAATCGCATGAGCAAGCTGTTCTCGTTTTGGCGCGAAACAAATGATCATTTTCTAAATGAATGTTAATCTAGATACTTTTCGGTGAGTTTTGCTCCAGTGAGCTGCATTCTCCGGAGTGCGCCAAACACGAGAATCTCTTCCACTAAATACGCAGCCAAGCGTTGCCCCGGACCATGTGTGGCTTGTGCCGCCACCACCAACAAGAATGCCGGGCAATGGAACAGGAAGACGAAGAAAAAGTGAAGGAATTTCGCCGCTCTGTTTCATGCCAATCTCTCCTGTGATTGCATTGTCTCGGGAATCGAACTTGTCGCCAAAAAAAGGAGGTTAAAAGTCTGGATTATTATTTTTTCTTCTGTGTGCCGGCGAATTAGGATCAAATGAGAAGGCAAGTGCATGAGTTTATTTAAAGCGATGTTTCAGATATGGTATGCTGTATTTAGGGATGTCATGTTAAGGAATAAAGTAGGACAGGGATGCTTGTAAAGCATGTGAGGAATGCATTTCATGTTATGCATCGTGTAGAGCAGTGATCTCGTTTTTATTTAACTGCAACCATTTTTAACTATTCAATAAATATAGACTTTAAAATAACGATAAAGTTATATTTTGATTTCGTTTTAACTCTCACAGTAACGGTTCTTTTTAATTAACTCTTACACATGATAAGTAGAGACTTTAAATGACTATCAAGTTATATTTTGATAAATCTTTTAATTTTTACAATAACACGTTGTTTTAAGCATGATTTAAATATCTTTTATACACATGAAATGAAGGACGCGTTTAATCGAACAGAAGGACGATGTGTTCATGACTGGTGGTCCTTTGAGGAATAACATAGAAGTTGAGCTTTAACAACAGGGGCATGGGGGGGGGGGAAATAACAACTATACGTGGGCTTCAGATCTTTGGAAGCGTAGAGTCTTAGTGTTAAATTGAATTAAATTTAGAATTTGAATTTCCCACTGACATTCACAAGACTTTTGCCATTGTAAAAATGTTTTTCACTGCTTGGATTTTAATTAACTTTTCCTGTGCATACTATTTTGTATTATTTTTAAAAAATTAAAGATATATTTTATTATTTAAAGTTTTGTAAATATACAATTCTTTAAATTAAAAAAAAAAATTGCAAAGTGGAGTAATTTTATGACTTGGGTGTATATGGAAAAATTGGGTGTATATTGCTATAGAAATTGGAGATCCTTGCATTGATTTGCTTATGCTTCCAGTTACGGATTTTTCTAGCTTCAATTATTTGTTTTCAAATCAAGCAATCAATTTTTAAATAAACACAGCCACACACTTCACAGTTTGCATATAA
Organism: Troglohyphantes excavatus; assembly: GCA_963932185.1. Classification (NCBI taxonomy): domain Eukaryota; kingdom Metazoa; phylum Arthropoda; class Arachnida; order Araneae; family Linyphiidae; genus Troglohyphantes; species Troglohyphantes excavatus. The sequence goes on along the minus strand of OZ010667.1, from coordinate 69,176,598 downwards.
CAACACATTATGCCCGATAAGTCCATCTAAGTGAAAAACAATAGATAAGGACAATACACAGTCAAGGATTAACGGCTGCTGATATGTCACAACTTCCCGTGTCAAATGACCTTTTAGGGGCGATAGCCTTTGGGCAGTGGATAACAGAAAATTATTTCAATAATATCCAAACTAGCAATTTGCATTTTGCTGAAAGTCATTCAACTAGATTTTTAATTCATTTTCAGTTATCTACGTTCTCCTTGGTAAACCTGGGAATCCAGGAATCGTCAGGGAAAATAAAATTGAGGAATTGTAAGCACATTTAAAAATGCATGCTTATTTACTACTGAAAGTCATTCAAAGAGATTTTTAAGATTAATTTTCAGTTATCTACGTTCTCCTTGGTAAACCTGGGAATCCTGGAATCGTCAGGGAAAATAAAATTGAGGAATTGTAAGCACATTTAAAAATGCATGCTTATTTGTTACTGAAAGTCATTCAAAGAGATTTTTAATATTCATTTTCAGTTATCTACGTTCTCCTTGGTAAACCTGGCAATCCTGGAATCGTCAGGGAAAATAAAATTGAGGAATTGTAAGCACATTTAAAAATGCATGCTTATTTGTTACTGAAAGCCATTCAAAGAGATTTTTAAGATTCATTTTCAGTTATCTACGTTCTCCTTGGTAAACCTGGAAATCCTGGAATCGTCACGGAAAATAAAATTGAGGAATTGTAAGCACATTTAAAAATGCATGCTTATTTGTTACTGAAAGTCATTCAAAGAGATTTTTAAGATTCATTTTCAGTTATCTACGTTCTCCTTGGTAAACCTGGCAATCCTGGAATCGTCAGGGAAAATAAAATTGAGGAATTGTAAGCACATTTAAAAATGCATGCTTATTTGTTACTGAAAGTCATTCAAAGAGATTTTTAAGATTCATTTTCAGTTATCTACGTTCTCCTTGGTAAACCTGGAAATCCTGGAATCGTCACGGAAAATAAAATTGAGGAATTGTAAGCACATTTAAAAATGCATGCTTATTTGTTACTGAAAGTCATTCAAAGAGATTTTTAAGATTCATTTTCAGTTATCTACGTTCTCCTTGGTAAACCTGGCAATCCTGGAATCGTCACGGAAAATAAAATTGAGGAATTGTAAGCACATTTAAAAATGCATGCTTATTTGTTACTGAAAGTCATTCAAAGAGATTTTTAAGATTCATTTTCAGTTATCTACGTTCTCCTTGGTAAACCTGGCAATCCTGGAATCGTCAGGAAAAATAAAATTGAGGAATTGTAAGCACATTTAAAAATGCATGCTTATTTGTTACTGAAAGTCATTCAAAGAGATTTTTAAGATTCATTTTCAGTTATCTACGTTCTCCTTGGTAAACCTGGAAATCCTGGAATCGTCACGGAAAATAAAATTGAGGAATTGTAAGCACATTTAAAAATGCATGCTTATTTGTTACTGAAAGTCATTCAAAGAGATTTTTAAGATTCATTTTCAGTTATCTACGTTCTCCTTGGTAAACCTGGCAATCCTGGAATCGTCAGGGAAAATAAATTTGAGGAATTGTAAGCACATTTAAAAATGCTTGCTTATTTTTGAAGAGACATTCGTCATTTTAGACGAAGCAGAATGCTCCGATTAAATATTCCGTCAAACATTGTGTCTTTTTTTTCCATGAAATTTATTTCTTCAAAAATGAGGACAATTTCAATTAAAAATAGACGTCTCGACTCGAACTACGGATCCTTTGGTCCGAAGTCACGCGAGCTATGGACCGAACCAGAAAAATTCTTTCTAGTTGTGATAGAGAGTCTCATTTGAGTTGATACCACCAAAAAGGAATAGGAGTAAATTACTTTCGGTAAAATTTTCCGAAGTTCCTTTTTTCGTCAAAAGGCAAGTGATTCCGTGACAAAACGATTATTAAAACTGATAAAAGTAGCCTTGATGACCGCAGAATGCTAAAAACCTGTATCGTTATATTTATGAGGGAAGGAAGTCATATAAGTAACTAGCAAAAAATACACGTTCTTTGCATAAGGTTAATTAAAACTATGTACCAAATATATTTTTTTTTAAAATCCTAAGTTTTTTTAAAAAAAAAATAAAAAGTAATTATTATACAAGAGATTAAGAGATATTATTTTATTTAGTTTAAAGTTTTTAAGTTATTGGTCTACATTAAAAAAAAATTCTTCTAAAAATGCTATAAATTCCTTTAAAAACTAAAACGATTTTTACAGTTTAGAACAATTGTTCCCAACAAGTGGTCCACGGACCACTGGTGGTCTGCGAAAAGTGGTCTGAAGTGGTCCGTGGAGCAACACTGAATATCTTGATGTTTTTTTGCCTTCCTCCCCCCCTTTTTTTAATAAACCTTGACTGAGATGTATTCCTTTTCTAACAAAAAAAAACTGAACAAAAAAAAAACAAATTTAATTGCTACTAAATAAAAAAAAAATTATACTTTAGAATATTGTTACATTTACAAAACTTTGCTTTAGTTGTTACATTAATGATATAGAATGGAATACTAAATATACGCTGTTGAAGGAAGTAAGAAGTTTTATTCGTGTATTATTCAGCGCCAAATACATGAATAAGAAGCGTAGTCTATTGGCATATATCGAAATTTTCAGATTAATTTGTTATAACAGTGAAAAATTCAAGATTTGTTTGCTATTTTGATATTTTTTAATTTGTCACTGTTAGACTATTTTTTTTTAAAGTAAATATATTTAGCATCAATAAAGCCTGATGGGTTCAAAATAGAAATTGGATGCTTTAAAGTTTGATGCAGTGATTATCTATGACGCTCCATTGATGTTTTTAATTCTTCTAAATGACCGATAAAAAACATTCTGTAAAATTCTGTAAGTGTCCGTATTCAGATGACTAGAACTGGGCCGTCGCCAAGTGGGTGGGTGGGGGGACAAAAAAAGTTGGGGCTGACAGGATTCCTCATGATTGTTTGTATTTTTATATTAAATATCGCAAATTTTATGAGACGTAATTATTATGTGTGAGATTGTAATTTTTAAATCATTGACAACTATTTTGTTCATATTCCTAAAAAAAATTATTTTTTTGGAGAAAAAAAAAGTATATTAAAAGGTACCCTTAACCGTTCCCATAAATATCCGATACTCTATATAATAACAATCAGTTCCTTGGATAACAACGATAGGGACGCAAAATTATGACGCAAGATTTAACGACGTTGGCTTCTATTAACTCTATTAACGATCCCTATAAATCGAATAGGAATCGCTCCCGTTTCGTTGGAACCCCATCGCCAAATCTTCAGGGGGGCGGGATTTTATTGTCGGGAATACTTTACCCTTGGACTGCTTACGTCATACTCCGAATTAACCAATAGAAATACCCGGATTGAAAGTTAAGCAGAAACTTGCAATGGAGTAATGGGCTAAATAGGTGCCATCGTATTGTTGGAAGAAATCGACTACAGAAATATATTAAGGTATTGTTTAGAAAATTTATACGATTTTTTAAGTATAATTTTGGAAAAGTATATTTTTAAATTTAATTCAAGAATGATATTTTTATGGTTAAATATATTATTACTATACGGATGACACCCGTCGTTAGGGACCCGTTAAGACCTGTTTACATGTTAGAGTGCTTTAATGTCTGAGAATTGAGAAATTTAACTGGATAAACAAGGCGATCGTTTACGCCAGATTCGAATTTTTATCGAGTAGTATTATTTAGCTTATATCGTTCTCAAGTCAAGATGAAACCACGACGGTCTGAGAGTGGAAAACTCCACCGTGTATACAAGCCTTTAAAAGTATATAATTCTCCAAATGAAAACTATTTATATTTTCTTTGTATATGAATGGAACTTAATGTTTCTAGTTAGCCTGTTACCTCTCCAGTTTACCGTTTAGAAAACGTTAAATACTACTAATAAATAATGTGAAATTTGGGTTCGTGTTTAGAAAATTGTATTACTATTACTAAATTTTTCAAGCTTAGCCTCACTACAACATATTGGGACGAATCGCCATATTTTTTAATGATAATCGGCGATAACACCTCATTTTATTAAACAAAATGCAATGTAATAACTGACAACGCGGTGAGAATCTCGGCAACCATGTTGGTTAACCACTTTCCTATCTTAAAATATGATAGGGTCACGTGATCGCCACTCTGATGCGCTAAGAAAACGTTCATTTATTACGTTACCTATTTTTAAAATTTTTGTACACCCCATGTCACGTACTGTTACGTTAGCCTTACCCTAATCTCCACCATGTTTTTTGCAGTTCAAAAATAGTCATTAAAACTTTTATTTTTTCTCTTTTACCAAACATCCCATTTGAAATATATTGATTTCAATATTAAAAGTGACTGATGACAAAGTTTGTGAAACAAATTTGAGCATTTTTTTACAAAGTTTTGCTAAGTCAAAAAACCACTGAGACTCCTCTTCGGCATGTTACGCTACTGAATCAATGCAATATTTCAATGAAGTGCGTGTTTGAGATGGGCGGCTTCACAAAGAGTAATGCAGATTGATATTTAGGTTTGAGAATGTGATAAATCAAAATTTGTAATTGACTATTCACATACTTTAAAAAGGATAATCCGCTAAACTTTAAACTATTTATGTTCAAAACATTGAAACATTATATATCGATTGAATATTTCTATTGTAGTTTATGTAATTATTATATTCTCATAATACAGAAATATTATTTTTTCATTAATTAATGTAACTATTTGAAACTTTTAAAGGCTGTTGTTTCCTATTTATTTTGTTAACAATTTTTATATAAGCAATTGGCATAATTTTAAAGTTTGTTATATTTATAAACAATTGTCATAATTTTAAACGATTAATTTAATTATAAACGATTATTTTAATTATAAACGATATTTTTAATTATAAACGATTGTTATAATTATAAAAGTTGGCTATAATTTTAAACAAATATTTTATTTATAAATGATTGCTATAATTATAAATAATTGCTATAATTATAAATGATTGTTATATATATAAATGAAGTTTGTAAATATAAATTATAGTTGTAAGTTTCAACTATTGTGATAATTTTGAGCGATTGTTTTAACTATAAAAGTTTGTTATAAATATTAACGATTGTTATCATAAACGACTCTACAATTATAAACGACTCTTATAATTATAAACGACTAGCTGAAATACCCGTTCTACGCACGGGAAGGAAAAAAATTACAAAATTGATACAAATACAATATTTATAGCGAAATAAACAATATTCTTAATTTGTCACCCATGAGGGAAAACCACAGTATTAAAAGTACTAATTTGAAACGAAATTTTATTGGCAAGGTCCTGCAAGAACTGGAAAGATTGCTAATATGAAGTTGTCTACACAATAACGTGGATATATATGCATTACTCCCGTTAATCACCATCCATATTTTAACCTTTAGTAACATCCCAAAGATTTAAACGGGAAGAACTCTTATAAATGTTAATAAAAATTATCTAAAAAAGTTTTATTAGACACCTATGTCAACATTTGTCGTTAAGTTTCACAAATTGGTGAAAATATAAGAAGAAAAAAAAACGAAAAAGAATTTTAAAAGGTTAATTTGCCAAATTCAAAATTTTCATATTTTTTCTTTTGTACGGTAAACCTTATTAATAAGCGAGGAGGGATGGTTCCCCTGCACTTTTTTTTAGATTTTGTCCCCGCACTTTTTAAATATTTAACTTTTTTTAAATAAAAAATAAATCATATTTTTTACTTCATTGAACTTCAAATCAATTTTTTTAAAAAAAATCATATCAATCCCCTACCCACTACTACAGAAGATTTACTCAAACCCAATCCCCCTCTGACACTTGTACCACGTGGGGGCAGAGTCTATAACAACAGTTTTCGATTCCGCCACTAACTACTCGTATAGGCATACCTTCATATAAAGAAAGGTAGGCCGCATCGATCAAGCCAATTATTAACCCATTCCGCCGCTGACCGCGAAGGGAATGTCGCCTTTAACTGCAGGCTATTTCGTTCACATTACTCCCAGGGGAATCGTGTTATGGGCTATAAGTGACCTACCATGGTATAGGAAAGTGAGTCGCGTCGATCAGGTCGTTTGTTAACCCATTTTACCCTCTGATCTTTATACCGCATGAAGGAAAATGTCACCCTTGGTGACAGGCAGTATACACTTCCACTCCAATAATTCTATGGACAATCAGCCTTCGTGGATAAATGACATAACATGGAGTAGAGGAAGGTAGGCCGCGTCAATCAGATTGACCATTTATACACTCTCCCTCTGACCTGCCTACCATGTGGGGTCCAAAGTATTCATGAACCAATTATTACGGTACAGAGTGGCTTCTACCTACCAGATAGATTATTTTTCTATGTAAGATATAAGTAACAACTCTGTCAAAATTCATCTTCCTGGGTATACAGAAAGTTAGAAAATTAGTGATGAGTCAGTGGATAAGTGGCAAGGATTTTTACTTTTATCAGTTAGAGTTTGAATTTTTGAAAATGAACATCCTTTCTTAGTGAGCAATTTTGGCTTAAAATGCCATGCTCCATGCCAAATTTAATTTTCATAGTTGTTGTAGTACGGAATATCCCGGTATCCAATCATATTTTCACCATTTTGACATATATTTTATAATTTTTTGACACTAATTTCGCCATTTTTATGTTATTTTTACAAATATGATCATATTTTAGTTCATTTGACAATATTTGATTCATTTGGCGAAAATTTTTATTCATTCGGTGAAAGTTTAATTTATTTTTCGCGATGTTTTTATTAACTTGGCGTAGGTTTATTTATTTGGCGATATTTAGTCATCAGCCAATCAGAATGCTCCTGATTACATAATATTAAAATTTTCCATTGTTTCAATTTTATATTTTACATTGTTACATGTTCTCCATGTTAATCCTATGGGAAGGTTTCTAAAAAATCGTTATTTTGGCATTTCGAGTTCGAATTTTTAAAAATCCTTTCGTAGTGCATCTCTACGACCCAAGATGAATCTGTGCTCCGAATTTCAGCACTCTAGGTATTTTAGATCTGTAGATATCCAAACTAACGTCGCTACAAACATCGAAAAAGGGGTTTTACAACCCCTTAAATACGTTCGATTTAAACAAAAATAGCTTACTTTTCCTATTTAAGGTATAAGTAACAAATTTGCCAAATTTCATCTCCATAGGTATACGGTAAGTTGGAGAATTAGTGATGAGTGAATGAGTGGGGATTTCGCATTTATATATATAGATTGTTATAAATATGAAAGATTTTTATAAATATAAAATATTGGCATAATTTTTATTTGCTGTAATTTGTAACGATTGTTTTAATTATAAACAATTGTTTTACTTATAAGCGATTATTATAGCGATTAATTTAATTATTGATCATGATTATATAATATTGTTATAATTATATAATATTATTATCTATAATCATATAATATTGTTATAATTATATAATATTGTTATCTATAATTATATAATATTGTTCTCTATAATTATATAATATTGTTATCTATAATTATATAATATTGTTATCTTAATTATATAATATTGTTATATATAATTATATAATATTGTTATCTATAATTATATAATATTGTTATCTATAATGTATAATATTGTTATCTATAAAAAATTATATAATCTTGTTATCTATAATTATATAATATAGTTATCTATAATTATATAAAATTGTTATAATTAGAAATGATTATTTTAATTACAAACCTAGTTATAATTATATAAGCAATTTCTTTAACTATAAACGATTTATATATATTTAAACAATTGTATACACGATTGTTATAACTTTTAAGTTATTGTTATAATTTTAAACTATTCTTATAATTATAAACGATTGTTATAAATATGAACGACTTTTAAATATAAATTATAGTTATAATTTTAAACGATTGTGATAATTTTACACGATTGTGATAATTTTACACGATTGTTATAATTTTAAACGTTTGTGATAATTTTACACGATTGTGATAATTTTACACAATTGTTATAATTTTAAACGATTGTTATAATTTTAAACGATAATTATCATTTTAAAACTGTTGTATGCTATAACATAAACTATTGTATATATATATTGCATACTATAAGCGATTATTATCATGGTTAATAAATCATCGGTCATAATTATGAACGATTGTTATAATTAAAAGATCGTTTTTTTTATTTAATTTCACTTGCCAAATCCATGTATGTATCGATATTTAAAATTTGTTCACTATTTTTCTTCAAACTTGATTTATTTTTGTAAGTTATAAGTATAGAATTGAGATGCGTTGTCGGTTACGGACTCCTAAAAACTATATTACTCATACCTAGTTAACGCTCACTGTATAGAAAGCCGTATGACACGGGCTTACTACGTCACAAACTGTAGACCGATGCCAGTTTCTGAGTGTCGTGACCAACAGGAATTACGCGCGATTTCGTCTTCCTCCGCCCCTTCTGCCTACTGTTTGTGACGTATGAGAATATATATGCAGAATATTTCTGTACAGTGGGTGCTGACCTAGTCTGATAGGTTTCGAAAAAGAAACGATTTTCTTATTTAGTTTAAGTAGAAAGGCATTGAAATCGAATTTTTTTTTCTATGCATATTTCTACAAATTGATTTTCGCTTTTTAGCTAAAATTAATGTTACACATTACACCGGAAGAAAACATCGCAGAGTTGCTTTTTTTTCGTTGGAAGCATTTAGCTTGTCACATAATATATTTTTAAGGTGATTTTGATATATACCGGCAACAGCATTTGCCGTTTTTTACATGTCGAAAAGCGTACCGAAAATGCCCAATTATTGCTAATATTTACATTTTGTCCGCTGTATCCAAAAAATGTTGTTTTTTTAAAAAACTTTTAGTTTTTTTAACGGACAATGTTTTTTTAGTTACAATTTTTCTTTTTTATTATTTTATCCCGATTCAATGTTATGAAAGTAACAACACAACTTGTTACAGATGTTATATTATCTACAGCGATTTCTATTCGATACGTGTAAGCCGAAGATTACATTTCATGCAGTTTAAAAAGTACTACTCAGGATTACAAGAAAATCGATTCATTGCGTACACTTATCATCTGGAATAGCCATTTTCGCAGGAAATCAAGTTGGTTTGGTTTGGTTTGGTTAATTAACGTCGCACTAGAGCTGCACAGTGGGCTATTGGCGACGGTTCGGGGTCAATCTCGAAGGAAAGACCCGGGAACACATTCACACACACATTCATTCACACATTCATACATGCACCTCGTTATTTTAGAACCAGCAGGAAATCAAGCAAAGCATGGCGTGAAATTATAAGTAGCTACTTATAAGATTCACAGAAAAACCACTTTACCAATGGATCAGCTGTGAGAGATAAAACGGTCGAGTACTCTTTAAGATGGAGAAATGCATTCAGGGATTATGGATAAAGCAGAAAAAATTATATAATTCACAATTCCTTTTCTTTTGAAGCTTTTTTCCAAATTATTAAACGATTATACTTTTTAAATTCATCGCATGGTTCTGAATTAGTACATATTTATAACGTCATCGCACTGGTGACGTCATTGCCACTGATGAATTGAATTAATGTTGCAATATAATGAGTTATTGGCGATAGTCCGGGACTTATCCTGAGGGAAAGACCTGAGACCTTTGCCTCGTTAGAGCTGTTGCAGACAGTGTGGATGCGGACGCTTGCGCGGGTGAAAATGGATTTGTAATAGGAGAATACAAATCTAATGGTTTTTATTATCGAATCACAGATCCATATTTCACTCGCAACATGATCATATCACACTCGCAGTAGTGTGACTGAACTTTTGTTGGTTGGCTGGTTGCTTAATCAATGTGGCACTAGAGTTGCACAGTGCACTGTTAAAAAAAACGTAAATTTACAGCATGATACATGTACAATAGCTGCACAAATTGCGATATATCTGACACAGACTGCACTGTTCCCAATGTTTACAGCCAATAGTTCTGTTATTTTTCAAAATTACCATGCTGCTTTCTATTCCTACAACAGAGAGCTTTGTATGTGCTTAAAACATCTAAAAGTTGTATTATCCATTTACTTCAGAATGTGTAAGAATCCGCTAGGGACGCTCGTGATAACCACAAATTGTGATGTTATTATTATTTCAATTAAGCTGAGTGTGAGACTATTTCAATGTCCGCGTCTGCCCAAACCATGTCTGTCATGTGTGAAAGGAACTGTTTTGAAAGAAAAGTAAGTGATTTATTTAATCTTTTCACATATTATTTCATGACTTGTGTTTATTTATTCTCTGGATCAACGTTATTTCTATTTCTTATGATATTTAAACTTTCCTCTATTTGAAAACATTAGGCCTAATATCTAGATTCTGTCCAGGTTGGGCAATAAGCGATGGGCTTGTTTTGTAAACATACCGGCTTCTCGGAAAATCTGAAGACAAGCGAAACGTCGTTCGCGGGTCAGCGTTTAACATGGGTTTAGCATGTTTGCGATCGACCAATGAGTTAATATTCTATGTGAGGATTACTTGAAACTAACTATACTGATTAAAAATATAATTTATAAATAAAGTTATATATTTATTAATATTTTGTTTATTTAAGGAAATTTGAATTATTTTTTTAAGTTTTTCTGTTTATTTTAAAGGTACTTTTTATAATGTGAAATAGGTATAACTTTTTGTTTCAGAAGTGATAGTTTTACAGAAATATTTAAAACATATGTGCCCCAGTAGACCCCAACCGTCGTATTACCTATTTTACAGACAGTACCTTGAAAATGCTAGATTATCAGACTTTTATTTGAATTATTAACTATACAGAAAAATTATGTGGAATAAAATGTTTGATAAGAACATTTTAAAGCATATTTTCTGGTTATTTTGGTCACTAATGTACTGAGGGCTCCGTGGCCGAGTGGATTAAGACGTCAGCTGAGAATCCGAGGGTTCCCGGTTCGAACCTGTGCGACGGACTAGACTAAGAATAGTAAAACAAAAGTAGTGATATTGCGATCAGATGGTTACCAACTTCGATACCAAAATACTAGAATGTCGTCCAGAACATCCACAAAAAATTAACGGCGTGTATACGGGACTGGTGCACGATAAATCTGATCGGGTCCAAAAAGTCCCGACGTCTGTTGAAAGCGTTGGGTGCCAGCTCATGTGTTGTCCTCGTCATCTGACCATGGTTCAAAAATACGAGGCATCGTTACAGGGTCTTTCCTTCGAGATAGGCCCCGAACCGTCGCCAATAGCCCACTGTGCAGCTCTAGTGCGACGTTAATTAACAAAAACAAACCAAACCACTAATGTACAGAAGGAAAATTAAGATTGTGATTTTATCTAATTTGTCTCTCTATAAAAACTATACTTTTGTTAAAGAATACTATACAACAAAAAGAATTTAACGAACTAAATGAAATGTGCACTTATTTAGTCTTTCGCCTGCGACTAAGAAAATAAATAATATATATTTATTTTTTTGAAACTGTGTGGTTTTCTTTCCAAACTTTAACCACAAAAAAAGAAAACAGGATTCTATTCTGGTTTGGTTAATTAACGTTTGCACTAGAGCTGCACAGTGTGCTATTGGCGACGGTTCGGGGTCTATCTCGAAGAAACACGTTCATACATGCACCTCGTTATTTTAGAACCATGGTCAGATGGCGAGGGAACACTTGAAATAGCACCCAACGCCTTCAATAGACGTCGGGACTTTGGACCCCGTTCAGATTTATCGTGCACCAGTCCCGTATACACGCCGTTAATTTTTGCGGATGTTCTGGACGACTTTTCTAGTATTTTGCAGCGAAGCTGGCAACCCTCCGATCACAAGATCACCATTTTCTACTTTTCTTTGTCAAGTCCATCCCCTAGGACCGAACCAGGAATCCTCGGATTCCCAGCCGACGCCTTAACCGCTCGGCCAAGGAGGCCTTGGATTCTATTCTGATAAATCAGGGTGATCATCTGTAAATGCATTTTGGAGGACTCCGTGGCCGAGCGGTTAAAGGCGTCAGCTGGGAATATGAAGATTCCTGGTTCGAGCCTAGGCGATGGACTTGACAAAGAAAACTAAAAAGTAGTGATCTTGCGATCGGAGGATTGCCAGCTTTGCTACAAAATACTAGAAAAGTCGTCCAGAACATCCGCAAAAATTAACGGCGTGTATACGGGACTGGTGCACGATAAATCTGATCGGGGTCCAAAGTCCCGACGTCTATTGAAGGCGTTGGGTGCCAGTTCAAGTGTTTCCTCGTCATCTGACCATGGTTCTAAAATAACGAGGTGCATGTATGAATCTGTGTATGTATGTGTTCCCGGGTCTTTCCTTCGATATAGACCCTATCGCCAATAGCACACTGTGCAGCTCTAGTGTTTAATTAACCAATACAAACCAAACTGTCAATGCATTTTGGTGTAATTATATTGTTTTAAAGAAGTTTTGTAAATATGTATAGCAATAGAGAATAACCGCTTCAAATGCATTGACTTGCACCTTGACAATGCTGCGTGTGGGAGAACTTTTATCCATACAGGCCAATAAATTTTGTGGCAATCGGTTTTGTTGCCAATAATAGAACTATTTTAATTTCTCCTGCACGGTTGATGAAAAAGGTAAAGAGATTTGGTGAAAAATCAGAGGAACTGGTCATTGCATTTGAACATATTATTCTCTGTTACAACTGATGTTCAGTGTTATTCTAGGAATACATGCAAAATTTCCAGCCCTTTTGTCAGTATATTGTGCAAAATAAGCATTCAGTCATAAGAAATTAATCTTTTGGGCTACCGGACGCTCTGTCTGAGTGATTCATACTCCCTCCCCTAATAATGTTTTTTAAAGAAGTTTTGTAAAGTATTGTAATAGAGAATAACCGGTTCAAATTTAACTTTTTAGAACACAAACAATGGTAATAAGTTAGTAAGTATGAAAGAAAATTAATTAATATATTTTTTAATAAAGCGTGTTATGTAATGTTGGAATTTCTTGTATTTTTTTATTTAAATCTCTATTACTTAAAAAAAATTAATATTCGTTTATGTGAATTATTTCGTATAACACCAATGTCCAACATAAATACCAAAAATAATATTAAATATAACTTTCCCCAATGCCATAAATGAAAGTAAGGCTATCTTACCAAAACAGATTTTAAACTTTACAAGCTACAAATTGGGGAAATGTGTATGCTCATTTCCTGTGAAACCTTGCCTAACAACGTTTTAAAACTCGTTATTTTTTTTTATTTCTTTACGTTTGTGTATTACATATTATAAATTTAAAGTAGTCGAGTTCTATGAGGATTGTTGGAAAGAGGGCTGTAGCCACATTGGAAATAGAGGCTAGTTACACCAGTGAATTAATGTACCTTTTTCAATTTCAGAATTCGTCATGCCTCTCGTAAAAGTTTGGAACCATGATAGATGTATCTGCAAGTTAGAAAAGGCTAAGAGTTACTGGAAGAAGGGGGATTTTGAAATCAGGAAAATGACTTTACTTTTTCACAAATGATGGTTTCTCCACTGTGTACTTGAGAAGGATGCTTACTCAGGGCTGATGGAATAGCTTATTTTATGTAAAATCCCCAAACTAGTAATAATGCACTAAGTGTTCCAAAAGTATGTATATGTACAAATTAAAATTTTGAAAATATGTACAATTGAGAATAAGGTACAATTTAGCTATTTTATATACAGTTATGAAAAAAAAAAAATTGTTATTTTTTTTAATTATCCATCTAGATTTTCATAAAAGTGTTGGTGTTGAAATTTGGTATATGTAACTAAGTACTTTTTCTTTGACATATGTTGTTATTCAATACATAATTGCCAGGCCTGAATAAAGTATTTATGAAAAAATATCTGGTATTTTTCATTTGGTATAAAAATAATTTTTTGTACCGTTCTTATTTGACCTCCAAATATAGCTATTACCAGGAGTGATTGTGATTCTGAATTTTAATTGCTTTAATAACATGGTTTTAATATAGTTAAGTGAATATCTGCAGTTTTCATGAATTTTTTAATCAGTTTGCGATCACCCTGGCAGTACTTTTAGGGCATATTAACCAAGTTAATTCATGCAAGGTCGTCTGCCAACTTATAAGAGCTGCTTGTGTAAGTAATATATATATTTTTAAAAATCGTGAAATATTAGATTGCCTATCTCTTCAATTACAAGAAAAATTTCACGACCAAATTTCACACCCAGAATTCGGCATTCGAATAACAAGTACCCAAGGTAAAGGTTTAGGACGTAAAATTATCATATGTGTAGTATAGTATTTGTTTTGACTATAAAATAGTAAAACTATGAAATCTGATAATAAATATAAAAATTTATATGTTCAATTAAATTTGAACTTAAAATACACATAAGTATAATTTATGACTAATGAAAATAAAAAATAATTAATGGTTAGGTTTGGTAATTTTTTTAAGATACTTTAATTTTAATCACAGATAAAAAAAAGCAGCATATTTCTGAAACTGATTAAAAAATAATACATTTCACAGACTTATTTAAATTCAGCTAAATTTTTTTTTTGACTAATTACAAGCAAACAATTTTTCAAATCTTATTTTTGTTTCTTCCAAATCTTGTTTTTATGAAAAAATATATCAGATTTGAAAAATTGTTTGCTTGAAATTAGAAAAAATATTTAACTGAATTAAAATAAGTGTGTGAAATGTACTACTTTGTAATCACTTTCTGAAATATGCTTTTTTTATCTATGATTAAAATTAAAGTATCTTAAAAAATTGCCAAACCCAACCAGTAATTTTTTTGACAATTTTTGCTGTAAATACGGAATCCGCACATGTTGTAAAAAAACGTCACTTGCTGTAATGTTTAGGCACATTTGCTGTAAATACGTAAGCAGCACATGTTGTAAAGTGTATGCACATTTGCTGTAAATATATAAGCAGCACATGTTGTAAAAAAACATCACATGCTGTTAAGTTTAGGCACATTTGCTGTAAATATGCAAGCAGCACATGTTGTAAAAATAACATCACATGATGTTAATTGAAATAAACACATTGAAGTTTTTAAGTTTTACAACACACTGTCGTGGCACAATTTTTACCCGGACAGTGTGCTGTTTTCAGTCCGATTTTTTTTAACAGTGTGGACTAGTGATGACGGTCCAGGATTTGTCTCGAACAAAAGATCGTGAACACTGCCTCGTATGTTTGAACTATGGGCAGATGACAAGGACAACACCTGCGCTCGCATCCGACCCAACCTCATTTTGCGTCAGGACATTGGACCATGACGGATTTAACGTGCATCAGTCCCGTATGCACAACGATGGTAATTAAAGTTAATTTCAGGCGACTTTTAATTACTCAACTTTGATGAACCGATTTAGTTTCTGGGGCAAAAATAATGAATTTTTAAACATTTTAAAACTTTTAGAAGTTTTTGAAAATTTTAGAATCAGATAAATGTTTAATAGTTTTAATTTTGATAATTAAAATATTAAGGTTAGTAACGTACTAAAATAAAAAAATTAAATATTTTTTTTTAAATAAAAATGTGTTGCAAATATAAATTTAAGCTCTTGCAATAAAAATAAGGTTACAATTTCAATATTTAACGTTTATTCTTCCGAATAAATGTTTTCTCACAAATAACGGAATGAATTGAAAATATCACAAAACATTTCAGAAGAAGGCGGAGAAAGAATTTCATCGTTCTTGACAATCGTAACATATTTAGGAACGCTTTCATAAAATGTCGGTAACTATTTCTAATAGTGAGTTTGAAGTTAATGAGAAATTATTTTTTAGAATTAGATTTGAACCCTTTCCATTCGACCACTTGAGTAATTTAAATTACCTACCATAAAAGGATGTAGTTTTTTTATCCGATTGATATACAAACTGTAAGTTTACAAACTTGGTGACACATATTCGAAAAACCCATCGCTATGTTACAGCGGCTACTAATTTTTTTCGCCATCCCATTATCATTTATAATTACGAGGCAGTGTTGCCAAATCTTTCCTTTGGTACAGATTTTGAACTTTCGCCAATACCATATTGCAGGGACACCCTTAGGGGTGTGTGACGTGTGCCATCGCACAGGGCCTCGTACATTTGGAGGAACCCCGCGCCCAGACAAAATAATAATATAAAACATTTTAAAGGAAATTCATTTAGGGTTACTCGTATATCTGGGGTATTTCAGTTTTCAGATCTTAAGTTATTTGGTGTTAGTTAATAAACGATTTTTTCAACTATCAAAAAAGAATAATGCTGCATAAAAATTAGCTCTACTATCGGTTAAATTTAGTTTACCTATATAAATTAAAATTTTGGTGGGGAGGAGAGGAGTGAATTTTTCAAATTACGCTAGGTTATCATAGCATCTTTCAACACTCCTGCCTAACGGGGCTAGATTCGTCTCCGACCCCGCAACTGCTCTGCCCCATTGTGTAGCTCTAGTGCGCCGTTCATTCAACCAACCCTACCATGTTTATAAAATAATATATATGTCTAAACAAAAACATGAACTTCTGTCCATCATTCATCTTTCTTAGCTCACGGCGATTTCTCCTAAATTAAATCCTACTAATGACTACTAATGCATGCTAATTACACCGCAAGAGCACAAATCGTTTGATTATTTACCAATCATCGCCGCCAACTGCTTCACGAGTCAATGACATGAGTTTGTTAAATATTCCATTTGTGAATGAATTCTGAGAAATACCGCCTCCTTATAAACCTTGTGAGATTTCCTTTCATGAAGTTGCCGGAGTTCAACCGGTTCAGAATTCATTCATAGTTGGAAAAAGCTAAGGTTGATTGATGCGACAAGGTGGCTTTCTGGGCTAAGGAAGCCGCTGTGACATCCACTCATAACCTGTTATCACCCAGAAAAAAAATCATAAAACGTTCATAAAACGCATAAAACGTTCATCCAAATTGTGAAAGTGCATGTTTTATGCATATTTAATGCATGTTTTATGCATATTTAATGCATGTTTAATGCATATTTAATGCATGTTTAATGCATGTTTTATAATTGCAAGTTTTCTTAAAGACCTATTCAATTCAATATGTTTGTTTTAATATAATTCATAACACCTTTAAGACACCGTAAATTAAAAAAAAAAACTCAAATTTTAAAACGTTGAAGTTATTGAAGTGAAAATGTAGATCCAAAAAATTATTTTAAAGAAAACTTATATTTGTTTTAAGAAAAACTACACTTTCTTGTTTCAATATCCTTTAAAAAACCTGCAGAAAAAAAAAATCAATTTTAAAATTTTGATGAAGTTTCTATGCTGACTTTTAAGGCTGAGAAAGAAAGAGTAAACAACCCTAATAATAAATGTAATTGCTTTTTAGAAATAAAAACAATGAATTTTATAACTCTTTCATAGACAGTAATTAATATAGTTTGCATTGTTTATTTTCTTAACATGCAGGGTTGTTAAACTGAAGATTCATGGACGTTCATAGATCTCTGATGTTTAGTTAACTTTTTTCTTTTAAATACTATGTATTTAATATTATTTCCACTTAATTTTTTGACAGGATAATAATTTGATTTTTATTTAAAAAAACTGGTATACATCTTAATAAGTTTTTATGTGCGTTAAAAAAGGCTCCGCTGCTATTGCTAAATAGTCCCTAACAATGGTCACTGCTCTAATAATAATACACCGTTAATGCACTTTTTGAAAGAAGTTTTGGTCTTTTTTGATGGAACAGAAGCCTGATAAATGCTCTGAATAAATACTACGTCAAACTGAGGAAAATTATTTTGCCGTTTTTTTCACAAAATTTATTTCATCAAAAATCAGGACGATTGCAAATAAAACTCAACGTCTCGACTCTTACCAGGGATCTCGAAGTCACGCAGTCACGCGTACTATCGACCGAGCTAGAACAGCTCTTTTGAATTGTGGCAATATACATGTGATAACCAAAATTAGAACCAAAGGATCTGATACAAACGGAAAGGAATCGGGGTAAATTACTCTCGGTAAATATTTGAAAATGTTGTTTCGTCAAAAATCACGTGATTCAATGCCGAAAAGATTGTCAAAACGGGCGAAAATAGCCTTGACGAACACAGAATGCTGTAAAATGATAGTGTTATTTCTGAGAGTGCAGAGAAACCTAACAGGATATAAGCAAGTAACGTGTTGTATCGCAACGGGATCACCTATTCCGGTTGTTAACCTTAGACACCTAGGGTCATTTCTTACTCATTGTACAGTATTGCAATCAAGGCGAAATGAAATGCATTTCTTTGACCCACAAACCTATTTAAATTATCTGAAGGTTTCACAGATATAAATTTGCAAGAAGAAATGAATTTCAGCAGAAAAAATTATCATTAGTGAAGAAGATGTATTATATTTGCGTGAAGGAAGCACGCGTGTATATTAATTAAATTCATTTGTATTGTTTCTCGGGTGTAAATTACTTTCCAAGGAAAGCTTGCGAAATGTTTTCGTTGATGTTTGTACGTCGGCGTAGGCCGGAGGAAATGCATTGACTTTGAGGTTCGACGTAATTAATGTTCCTATTAAACATATGACATTATTTTTTTTTCATTTGAAATCTTGTTTAATATTTGTGCTATGGTAGATCTAAAACAAATGTTTATTGTTTTACTTTGATCTTATTCCTACATCTATTTCCTTCTATCTCTTTTTTGCAGACTTGCGTTTTGTTCCATGCAGCATAATAACATGTAAGCGTGCACATTAATTTGATTGCGTGTCAATGTTTTGACGCCTATTGAGGTTGTTTCGGGTACCAGCTATGGTGTTGTTCTTGTCCGTTGCTCATGGTTTAAAAATACAAAGAAGTGTTCCCGGGTCTTTCCTTCGAGCTAGGCCCCAAAACATTTCCAATAGCCCACTGTGCAGCTCTAGTGTGACGTAATTAACCAACCAATTATGTCAGCTATTTTATTAAAATCAATATATTTGTCATTATTTTAAGTTAGACAAGATTTGAAACTGCGCTCCTCACCTTCCAAATTTGTATGCTTTTTGGAGTTGACAAGTTTGAAAGTACAGCTACTTATGTTTAATCGGGTATACAAAATTTTATAAGTATTAATAGCAGAGGAAATAAGCAGTTTTTGAAACAACCAATGCATTTGGACACGACAGGATTTAGAACAACAACTAGTATGTTCAATTTGAATGTTTTTTTTTTGGCTTTGGTTTTTGTTAAATAACGTCGCACTAGAGCTGCACAGTGGGCAATTGGCGACGGTTCGGGGTCTATCTCGAAGGAAAGGCCCGGGAACACATACACATTCATACATGCACCTCGTCATTTTGGAACCATGGTCAGATGACAAGGAAACACCTGAACTGGCACCCAACGCCTTCAATAGACATCGGGACTTTGGACCCCGGTCAGATTCATCGTGCACCAGTCCCGTATACACGCCGTTAATTTTTGCGAATGTTCTGGACAATTTTTCTAGTATTTTGTAGCGAAGCTGGCAACCCTCCGATCACAAGATCACTACTTTTTTTACTTTTCTTTGTCAAGTCCATCGCCTAGGACCGAACCAGGAATCCTCGGTTTCCCAACTGTCCCCAATTTGAATTGAATAGATTGGTTAATTAAAGTCGCATTAGAGCTGTACAGGGGGATATTGGCGACGATTTGGGGTCTACCTCAAAAGGAAGACCTGATAACAATACCTTGTGTTTATAAACCATGGACAGATGGCGATGACAACAATGACCTGATAACCGACGCAACATCTATAGGCCTCAGGATATTGGACCACGACGAATTTAACGTGCACCAGCCCTGTATACACGATGGTGGTAATTAAGAATAACTTCAGGCGACTGTTAATTTAGTAGCGAATCTAACATGTCGATTCGAACTCGCAATCCTCTGATTTCATGCCGCATTCTTTACCTCCCGGCTAATGCGCCGGCTAATTATTTGAATGGGATACGATGTGTTATTGAAATAAAAATATTTTACTAAATTCGCAATTGTACGATAATAAAAAATGTTTTCTTATAATTATGGATAAGACAAGTTTTCGAATTGCACTTCTCATGGGCATTGGAAATTTAATGGTGAATGTTTACTTTTAATACTTATTTATCATAAATTTTGTGTAATAACTGATGCAATATCGTTACCTAGATTTTGCGACGCTTTGGATAGCATTGAATTTAAATTTGAGCTATTACTAATTTAAAATTTTGGTGACATTTCTGGAAATACCCATGCAAATACCATTGAAAATTGGCGAATCGCCGAAATGTTCTTAATTCATTCCCAGTAAACACGTGACGCATAAACGAACACATATACATCGCATTGTCTTTGTCGACAACAAAGCGCATTTAAAATTATTCTCAGAATTGTCATATATTTTCTTTTTCTTTTTTTTAATCAGATTGAAAGTTTGCCATTTTCTGTATCAATGAAAACAATGCTGGTGTGTACTAAAAATATTTTTAAATAACTGTTTTCAAAGTAAAATAAATATATTCGGCTTCTTCAAAGCAAATTTTACCTGTAACTTTTCAAATCGTAAGTATTAATCTTACTTATGGAATAAAAAAAAATGCATTAAAATTTTCGATTGTTGATATTTTAGAGAGCAACAAAGTACGAGTGATTTATGGTATAAGAAATCGCGTTGTTCTACGCCATTTATTAATCACAAACTTGTTATAAATTCATTGCTGGCGAAAGTTTGAGAGGAAATGTGTGAAAATGAAATCCTTGTTTAACGCAAAATTCTGAATGATGAATTACTGCCAAATACAACATCTGATAATTCGTAAATATCCTTCAAATTCCTTATATTTTAGCACTTGAAACAATTACTGCATTATTTGTGAATTTAAATGTTACTATTTTGTTATCAATTGCATTTCTTTATTGCACATTTATGTATGTTGCTTTAATATTTAAAAAAAAAATAGTTAAAGTAACGATAGTTTTTGAAGATTTGGTCCATTAGTTTTTGAAGTAATGAAAGTTTTCCCCCTATTACATATTAGTTGGAGGAATAGTCGGGAGACGCTAGACTACAAACACCCAAGCGATTTTCGCAATTGAATCCGTAGGGTAAAGTGGGGTAAAATGGGTATATTGGAATATAAATCTAAATTACGCAATGTTAAAATTATGATTTGATCTTGTGCTTTTTTTAAAAACTATACTTCGTTTAATGGAGAACATTTCAGCAAATCAGCAAAAAAAAATTACATTTTTGGATGGTTTAAGTCAAGTCCAAAAATCGAATTGTTTGAGTTTACAAAAATACTTGCGATAATGCGATGCGTTAAAACTTCTATATGTAAACTAGAAAACTCGAAGTATTTACCAATATTCCGATGTTTTGTATTAAAAAAGAAACCTTTTTTAATATATTCCAATAAAAACAAATTATGAAATAAATCTTTTTTATTTAGCTTTTTTCCATGATTTTCAAGGTGGGGTAAAATGGGTGATTCAATTATTAATGCTAAAGAATTAGAAATTCGAAAAAATGTAACGATCTTCGAAAAAAGAGCAATATTCTACAAATTAGGACGAAGATGACGACGCATACAAATGCAAAAACAAAAGCCTTCATCCAGTTGCAAAACAAGTTATTTGAAAATTGAAAATTAGATTATAACTTAATCAGTAATATAAAAATATACGCATCTTAGAGATTTTTTTTTCTTCATTTTTACAAAAAATAAATATTATTGTGTTAACAATAGTTAAGTTTTAGCAGTTTTTTGTGAATTACACAAAAAATCTTTTAGTAAATATAGCTATTTTTGCATATGGGCTACCCATTTATATTATCCCTGATGTATTATTTTGTGGTTTAAAATACAATTTTAATCATCGCACGGGGTTGTCAAACAGCTGTAATAATTTTTGGATTTCGACTAAGAATTGTTTGGTGAGTATCGGTTGTACTGTCAGAAAGAAGGAAAAATCTCTTTTCGATCGTAAAAAGAAGTCCTATCCGCAAAAACGCTGCGTCCTACCGGAAGGACGTTGTCCTTTGTATCATTAAGGTATATTATGGGAAAACGCAAATAACTTTTACGAAATGCATTGACTCATGTGCAGATTCCACACTTTTCTGGTTATGTTCAATGAAACAATTTTTTTTTTTTGTAAGAATAAAATAGCTTAGTTGTACAGAAAATTCGAAGCCATATTCAACGATGTAATAATCTAATTTTCAGATAACACACGTTTTGAATATTTGCTTATCTTCTGTGCACTAAAGCGCACACACACATAAACATACATTTATTTCCGTTTCATTATTAAAGACAGAAATAACAGAACGTCTTTCATATGTTTACCGAAAATCACATTTTATTACAACCCTTACCAAAACCGTCAACCACACGGGGCCACTTATCCCATCCCCGCCACTCCCACAAACAAATCCCCTTCCATTAATCCCCATTCCCATCAGCAGCACCCGACGCCTCAACTCTCTTCTTCATCTTTCTCCTCAGGATCGCAGCGTCCTCCGTTTCCATGGCGACCACCACCTCCCACCTGCTGGACAGCGGATGGCTGTCGCTGGTCATTGCTGGACACCGCGACGCGAAGCTGTCTTCGGGAGAAGGTGCCAGCAGGCCGATCGCCGCCAAGCTGAAGGTCACCTGCGAGAAAATGGACCTGGAGAAGGCGCTGAGCCGGGGGAGCCTGTCGAGCCAGGACGAATCCTGCATCGGGGGGTGCAACAGGAAAAACCGGCCCAAGAACCCGAAGTAAGCACCTTCGAATTGAAACACTATCAAGTCTAAATCCTTTAAACTTCTTTCATTTTAACCCTTTGCGGTCGCCAGGTGATCTCAATCAATCAGTCAATAACGACCTGTTCTTTTGTCCCCGCTCTGCAAATAGAACGAGAACTGCTTGTTCTTGAACATAAAAACACTTTTCTTTGATAAGCTTGCTCTTTATCCAACTCCATTTAAAAATATAACATCACTTGGGTATAAACATATTTTATTAACCTTTTGCACTCGAATGTCGCCTTAAAGTCACTAAAATAACAACGTGTTATTTCCCCCCTCTGTTCTTCAAAAAGAAAAAAACTTATTCTTGAGTTTAAAAAAAATATTTTTTCACAATTTTTAATATAAAAATTATTTTTGTTTTCTAGAAGCATCGAGTATGTTGGCGATTTAAAACTTTCTTCGGATTAAAATTCCTCGCAACCCTAGTTTTTTTTAAAAAAATTCAATTTTACCCTTAGCGTATAAAGAACACTCTAAAGTCTTTTTGAAACGAATAGGTATGGGGTGCAACTGAACTGTTCCATACAAAAAAAAAGCAAATATTAAGGCATTTTCCTGCACCGAAAAGCGTTAAATTACTGTTGATGATATTCGCTCACAGTTTTCACACAAACCATTGCTTTAGTTTCTGTAAAATACTTAAGTCCGTACAAAAATCAAAGATGGCAGCCCCATATGTATTCTATCTGCATATTTTGCTGTAAATATGCTAAGTCAATATTTGGAAAAAATTAGGACGTTTAGTACAATGTTAATCCATAACGTTATTATGAATTAATGATGTTATGAAGTTAACCAGTTATAAAATAAAGGTATTTTACAACTAAACATGCGATTTCATTTTAATAACTATCACAGAATGGTATCAGCTTCCAAATGAGATAGAATGTAACTATATGATTTAATTAATAGCGTGGATATAGATTATTAATCTGCCATTTTATGCTGCATTTTATATCTTAAATCTTAGAAAATAACTCAGACTTTCAACTGCATGTACACCCATCATGTTATATTCTCGGTTTACTTGAAATAGTATTCAGCTGTATTTAGTAAGCATTTTATATGACACATTACTTTCTTGTGCTTGCTGGAGCGACTTCATTTGGGCCATAATTCATCAAACCCGATTCGAAAGTCTTAATTAATCAAAACAACTATATATAACGAGTTATTTTTAATAACGTTCATTTGCCGATTAAATATTATTTTTACACAGTGTTTAAATACTGAGGATATAACGTTATTATCACTTCAAAATAGGAGGGCTAAGTGGATAAAGTAGGAATGTAATTTTTAAAAAATGAGTTATTGTCATGGATGAGGAAGGTATTTGTTAGCCTGTTTTTTCAGACTAACAGCAGTGCTGCAGAAGCCTTATTAACGGAAATATTAGGCGCATGAAAGAAGAATGTGGCCCTAACACAATATGAAATAAAAAAATTAAGGTCAAACAACTCAAAACTTACTTTTTGTTAGTTTTCCTCCTTCATCCAATTATCTCTTCATTTATACTTTTGATTTAAATTTTATACGAATATTTTCCTCAGAACTCAAATGCCATGGCTAAGGACGTTTTGTTATGTTTTATAACAAATGTATCAACATATATTTATTTAATTTTTTTAATGTATACTAATAAAACGAAGAGTTGGTGCGTCGACCGAGTACGTTTACTTCCTATATACAAAGGAGTTTAAACCATTCATGCTACTTCCACACTTTAGCACCTGAAATCTAGAATTTAAAAATTTCATGTGTTAAACGAATGTTTAACGTTTATTATAACAGTAACGTTATGTTAAAAAAACGATCCTGCAGCCCCCCCCGCCCCCATGTGGTACAAATGTCAGAGAGCAGCGGAATGAGTCACCTTTCTTTACACGATGGTATCTGATTTCCCTCAATTCCCCTCAATCTTGGTACAAAGGTCAGAGAGCAGAATGGGTTAATAATTAGCCTATTTGAAACATCTCATCTTCCTCTACTTGATGGTATGTTATGTACTCCCAAAGGCTGATTCCACTTGGAGAAATCCATAAGGATTTTACAAATGTCATTTTTCGCTATGCGACTCCGAGCAACTCTGTATCCGTACCGAAAGGAAAGACGTAATCACATCAAAATAATTACCTGTTTTTGTATTTATAATTAAAAAAATATGTTTTAATGACATCCTGCGATTGCACCTATTACAATTTTGTTTTATTTTTATAACACAGTTAATTGCTTTATTTACGCTTTAAAGAACTGCCATTGAGGTTAGTAAAATTGCATGCACGTACCGATATTTTTATTTCACCCTCTTAATAGGCTAGAAATTCAATCAATGGCGATTATCACTCTTAAATGGTTTTTTATATATATTTTTTTTAACTGTCGCCTCAGTGCAGTTAGGTGTTTTGGACACCTAATTACACTGACGTGACAGTTAATGCATTGGACACTCATAATATCAAAGTATAAACAACATGCGCAATTAGATATATGGTTTGAATCAGTACATGGGTCGGGTCTTTTTAAAGAACATGTAAAAGTGGTCATAAAATTGTTGATATTAACGACCTTAAGTAGGCATTATTTAAGTAAATTAAATTATGTGTCATGCTCTAGTAATTAGTGCAGCTTTCTGTTCTATTTTTTTTTTTTTTTGCTACTGAAGTGAAAAGGATGTTAACGGATATTTTCATAAAATATTTCAGTGAGTCGTAAGATTTTGGGGAGGGCAAGAAAAGCGGCAATTCATGCATAAAAAAACAGGAGGGCGTAAGTATCTTAGATAAACTGAGAGTATGGCGGGACGTCTTTCAAAAATCTCCCAGTGTGAACACGGCGGTTTTCTTTACACAAACCCTTTGAATTTATTGGATTTTGGAATTTTTTGTTAGACAACAATTTACTTTAGCATTATGCAAGCACATTAAAAAGATATAATTGGATAATACTTATAGTTGTTTTTTCCAGGTCACTTTTTTGTTTAGACCTTTTCATTACATAATACGCTTAAAGTTTAAGTTAGTACATTTCATGTTTGATATAGAAAACATTTTACATATTTATCGCTGCTGGAACAAGTTTCCATTATTTTGATAAAATTTAGGGTTTTTCTAGCATCAACCTATCTTCTTAGAATTGCACATTTATATGTGCAAGCCTTTGCACATTTATATGAGGACGTTTCTTTAAAAATGTTATCTATTGTAAAAATTGGAAGAAAATAAAATTAAAAAAAATAATAAATAACAATATCCGAAGAACGATAGATTGTTACTAAATATCGTTATTCTAAGAAAAATCTATTGTTAAAAATAATGAGAAAATAGTGTCATTTCCAACGAAATAAGTTTAATTTTCAGCCTGATCTGAATACTTGCTTATTTTAGCTTAGAATCGTGCTGTCTTTTTCGCTTGCAATAAAGCTTGTTCACTTTCCCGAAAGATGGCAGCACCACTAAAAAAGAAAGCTGCGCGGGGCACTGAAAACGGGGACGGAATTGTTAAAATGCTGCTATCGTTTATAATAAATGTATCATATTCGTTTTTAAATATCTGAAATAAATTCAAATAAGGTATATTTAACCATTTGCACTACAAGCACATTTTTTATATTTACGTTCATTTTATGGAACAGTTACATTCCGTTCCTGTTCTTTTGAAAGAAGTATTCGTTAGCTTTTTTCTTTTACGTTTAGGAATGGTAATTATAAAAATAAAAAAAGTTATGTGTTAAGCTAACATTAATCAACGTAACATTTATTAATAATTTATCGTTTATTAATAAACCTCCTTATCATTTATAAATACTTTTTCTACAGACTATTTTCAAAGAAAATTTTCTCAATGATATGTGTTGTACTAAATGTCGAATGAACTCAAAGTCAACCATTTTTATTTTATTAAGCCAATTTGAACGGTACAGATTTTGAACACTTTACGGATCCACACATAATAGTAGATGAAAATTTCTAGTTGCTTGCACTTCATAAATATGCAAGTTCTAATACGAAGAAGTGTCCTTTATTATTATTTCAATGTATGACATTCTTTTGTAACTTCAATATGGCTTCCGAGCATGCGACGCTCAAGCGTTCCGAATACCCTCCCCAAGGTCTTTTGGCTATCGTTCACGCTTTGCAATTGTTTGATGTAAGGTAACATCAAATGTAAATGCCATTTTGAGAGTGGAGGTGTATAGCGCGAAAATAAAGAAACACTTAAGTGTTTCATCTAATTTTATGATCGCGACATTATGCTGGTGTAGTTTTTTTTTGCTTCATTATGTTATCACTAGAGGTTAATACCACTTTGTAATATTTACATAATAGTAAATCATTTAATTAGTTCACTATGCAAAATCTAATCAAATAGTTAAATGTAAAATATTTACTTTAATAACTAGCAAAAACTCCGGTTTTCGAAAGAGGTTAGATAAAGCGATGCGCCATACAAATAAATAAGCCTACATGCACTCATTAAATAAGCATAAGCACACGGTTGAAGTGAAACTTCTTCTGGCTTCATTAACCAAACGAATTTAAATAAATAAAAAATTAAAATATTGCATGCACTCGATGTTTCAGAAACATTATACCATTTTAGTTTCAGTGAGACTACTCGATTTCAGCCCAATACAGCTGTTCAGTCGAGAAGGAAATAGAGTCTATTTCTTCTTTACCCTGATAGCACAAGCACAATGTAAATACTTTACAAGGTCAATAGTTCATTACGAAATGGTGAAATCAAATAAAATTTAAATGAGAAATGAGATATTAAAACAACTGTCATGGGCTTTATGGGTATGTGTGGGATGGTATATGGAAAAGTATTTTATATATATATATATATATATATATATATATATATATATATATATATATATATATATATATATTTATATTACGTTCATGTTTGATTTTCGTGTCAAGGTCATTCATGTTCACTAGCCTCGGCAAAAGAAGTTTTTTAAGGGCTAAATTTAAAAAAATGCTGGAAGAACTCTCCGTGATAATTAAAACTCTATATGATGGGAAGCACCATGGAAACGTCCTTCAAAGTAGCTGTACATAGTAGAAGGTTATGTACGGATAAACATAACGGATGGTGGGACAGAGAATGGGAAGTAAGAAAAATTAAGTTATAATAAATCAGTTCTTTGTTAATATATCGACAAAAATAAAACTTAAAACCTTCTTCTGAACTATTGTTTTATGTGTGTAAAGTTTCACCTAATCGGTCAACAGATATTGGTATAAAAGCTGATAAAATGCAACTTTTACGTCAATTGAAAAATTACATCTGGAAAACACTTTTATATTTCATATCGATAGTTTCGTGAATGCTTCAGGAAACAAAGAAACATTTTATCGATACAATCAGGTCACAAATAACAAAATCGGAACACAGACGATAATTATTTCTAGCAAAATGGTTCGTTCTCTCGAACAATTGCATTTCAGACTGATGCCAGCAGGAAAAACGAAAAAAGGAGAAAAATCTGTCAACCATTTGTTGAAACAATTGTTGAAATAGTTCGAAATTTTGTTTAATTAAAAAAAATTGTCGCATTTAGAGCATGTCGAGGATTTATCGTAAGAGACCGTGTGGAAAATAGTTGAATGTGTTTATTTAAACAACAACAACAGTACAAAGGAAAAATGTAAGTGAAGTGTTCAATGAAGAAGGAAAAATATGTTTATCCAGAAAAAAAAAATATTAAAAAAATCTTACCGGCAGCTATAAGATAAAAAATCGAGAAAGAAACACATTCCCTACTGTAACGTATGGTTTGATTTGTATTGACTTTGTACGCACGCCGGCTCGGCTTGCTCCTTCTTGCGCCTACGATAACCTCTAGATCACTCAAGCCTCCGTGGCCGAGCGGTTAAAGGCGTCAGCTGGGAATCCGAGGATTTCTGGTTCGATCTTAGGCGATGAACTTGACAAAGAAAAGTAAAAAAAGTAGTGATATTGTGATCGGAGGGTTGCCAGCTTAGCAACAAAATACTAGAAAAGTCGTCCAGAACGTCCTCAAAAATTAACGGCGTGTACACGGAACTGGTGCGCGATACATCTGATCGGGGTCCAAAGTCCCGACGTCTATTGAAGGCGTTGGGTGCCAGTTCAGGTGTTTCCTCGTCATCTGGACCATGGTTCTAAAATAACGAGGTGCATGTATGAACGTGTGTGTGAATGTGTATATGTTCCCGGGTCTTTCCTTCGAGATAGACCCCAAACCGTCGCCAATAGCCCACGTGCAGCTCTAGTGCAACGTTAATTAACCACACCAAACCAAATCTAGGTCACTCCTCACTTGCCATAAGTTTAGGTATAATTTTGTTGGACTTGGAACTACTCATTCAACCTGTTTAAGTTTCCTATGCCGTCTTGTGCTAGTGAGATATTTCGGCTTTACAGTGAATTCTCCGACACATCGTCACTTTCCACTTTAAACTATCAACTAATCAAATAAAATTGTGGAACACGTCGTTTTCTTCAATTTAAGTACACATTCGCTGCAACAAGTTGTTTGGAAATGAAGTCGTACCGGTTAAACAGGACAGCGCGTGCCGGAAAACTGATTCATATTCCCCCATGCAGTATAAAGGTCAGACAGGGGAATGGATTAGGGCATGCCTGTTTTACCCGGTTTATTTTCCTCTACATGATCGTAGATCATTTATTCTCATAGGCTGATTCGCCTTGGAGTTATTGAGCTTTGAAAATATCAAAATGTTTTAGTTTGCGCAAGTTTGTCTAAATAAATTTCGTTAAAAAAACGACTAAATCCTCAGTTTGACGAAACGTTGTTATCAATTTCGTTCTTTTCGTCTTCCAAAAAATAGCATGCCGTATAAGGGGTTGTTCAGCGCCCACTGTATAGAAAGCCGGATAGCACGTGCATTTTATGTCACAAACTGAAGGCCGATTTCAGTTTCTGACTGTGTGATGACCACAGGGCATATTTTAACATTGAGTTGGTGGAGCATTTTCACCACCAATTAGCACTACTCACTACTCACATGGATTTAACGATCATTTTTTTTTATTCGCGTCCTAAATATTTTCTAGAAGGAAAAACATTTTTGTTAAATTTAGAAAATTAATTTAGTTTGTATTGATAACCAAATAATTTTTATCATTTTTTGCACAAAGCTTTTGTTAACATTTACGTGTAGGCTGGGACATTATGTGTCCTATAGGGTATAGAGATCTAGTGGTGGGCTTGGGACACTTTTGAATCCTGGTATGGGGGCAGAATTTTTAAAACTCATGTAGTCTGAAGTATGTTGTTTGCGGCATAAGTAATTACACCTGTTCGGACAGGTGATGTTTCGCCAATGTCATCGTATGATTGACCATAGAAAAGTATTCATCCCCACCAGTAAAAATTCCTTAAAATATGCTTTGTATGACCAATAGCAGTTACGATTTATTTTTCCTCCACCCCTTTCGGCCTTCAGTTTGTGACGTAAAAAGAATTTGCCATACGGTTTTCTATACAATGGGCGCTGGGCTGGTGCACGTTAAAACCATCGTGGTCCAATGTTCTTAACCATATTGAGGTTTCACGGGGAACCTTCTCCAGTGTTGTCCTCTTCATTTGACTATGCATCAAAATTACGGGACAGTGTTCCTGGGTCTTTCCTTCGGGATAGTCCCCGAACTGTCGCCAATAGCAAATTGCGTGGTTGTAGTGCGACGTTATTTCATCCAACTAACCACCCAATTAATAAGTTACTTAACTCGTTTCAACATCCATATGCAAATCATATAATGAGTACGTCTATTATAAACCCTCTTTCACACAAAAGCACCCCAAATGAGAGAAAGCGACCGTCCAAGCACATCAAGCAACACAAACACCACATTTATAACATCATCTTTAGATAGATAGACGGAAGAAGCACTACTTTCCATTGATGGTGTGCACTCAAATACGGCTCTTTCCATTCAACGGAAAGAGGAAGGAAGCGCGGGGGAAAAAAACGAATTCGCACAAAGAATCACCGCACGCGATGGTGTCCAGTAACAATGGGAAGCTTGGAAGGGTTTCTCTTTACCAGCCGATACAGTCTCTTTTGATAGTTTGGCAATTATGTCGTGTAACAAAGCGGTGTTTGCAGTGTAACGTCGCGCATTGTAGTGTGAAATGAGAAAATGGTATGAAGGGGGGGGGGGGGGTGGCTTGTGACGTAATTAAAGATTTCGAGTTTTGTTGAGTAATTCGCGGGGTGATTGGTTTTGTAGGATGAGTGTGGGAATCTGTATTGGAAATACGCGTGGATTTGGAAAACTTTTACTGGAAAATGTACGTATTTTGTGCAAATTGTCATTGAGGTAAGTGGTGTAGGGTTTATTTGCTTTGAGCTAGCCTTATACAGGAACAGTGGCAGCTTGTCATTATGTGCTGCAGGAATGTCTCCAATTTATTTAATAATCATTTTATCACTTAATTTAATTTTTGTTTTATCTCTTAGGGTTGTATAGGACACATTTGTCTTTTTTCTTTAATTTTGCAGATATTAATATATTTTTTTCTACATGTGTGTGCAAAGCATATTAACATAATCACAGGGTTTAATTTTTGTTTTATCTCTTAGGGTTGTATAGGACACATTTGTCTTTTTTCTTTAATTTTGCAGATATTAATATATTTTTTTCTATATGTGTGTGCAAAGCATATTAACATAATCACATGGTCAAATATTACAAACAAATTATAATTTAGATTTTTTTTTTAAATTACAAAAAAATTTAAATTTTTTTTATTTTTGGTATAATTAAAAAATATATTTTCAGAAAAACTATATTTTTGTCTTTTTATAAACAAATGAATGTGTTTAATAAACTGTTTTACAGAATTTTGTTAGTTGAAAAATAATTTTTGTGAAAAATATTTGAAAAAAAATTAGCTAGTTTCACTTTTTAAACTATTTTTAACACCAAACTAAAAACATATAATTTATATACGACTAATCCCTAAAGACAAATTAAATAATATGTTTGAAAATACACTGTAGGAGTAGTTTTTTCAAATACATCTGAACTTATATAAATTTAAAATTGATCAAACATGAAAAAAGCCGCCATTAAGAAAGACGAGTTCAAAGTTACGCATTCAGGAGAATTCGTACCAAAACTTAATATTGATTCAAATAAATAATTAGCAATATTAACGTAGTAATATAATTTTGGTTTCGTTCGATTAAAAATAAAAGGAACTATTTTGTAAAGCAATAAAATATTTTTGAATATATTTAATGATAATGTGTCACATATCCCTTTAAGTTAATAATCGTTTAAGTTAAAAATCAGTTAAATGTGGGTCACAATTTATTAAATCTAAACGAAAAACCGTTCAGAGTGATCACAAATTAAATATAACTTAAGGGAGATCCGAGTCCCAAATTCTAATATTTTAATGAATACAGAAATACCAATTTCTGGATTAATTGAACACCTCTTTCTGAACATTACTAACCGAACTTAATAAATATTAAGTCACAATTAATATTACTTTATTTTTAACTGCCACCTTCCCATCTAACAAGCCGCCGCCGTATACCACCAACTTCACTCACTAAAACACCTGTACTCATCAACAATGAACATACCTTTAATAAAAAAATATTTCGAGTGACACCTAACTAAAAGCAAACAAAAACACGCTTGGCTTTCTTTTGTTCGATTTCAACAGCAGACAAAACGCGAAAAAAAAAAACAATACAAAACCCATGCATTCCAGAATGCCTTTAAACAGCAAGTCACCTGACGTGAAGCCTTTGCAAATAGTGTAAAAATTATATGAATGTCAAGTAAAAGCAGAAATGGACATTTTAAAACTCATCAAAATCCCGATTCTAATGAACGAATACCACAGGTAAATATGTACACACTCTACTAGCATTTACCCGCGGTTTCATTCGACGAATACACGGCATGGGCGTTCTTTCAACTCCTTGTTAGAAATTATAGTTACGAATGAATCTTATATGCACCAAAAAAGTTTTTTCCGCCCTGATATCCTATTATTTCTTTTAAAGACATTTCATAAAAAATATATAAATACCGTATTAGATTTAAATCGATTCTGTAGGGTCAAATAAAATTTAAAGCAATTAAAGTGGAAGGTTGTAAATTTAGGATTGATTTCTAGTAAAATAATTTCTAATGCCCATTGTACACGAACGGGAAAAACGCGTGAGAGCTTCTCAGAGATTCGAGAATTCATGCCGCGTGATATGAATTCTCGAATCACCGAGAAGCTCCCGCGCGTTTTTCCCGTTCGTGTACAATCGGCCTTACAATGACATTCTCATGAAAAGTAACAAAAAGTTGTATGTTGTTGGACGTCGGATATTTTTTTTTAATAACTTGGCTTTAAAAAATACTATAAGCTCCACGATATATTCTAAGCTACTAACTACTTTCGTCTCAGTTTACTTTGTTGTTTCTGTATTGTTTACTCTTCAAGTGCAATCAGGCATTGATGTTATTTCATGAAAATCCCTTATATGTTCAATAAATCATGAAATTTAAAATAAACTTTAACTCTTATCTTATGGGAATAAAATCTCATTTCTTAAAAGGAAGTAGGATAAAATTTGCAGGTCAACAAACGTTTTAAGAATTCGTATTCTCACTTTAAATTTAAATTTATCGCCCTTATTTCGGAAGAAACATATAAAATTTTGTCCTTTTAGATTATTGACTATGCTTCATTGATTAGGATAAGAACAGCTTTTGCATCAGACTTGCACGCAACGACAAATTCAACTGCGAATTTGCACTTTCTTTCGTCATAAGGGATGTCAGCAAAGGTGGTTTTGTTCACATATTAAACATGAGTCCTCGGCTTGAAATTTGTACAAAAAAATTCTTATATAATTATATAAATGAAAGTTCGTCATTTGTCCTTTTGTGGCCGATAATCTCACAAACGCCCTAACGGAATACTGTGAAACTTGGCACAGGAAAAGAACACAGTATGTATTAGGTATAGGCTGATTTTTAGAACACTGCATATGAAAGGGCTTTCATTATATTGAAGAATCTTTGATAATTTAATTCATTGTTTATTGATGAATCACTTTGAAAGATAGTTACAAATGGTTTTTCTGATATAGATAAACTATTTTAAATCGATTCTGAATAAAAAATTAGTTATTTTAAATTCGAGAAAAAAAAAGAAGGAATAAACAATAATATTTATCAAAAGGGAAAAAAATAATTTACATGAGTGTTAAACCGCGGGTAATAGCTAGTTTAAAATAAAAATAAAATGGAATGCATCTTCGCGTTGAAGTTAAAAAGTTTAATTTGCAATTTAGTTGTTTCCAGAACAACAACTTTCCACTGTAATAATGCGAGGTTATCTCGATAATACACTGTTAAAAATAGTTAGTCAAAAATAAGTAAAATATACTCATATTTGAGTACACTCTATGCTCCGAATACATAAGTTTGATTTTTGAAAAAGACATGTACTCAAGAATGAGTACAATGAATAAAAAGAGTAGTTGCTATACTACATAAATCACTTTCAATAAATATCAACAATTACAACCAAGACTTAGTGGGAATCGAACCCAGATCCTCAGGCACCACAGCCCAGTGCCTTATCCGTTGTATTACCATGGCGACGTGGATAAGTTATAAACATAAGAAATGTTAAAAACGTGTGCCAAAACAATGGGAAGTAAGATAATCGAGTTGTAATAACTCAGTTTCCATTTAGGTAATCGACATAAAATAATGTGCAAAACCATCTTCTGAACAACTTTTTTAAGTTTGTCAGGTCTCTTTGTTAAGATGACTCAAACAGAAGCTGAGATTAGATCACACTAGATTGTAATTAGCTATATTTGATCATACTGCTCGTTTTTGAGAATGCACGTTTACTTAAATTTGAGTACGTCATCGTTCATTTACAATACAATTGTACTAAAAAACAAGTAGGTTCAGGTAGTCATATTTAAATACCTTTTTTTTACAATGTAACTACATTTATTTTTTCCGGATTCATAAATCATGTGATTTATGGCATTCCCTTTAATTTGGTGAAGGTAGATAAATTATCAATAATTTGATAATTTGAAATGATAATAGTAACGTGGAAACAATTTCTTTAAAAAAAAAACTTTTGGTACCCTCAACACATTTCTACATGGATTTCATGTATATCATTCTTCAAAATATTTTAACACAATATTACATTTTTTTATTATTTCTTAACAGAAGATACGTTTTCGTTTTATATTAAAATGCACCTTCTGCGAGTATAGCTCATAATTAACATTGCGTAGTAATCAATCTTTACTTAAAATTGTTAACTGTGCCCCGATGTATTGCAATTCTATTAGAAAACCAATATATATATATATATATATATATATATATATATATATATATTCAACTATAAATTTTGTAACGCCGTGTAACGCCGCACGAACCAGAAATGAAGATTGCATACTTGATTTGTATTATATTAAATAATTAAATATACGAGCTATTGCATTACAATTATTTAAACAAAAATATAGAAAGGGTTAGAGTTTGAAAAGAGAAAAAAAAGCATCAAGTAAATATAGGTACTCAAATCGAACCATTAGGGCTCATCTTTCTGTAGATAACATCCTTCATTTCATTGTTAGGGAAAATATCCACTATGACAATTGGCGCCAAACATCCTCGAAAGACCGACTTAACACTAATTTCGCGCATGGCGGCATTTCGAAGAATAATCGACCGTGAAATTATGGTTTGTTTACGGTAATTTCCCCAGATTGAGTCTTCAATACTTGAGGTTAGTTCCCCAGATTGAGTTTGAGACGATTCTCTCCGTTACTGAATCGTTTTTTAAGGTAGGTCAAATCATTTTATGGATTTGTGAGTAAAAAATAGATTGTTTCAATGCGCCAACGGTATATCGAGAACAAAAGGTTTCCGTAAGTTTGGCAACACATCAAGTTCTCGTTTATATGAGTTAATAGTCGGGATTGAATCGTAAGTTTTGGAGAAAAAAATAAATTGAACTTTTAAAGTTAATGTTTCGGGTTACATTCTTTGGCTGCATGTGCAGAAAGTTGAGCATTGTCATTTTATGGTTGGTATGACAGTTTGGAATTCGGTTGAATTTGAGGTGAATGACTGATACTTTAATCACGGAATAGTCTTGAAGTTTACGGGAATGTGTATAACTTTTTTTAAAACTGATTTGTTTACCTTCCAAATATTTAATTTTCATTATAATAATCAACAAAATGCCCGTAGTACACATAGTGTTGTATACAGCTATAAATATGTGTTAAATATAGGATCCAAACACCATAATTAAAAACTTTAGTGCCAAAAGCACGTAGTTAAGTACATTTGATTTACTTGTTTTGTATATCTTGTAATATTTTCACTAGCCTCAATCATCGGAATCGTATAAACAAGTACTGCGAATGCTCTTACGTACTTTTGACACTAAAGTCTTTAATTACACTCAAAGAATGTTATACAAAGATTAAGAGGTAATAACTAAGTAGTCAAAAGCCTTATCTAAACAAATGAAGCTCCTACTTTCGATATTAGTTAGATCCCCATTTTTCGCAAAATTATTTTATATATAAATATATTTTAAAATGTACTAAATCAAACTGCAAAGCGGTATTGACTAAACGTGTCTGAATACAGTCTTAAAATGCGTTCAAAGTCATGGGTTTAGATCCAAAAGTACGTGGCTGTCAATCGTTTTTGGTGTATCCTGTAAAATTCATGAAAATGGGTCTTTTCTGGTTTTGAAACGAGACGGCACAAATAAAATGATATGCATAAGGGAATAAAGATTCAAAAATTATTTATAATTATACATTTTATACAAAAACGAAATGTACATAAATAAAGGCTAGAAGCGTCATTTATATACAAAATATGTTATATAAATATGAGGAGCAAACGTCCAAAACGTGTTTTGTCAATTTAATATGATTCATGGGGGAAAACGCAAATGTCTTTTCTCCAACTAAAATACAAATTATAATCTTTGACAGTTAATTTCAATAGGGCAAAAACTTTTTGAATAAATAAAATAATTGAGTTCGATAGAAAATTTAGAGGCGAATTCAGTATGTAATAATCACTGTTTTAGAAATTTTGACAAAACACGTTTTGAATGTTTTTTCTTCTCTCATATATTGATGCTATAGATAAAGGTTTAAAAATCCATATCAAAATTAATAGACCATAAATAAAGGTTAATAAAGTCGTAACTATACACATAATAAGTTATACAAAAATAAATAGGTAGTAAAGTAGGTTCAAAAGTTATAGTTATACATATAATACGTAAAACTAAATATGCAGTAATAAAGGTTAAAAAAGCCAAAACTATAGACAACATATGTTACACAAAAAAAATGACCAGTAACTAATAGTTTAGAAGGCAAAGTTGTTCTTATTGGTAATTATAAAATTACTTTACCATTCATCAACGCATGGGAAACTACGAGTAACTACTGCTAGTTACTCTGTCTATTCAAAATAAAGCAACGTAATATAAAAAAAAATATGCACAGCATTTAAGTATTAGCTTGTTAAAATAAAAATTATAGTTGCATTTAGAAGGGCTCCCTACTTTATTCATGCGGATTTGTGAAGAATATTATATTCTTAATGAAGGCAGAAACAAATACGGTTTCTGTCTACTTAATACTTAATCTACTATTTAATTTTTTGAAACATTTATTGAAAGTAAAAATTGTGAAGGAGAAATTATTATTGTTTATCTTTATATTTTTAAATAAGTAATACTAGTTATTTTCTATTAAAAATATTTATAATTTATGTATTAAAAATTAATTGGCACCTATAATATTTACGGAAAACAAATAGTCTCCCTTAAGAACTATCTGCTATGGGTTGTTGTATCCTTATTATTATTATTTAAATTTTTATGTTTGAATTTATTCAAAATATTACTTTTTTTATTTAGTTTGAATTTTACTGTTATTTTTTTTAATAAAATATTGAATTTTACTGTTATTTTTTTAAATAAAATATTGAATATTTGGTATTTTAGGAATACTGGTAGAAATCATGATATGTACTATAAACATTTTATATAATTTTAAGATTATAATACATCAATATTTTAATATTTGTTAGATCTGACAAGTTTCCCTAATTTCGTTTTTTTTTAAACGTTGGTTTAGTGTATACTTCTATTCAAATAACTCAGTTATATTAATTTTAATTCTATATTCTTTTGAACAAACAATCACAAAGAAAAATGGCGCTGGAAGTGTTCCATTTCTTTATTCTACATTCGAAATAAATCAAATAGTAATTTGCGAAATGATAAGAATCGTTGCTTTTAAATTTTTAATAAAATCTTCCTCAAGGAATAAATTCCACTAAAAACATTACTCTTATAAACTCAGATCAAAATATTACTTTTTTAATTTAGTTTGAATTTTACTGTTATTTTTTTAAATAAAATATTGAATATTTGGTATTTTAGGAATACTGGTAGAAATCATGATATGTACTATAAACATTTTATATAATTTTAAGATTATAATACATCAATATTTTAATATTTGTTAGATCTGACAAGTTTCCGTAATTTCGTTTTTTTTTAAAACGTTGGTTTAGTGTATACTTTTATTCAAATAACTCAGTTATATTAATTTTAATTCTATATTCTTTTGAACAAACAATCACAAAGAAAAAGGGCGCTGGAAGTGTTCCATTTCTTTATTCTGCATTCGAAATAAATCAAATAGTAATTTGCGAAATGATAAGAATCGTTGCTTTTAAATTTTTAATAAAATCTTCCCCAAGGAATAAATTCCACTAAAAACATAACTCTTATAAACTCAGATCTTTATAGAACAAACAAATAAATCTTAAGAGAAGCATTCGATAAATTTTACTAAAAAAAAAAAAGAAGAACCACAATTTAAATCACCACTTATCTCCTTTTAGAGTAGAAACGTAATAAAACAATCCTCAGAGTGACCCTATTGTTCAACGAAACAACCCATTTCGAGCAAATCCCCCATTCTGAGATCATCCACAGAGAAAATCTGGAAGGGGGGGGGGGGTGAAAAACCCTTCCTTCTAAGTTCTCTGGCAAAATTAAAAAATCCCACGTATCCGGAACAGAAGCCGCGTGGAAGAAACTCGCCAAGGCATTGCTCACTCGGTCCGCTAACTCTAGTTGGAATTGTATTGAAGAAGTTTTTTGGTTATTCGGTCCGCTACACCTCTCCAGAGGCGTTGACTGACCGAAAACTAGGTCAAGCGAGAACGAACGGTTTCGTCTTCTTTCGCATTCTCGGGGAGCCGTTTCGAATCCCATGTTGTGTGGAAGATCCTTTCCCCGGGAAGACAGTTTCTTCGGATGGTTTTCGAAAGCTCTAAAATGATCACGAGTGGAAATTACCTTGTGCCATCGTCTTTCTTTATGATGAGGAAGAATCTGCTTTAAGTCCTGAAGCATTCCAGTTGATGTAGTTCCTTGCCGATTTATGGGGAATGGTTGGTCTTCAAAAATTCTAAAGTTACCATGATTGGAAATTACGGTATGTCATCTGCTTTGCTTATGACGCA
The DNA here is from genome assembly GCA_963932185.1 of Troglohyphantes excavatus. Classification (NCBI taxonomy): domain Eukaryota; kingdom Metazoa; phylum Arthropoda; class Arachnida; order Araneae; family Linyphiidae; genus Troglohyphantes; species Troglohyphantes excavatus. The sequence continues at coordinate 69,137,158 of OZ010667.1, read as the reverse complement.
GAAGATGCCCTTCTAAGTTTCCGGTTGATGTCCTTTCCAAAGAATATGAAGCTATCGTTCTAAAGATTTTAATCCATCACTGATTGGAAGTTGATTTTTTGACATCTGCATTCTTTGGGACAAAAGGTGCTGCTGTTATTTTAAAACTTTTGAACAATCTTGAAGATGCCAGCAATGTTCTTTAACAATATGAAGTTGTTCTGAAGGTGGTGCACCCAAAGTTCAAATGCGTTTATGTCACCAATGGACTTGAAAAAAGTTATTAGATTATATTGATGATTAAATGTTTTGAAATAGTATTACTAGCTTGGAGCAAAACCAGTGTTTTCAATGTCTCCATAACAACAATTCCCTTCTTGATTTCAAGGGACTTTGGTCAATAAGAGGTAACTGTATCATAGTAATGATATCATCATAGTATCTCAAGATCGATATTAATCTGCTGGAATTAGTGCACAACTCTTCTTAATATATTTTGACATACCTTGTCGTACACAAACGTATCACCATTCACGTTTTGTTGTATTCATTAGAATTGGTATTCATAATTTCATATGAAATTTTTCTTTGACATTTATTCAATGCAGAAATAGTTCCTTCATAGTATCCGTTGTAAATGTTGTTACCCTTTAGGTTATTAGGATGGAAAATTGATCTTACAATTAAGGATTTGAAGGATGGCTACTTAGTCATTGAAAATACTTGTCTGCTTTTAGCAGAAGATTGATACGACTTTTATAAAAAAGTTACCGGACCAATATCTACGACCATGGTCCTCCTCACTTGCCCCGAAAGACCACGACCGGATCACGACGATCAAATCCGAAACCTCCGTGTCGCTGACAACGAAGTGGCCCTCCCAAACTGCGTGTACGCTGCTGTCTACAACAACAGCAACAGCAATGGCACAGTGGCCATTAGACCCAACAGCGCTTACAGCCAGGACACGTTATCCGTGAGACCGATCAGCGGTTCAGAGACCGTATCCATGAGACCAGGGAGTGTGGTCTACAACAATGGTCCCGCGGAGACAGGTTCTCTAAGACCGAACAGTGTGGCTTCGAGTATGCAGAGACCAAAGGGACTGTACATCCCTAATGAACAATTGAGATCGAGGTGTCTGAGGTATTTGTCGTCGCAGCAGCCGACTCCCGGGCTGAGTTCGACGGCATCGACGACGTCGGCATCGACGTGTACGAAGAGAAAAGGGTGAGTCCCGTTGTAACGTTATTTTTGATTGGGGTAGTGGTTCAGTTTAGTTACAGTTGTGTTTACTTTATCCGTAGAGTAGCCCAGATGACCAAACGAATTACGTAGCAAAATTCGTAAAATGCGATTTTGGTAACATTAGGTAGCTACTTCGTCGCTTTATTTTTAATCGCTTTTATCTTTTGCACATGTAATACAATAACAGAAAAGCTTTTTATTATCAACAAGGTGCTATAAATATATATAAGTGCAAGGTTGGTTAATGAGGCTTTGAAAATTTGACACATCAATATGGAATATGAAGTAACAAGTCGAATAGAATTTGGAATTTATTAAAAGGAATGTACCATCTCATTCTATATATGTAATATTGCATTAGTGTAGAGAATTGTTTAGGCTTCATGATGAGTATGAAGTATAATTTTGGACAGCTGGCTTTAAAAAATATATCGATTTGTTCAATAGAGGGCTATGAAATTGATTCAGGTACTTCGGAAATGAACTATAGCACATTAAGCACTTTTAAAATGTATGCACTCGAGGAACTCCCACTAAATGGGACCTTATTCATTATTTAAATTTATCAAATCGGGTGTTGTTGCATGAATACTTGTTATTGCATGAAGGCATACTATTTAATACAGCCAATGACATGAGGTCATGGGTAGAAGTTATCCAAATCCCAACTGAATCGAGAAGGTAGAAAGCATTTTTTTTATAATATAGTAATAGATAAATGGAATGATTTGCTTGAAGAGGTGTGAGGGAGTGGGTAAACGTCGTTTCATATTATAATTCTGCTAATTGTGTATCTACTCTTCACTACATATTATTTAACTAACTGATATTATAAACAACTGACATTATATATACTTGTATAACCAATACATTTTATAGTACAAAAAACGTTCTAAGGCCATTAGTAATTATTTAGTAAGGGTAGGTATTCGTAAGGTGATTAGCACAATGAAACTTCCAAAACTTTTGTAGATTCTCGTTTTTGAACACATTGCTCGACCGGAAAACAATGAATGAAATATTAATGTTTTTTTTTAACTTATTTAACTTTATTGAACCATAAAATAAGAAAAACAAAATATGACGTGTTGATCTTACAACTTTAAGTAACATCAAAAATTTACGAAAATGTTCAATTTTGTCTATTTGTATAAACTGAGTGCGATTCGTGACCACCGGAAGATATCCACCAATTTTTTTATTATTTTACCTCGTTTTTCTTCTATAAAATACAACTTTTCTACACTAGGCCTTTTCGAAAATGAAAAAAATATTTTTTTGGACCCACCCTATTAACTATACCTTTGACATTTTTACCACGTGTTCCTTACGAGTATTTATATTTACAGAAAGGAAATTTTTCTTCAAACTTTTTGCGCTTATTTTATTTCAAATTTATGCAAATTAATAGTGACCTTCAAAGTATTTTCTTTTTAAAAAATAAATACTAAATTTAAAATAAAAAATATTACTTTAACAAGTGTCTGTTTAATGCTCTTAAAAAATTTAGACATATAATTTTATTACTTTCTGAGAAAACGAAACCTAATGTGCGCCAACGTTGCAATTATAAAGACGTGTCACGTCAGAATAAACTTATGTGTTTTTTTTCTACTTTATTCAAATATAACGCATTAAAAGCCATTCATTAATTAAATTATTTAATTTAAGTATAATATATATGAGTTGTAGTTTTACAGAAAACCGTTACACTTGAAGTAGAAAGGTAATGCTCTAATTATCAGTAAAGAGTAAATCCTGAAATGTAGGTTTTTGTGGAAGTTGTTTAAGTTTAATAGAACGTCATATATTTTTTAAATGTAATTTTATCTTGGCAGTATTTTGTGTAAGTCTAAACTTCCAGATCGAGTCTATTTAGTTTTCTATACCTCAGTTTTACTATGACTTGAAAAATATATATTTCCTAACTACTTATATTTTCTTAAGAGAAACAATACATTTTTTGAACGTCTATATACGATTTACTAATTGACATTCTTTTAAAACTACATAATATGACTTTTTAAATTAAAAGAAAATTAATTTTTCTCTTAATTTATAGCATTAAAAATTCAAAAATATAAAACAATTTTAAAGAGATTAGTTCCAAATTTACAATAATTACCCAAATCGAATATCATAAAAAAAACGGAAACAATTAAATTAAGATTTTTGGGTATATAAATGCAAGAGCAGGGCTTATTTATTAAATGTCGTTTGAATATATACTTTTTATATCCAACACAAGATAATTATCCAACAGGAACATATTCTATTAAGTGAAACGATAATTTTTTTTTAAATACGCACAAATTGAATTTATAACATACTGTTTGGCTAAAAGTTTGCACCAAAAGTCATTTTTCTCATTCGGAAAAAATTTAATCACTCAAAATATTCTTAAATTTGAATTTTTTAAGTTAAAAAAATTATTTTCTTAAATAAATTTATGAAATTTTCGGATATTATTCTAAGTTTAATTGTCAAAAGTTATTCTCAATTTTTTGGTTAACTTAATTTTATTTGCTTTCCTGGTTTCTTAATTGATGAACATTTCACAGTTTGAAAAACACCATTAATTTATTCAAACACATGATTTTAACATCTCCAAATTTGTTCCTTGGCTACGAAGAGCCTCCCTTAATTTGATTTTTATAATAGTATTTTTTCACTTAAGTTGATTTATCTATTTGAAATGTCATGGTTTTGTTTGGCTATTTTTTTTAATGATTTAAAGCGGTGTGTGTGACTTAATCGCTACGATTTAAAAAAAAATCACAATTATATAATTTCATCTCCTCTTGTGTAATTTTCCAGAAGAAGAATCTGAGTTTACAAATATTCAAAAATACGTTTCTAATGCAATATTAAACAAAATCAAGTAGCATCAAACGTTACCTAATACAGACAGTCCTGCTCTACTACGAATGTTTGATTTCGACATCATCCTTAATATCACATTCCAAATACGCTGTTTACTTGTACACCAAACTTTGTTAACATAATATTTAGCTAAACGCAAAATATGTTAGCTAAACGCTACATTATGTTCAAAAGAACAGAAAATATAATTTTTTGGAGGAGATTTGGATTCAAGTGGCTTCAAAACATGTAGAAACAGTAAACATACGAAATTGAATTTTCAATTGAAAACAATACATAATATAAAGATGTTTTCAAAGAAAAGACTTTAAATTATCTAAATTATATTTCCAATGTACAAGCTTTTTCAAAATAATTAATTTCTATTGTAATAACTTCAATATCGAATGGCTTTAAAGTATCAACTCAGTACTTTATAAAAACATTTTAGCCAACAGTATTTTTTGTGAATTTAAAATTTGCATTTCTGAAAATAATGGGAAGATTATCTTTCAACATATATGTATATTAACCATACAAATATTTTTTTTAGTGTTAATACATTTTATATTTGGTTAATATACTTAAATACAGAGTTAATACACTTATACAGGGTTTACTGTTGTGTCAATCTACATAAAATTATGTGAGGGAAATCAACATTTTAAAAGTTATAGAATCCTCAAAGCTTAAAATAAAGATTGTATCTTCTTTCAATGAGTACATTTTTCTCAATTATTAAATGCATTTGCATTTATTTTTTTGAAGTTTATGAATGCTAGCGTTGTATATCCCAGTGAGAAAGTAACCAATAAAATGCGCTTTTGATATTTTCTAAGTATAAGTACCATAGATCGTACGTAAATACGACCCTTAACCCTTGTAAAATGCCTGTTCAGTTTATTGTTTTGTTTTCCAAAAGAAAAATTGTATGCCAATGGATATTACATTGTTATTGTTCACTGATTTAGCTTTATTATTCATGAATTATATTAACAAATTTATATGTATATAAACTTCCACTAATCTTGGATAAACAACGCTACTTACTACATTAATATTCAAATATATTAATTTGCATTAACTAAGCTTGATTTAATTAATCCTAAAATGGATTAAAGGTATTTAAAAATTTCATTTCTACCCACAGAGATCATATTAGTGTATAAGGGTGGTAATCACGTGGCCACTCAATACTTTTATTAAAACTGTTTAACCAATCTGTACATCAACATTGTCAAAGTACAGCCATAGTTGCAGGACAGCTAAATGCTATGAGATTCAATGGTGTTTGCCATCTCCTTTTTGGAACATCAAAAGTTGTGTGATTGCCCTTCTAACACATTATTACGAGCTCTGCGCTTCTATCCTACTAGAAAGTTTATTTTTGAATACTTTCTGATGTCTAAATTGACGCTTAGAACAACAATTGCCCAAAATTACTGTGTTTTATTCCTTCTCTCTTCACTTCACGGAATTATTTCTCTCGCAGGGCGAAACACAATTTTAAATCGTCTGTCAACATGTTCAATCGGGTTCTCTGGACCGCGACCTATGCGTGTAAAGAGACAATATAATCTAAAAGCAGTGAATGGCATTGTTAATCTGATTGTTGTTGTGAAATTCGCTGTTTCGAACAAAAAAACTTTTTTTTACATAACTTGAAGATCGTTAAGAAGTGACTATCGTGTTTTTTCTCATCTTTTTTTGGAAAGTATGCTCAATGGTTGAGAGGCTATTAAGAACTCGCTTTTATTTTTAAATCAAAACAATAATAAAAAAAAAGGTTTTGAAGTTAAAACTTGTGATTTTTTATATATTTATTTGTTTCTTGAAGATCACGCGATTGTCACTGTAAGAAAACAAATCCAAGATTTTAGATATTGAATGAATCTTGATAGTGTGGTGTGAACAATAATTTCTTAAGAATAAAACTTGGTTGTTAAACATTATTTAGCACATATATAGCACAAAACAACTTATCTCAACAAATACTACCAAAAAGTAAATATCTAAACACATTGAAAGTAATAATTAGATAACTAACAAAACAACAGTAATCAACTACAAATAAAATATCATTATCATGAAAATAAAGTAAATTAGAGCTATAGGGTAAATATAGGCAGAACACATTTTTGTCTGCCTACATAAATTATATAAACAAAACCCTGCCCATAGACGAATTAAAAAAATTATATAGCAGTTAAAACGTGATGCAATAATCAAAAACTTCATTAATATTTCAATGATTTTTTAAAAAAAAAGGTTTACCTTGTTTAATCTATGTTATGGAAACTACATGGAAAACGAAAATGCATCGTTGTTCAAAGAATATAACAATTCAAGTGGTCTTCAACATTTTCGGAAATAATAATCGCACAAAAATTAATTTTTCCGAAATGTAAAGTTACTGAAATCCGACATTGCATCTGTGATATTTTTTCCGGAAAAAAAGATTAAATTAGTCGGAAATAGTTTTTTTTATAAAAAAAAACACAAGCCAAGTGTAAAGTTTTATGTCGCAATATATCGATTTCATTGAAAATTGCTTGTGGAATTTAGATATTTTTTTTAAATATAATACTTTAATAACGTGATCTATCGAATGCCGTGTTTATAACCGAGTGAACTTCTGTGAAATGTTATTCATGCAATTAAGATACAGAATATTTCAATTTGTGCTATAATTAAAAAAAACATATCTAAACATTAATAGCGTTATGTAATGCGAACTTTTGAATCAAAATCCCACGTCATCTGTCTTTCTGTAAACTACCGCCATGGAAGATCTGTGGAATGTAATAATGTAAGTTTAATGTTTTATTATTTTTGCGTTTTATTAATGAAATTTTTTTTTTCAGTAAACTTTCTTTAAAAAATTATACTTTGCTTGGGTCCACTTCAGTATAATCTCTAGAGATGGTAACTACACTGTAAAAAAGAGGTACTTTAAAAGGAGTACCTGATATTCGTTTAATTTAGTACAATTGCATCGTAAATGAGCGATGACGTACTCAAATTTAAGTAATCGCAGTTTCTCAAAAATAAGCAGTGTGATTTAATATTGCTAATTTCAGCTTCTGTTCAAGCCATCTTAACAAAGCGATATGACAAACTTAATAGGTTTTCAGAAGATGGTTTTCCACATCATTTGATGCCGATTACTTAAATGGAAACTGGCTTATTACAACTCAGTTATCTTACTTCCCATTCTTTTGGCACACCTTTTTAACAATTCTTCTGTTTAAAACTTATTCATGTCGCCCTGGTAGTACAACGGCTAAGGCACTGGACTTATGTGCCTTAGGATATGGGTTCTATTTTGGAGCATCTTGTTTATACGGCCTCGTTTGTCGATCTTTTCCTTTTATAGCAGAAATCAAAATTCTAGATAAAGAAACACAATTGCCGTCATGTTAGTCTTAGGTTGAGATAAAAATGAAGTCATCACCGCCTTCTGAAAACTATTTCCCGGGCTAGGAGCCCCGGAAAATAGTTTTCAATAGGCGGTGATGAGGTCATTTTTAGCTCAAACTAAACATAACATGACGTCATTGTGTTTCTGTCTGAGTGTAATCAATGCTCCCCATGCTCACAGGGATTCAGGTATTCTCCCCCAAATCACTATTTTCCTGATTTTTATAGTAATTGGGAGGGGGGGGGGGGGGGGGGTTGAACTCAGCTGGGTCCCCCACCTCCCCTCTAACCCCAACGTGTCTGAGATGTACGTAGTTTTGAAAGACAGCTGGACCGTCGGTATTTGTATTTGTATAAGAAAAGTATACATATGAAACATAGTTTTTTATTAATGTTTATTTATGTAATAACAAAACAGTTTGTATTTTTAAAGATCCGGTAACTTACAGTTTAAAAATATACCTATTTTATAAAATACCAAAACCCGGGACACTTTTTATTGCTCCTGTCAACAAGTATTAAGCTGGATTTTTTTAAACTGTGGTAATATGTGAAGTTAATCTTCCTCTTACGAAATATGGACATAATTTTACTCTACGATCAATGGCATCAAATGAACGCCCTCCATTGTTGTTCCAATATAAATCCTTAAGTGGGGACAGTACTATCTTTTGCTTAGAATACTAGTAAAAATAATCTATCCCAACGATACGCATAATTGTTTTAGTTCAGACATTAGACATAATAATACAATCATATTACAGGAGGTTTCAGCATTACTTTGTCTGATTGATTATTGGCATTTGTGAGAATATTGGCATCGATGGAGCAAGCTGCTCTTCCAAGTCGCTGAAAATTTCGCTAACTTCAGAAATTTGTAGTAAAAATGTGTCCCTCCCGCATCACTGCACTTCTTTTTTCTTTTTCTAGAGAAGTACTCGCTATTGTACTCAAAGTTGTCTCATTGCTGTCTCAATGTTATCCCAAAGTTACGCAGATTAGTAATAGAAATTTATAAAGTTGAAATTTTTGAAGCAAATAACGAGTATTAAAAATATCATTATCACATTAAATAAATGCCAAATGATGTACTTCTCAAAATGCAGACATCCCTATAGTTAAGTATTTTCGGTTTTTCAAAGGCTTATGAAAATTTACCCATAAACTAAAAATTCGATAACACAAAGTTGAAAAGAAGCCGAGATGCCTTCGGATGCCAGTGCAACAATAGTTCAAATAAGTGCCGAGAGATAGGAGAATATACGGACGGATTCGATAACGGTGATTGCGCACCAATTCGAAAAACATAGCATTGGCTGAAAATTCATAATCCGAAAATTACTCTCTGTCCCAACCCAGTCCCAAAATCATAAGCTTTCTACAGTAGTATCTACAAGAAACAAAAATATATTTAAAAAAATTTTTAAGAAATATATTTTAAATATTGATGAAAAACCCTTGTTAAAATCTGTAATATAATCTGAAGTATCTTATTAACTGAATTATATTAATATAATTTGTGATGTGTTTAATTAAAACTAAGGGTGAATATTTTTTAAAGTTTGAAATATTTGTAATGCACATTGTGTCCAACTTCCGTATAATTTTTTTTTTACTTATTTTTTATGTTTACCTTTCCATTTTTTCCTCTTGTAATCTCTAATGATATAATATTTATTCAGTATATTTGTCAAAGTTTTATTCTTCCGTTGTCTGACCCCTGGGCCCCTTGATAACCAATATGTCTTGTTTGTTTAAAATGACCTGAATTGTAATTTTTTAATTAGAAGTAAATGTGAATAATTTAAATAAATTTTTAAAACGAAAAAAAACTACCAATATTAATAGGTTTCTTGATTTAAAATCTGTACTAATACAAGTACAGGGAGGGTCAGTGTTTACTGATATTACGGAAAACAATTATTCGATTTTGAAAAGACCACGTAAACGCGTAGTTTGTAGTGGGAATACAATTTTAAAGTCTAGTTTTTTTCATAAACTCTCTTTAAAAAAATGAATTATAACTATAAAAAAATTCGATTTTTTTTTTCTGGAAGTATTTTTAAAACTATCAAAACTAAACTATATATAAAAAAAATGCATTTTTTTTTCAATTGTCGTAAAAGTCAAATTTTGATGGCCTTAAAGTATCCGACTACGCTTAAAATGTCAATTTCGATAAAAATTGTCATTTTTTTAAAAAAAAATCTAGTTTTAATGCCCATATATTCTAGTTTTTAAAACAGTCATTGTTTTAAAGTGAACCCATTTTACAACGGAAATTTTGTTAATTTCAATACATTGCAATGCGGGAGTTTCACGTGATGTAGTAACATGAATTCCCTACTTGTAGTTTCGATTTCTTCACTTTAGCAGACAAGCCTGTGGTTTGGTCGCTCCGCTCGCTCATTCCACTCAACTTTGTATTGTATTTTAACGAGATAATTTAGCTGTGTATTTTCATCGTTTATTTTTAACAATGCAAAGTTTAAGTAAAAGACCCTTTGTTAGTAAATTTCGGCTTATTACATATTTATTCATATGCAGAAAAACTAGGTGAAATTGTCTTTTTCTATATATCGTTTGATATTTCCTCTTGTTTGAAAAAAACATTTTGGATCAAAATGATCGGAGCACAACTTTGAATATTTCGTAGGAACGAAGTTTTCTCGTTTTATTCTAGCTAGCCATGCTTTCATCAGATTAGAATCAGAATGAGGGAAACTGTGAAAAGAAACTCTTCTTGCAATACAATCCGCTTTCGAAACAGTATTAGAGCAACCGAATGCACTACACGAAATCACCATGTTAGTATTTTAAAAAGAAAAATCTTAAAAAGTATATTGCAGCAGCTGTACTTCCATACTAATTCTACGGAACTTTTTCGGCGTCTAGAATACGTCTCCATGTTCCGTTGGAACAGCGGTCTTCTTCTTGGCGTGAAACTCCCCCATTGCATACTTTCTACTAAAATAATAATTTTATTTGCAATTGCATATAAACATCATACTTTTAGTATAGTTTAACCATAAACGTAACCTTTAATTGCTTTTTCTGAAAGATGAACATTTTGCCATGTGTCGTGCACGAAAAACCTGATTTCTCAAAAAGTCTTTGGTTAGGGCGCTCTAACCATACGCTCGCTTGTGATACAAAAATACCTTGTGCCGCCCCCCTGCCAAGTGTGAGTTTATTGTGAATTTTAATGCTTCAGTGTGTGTAAAAGAGAGTTGAAGGGGAATGTTGTTGTCTTTTTCAGGACGCAGCAGTTCATTCTGATGAGCTCCATCTACGCCCAGCTGCTCGTGGTCATCTGCGTGGTTTTCTTCACTTCGGAGATCGTCACTCCGAGGGTGCCGCTCTTCTACTTTGAGGTGGGTGCGACTCTGACTAAATGGCCGCTGTGACATCCCACTCTTTACAGGGTTTACATAAGTCAGTCAATTAACCCTCTATTTTCCAAATAGGACCTAGCAGTAATTTTTTTAATTTTTTCAAAAAAAAATTTATTTTGTAGAGCTTTTAAATTATACAATTTTTTTTTGCAAATTTACAATTCATGTACGATTTTTTAAAAATTATTTTTGTAAATCATGCTGTATAAAAAGTCACTAGATGGCAGAAAGCTGACTGTAAGCATTATTTTAACTACTAGAGCCCAAAAATGAGGTGCACATTAGAGTGTGCATGGGAAACTGATGATGTTAACTTACCCAAACTCGTTTACTGATTTATTAAAACGAGTTTAGAGAATATATTTCCTTAATGTTAACTAATTGGAGTCACATTGTATTTTACTCTCTTTGTCTGATGTCGTTAATGGTAGAGTCGAACATAATGTAGTGTCAAATATAGTAACATCATTTTTAGCCCAATTCGCGTATGTCCTATCGACTTGAAACTTGTCCTACTTACTTTAACTACGGTGACCGAATTTGAACGACTTCATTAGTGACCTTAAAGTCTCATTTAAGAGGGTTACACTGTTTTGTTGCTGGTTTAATATAATCAGAGCAATTAATTTGCAGAAAAAAAATCATCAGATTTATGTGGATATATTTTCAATTTACAATATTTTGCATACAAAAATACTTGTTGTTACTAGTGAGAGATTTTATTTTACGCCGACGCTCTTGGTAAATCGCTCTCACGAGGTCCAGTTTGTATACTGTTCATTGGTACTGCCCTACCGTAACGTATTGCAACACAACAGCATCCCTAAAAATTCACTCACATAAAAAATATATTGATTTGTTAGAACGATTTCAACATAGGGCTACGAAATGGATTGAGGGTACTTCGAGAATGAACTATAGCGACTGGCTTAGAACTCTAAACATGTATTCACTCGAGGAGAGGAGAACTAAAATATACCTAATTCAAATATTTAAATTTATGAAATCGGGTGACGTTGCAGGCATGAAATTTAATGCAACCAATGGGTATAGAGGTCATGGATACAAGTTATGCAAAAGACTATTTAGGCCCATTCTACACGAACGAGGTAAACGCGCGCGAGCCATTGCAGATGGCTCTGTAATTGGAGCATGCAAACCACGTGGTTTGTACCCACGAATCGCAGAGCCACTACAAAATCTCGCGGACGTTTATCACGTCCGTGTAAATTGGTCCTTAATCGAGAATGTAGAAGGTATTTTTTTTGTCGTATAGTAATAGATAAATGTAACAGTTTGCCTCATAAGGTGGTTCATTCGTTAAGAGTAGTATATAGTTTTAAAAAGACAACTGGATCAGCCTTGGAGGATTGTTAAGGATCAACCTCGCTGGGCTTAGACCCTGCAGTGGGTCGTCAAAATTTGTAATGTGTATTTCTACAATCAAACGCCTTCGTTGCTTTCGACAGGGCTTCTACGTGTTCCTGTACTCCGTGAGCCTGCTGTTTCTCCTGTACGTGTACACATACCTCCTCCGCGAGCCCGCCACCCGGCCCCCGAGGAAGCTGAACATCCTCGGGGGGCTGAAGCTGAAGATGGGGGAGAAGCAGCCGCCTCCGCCCTCCTCCCAGCAGGGGAAGGACGCGGAGGCGGGCGCGTCCTCCAGTCAGCGCGCCAAGAAGCACAGGATTTCCGAGAACGACAGGAGCCACGGCAGTCTCTTCCTCAGGATTGGAGCCATAGGTGAGAGTCGACAATGAACTTCTTGTGTGTGTGTGTGAATGATATTCCAGTATTAGGCCAACCCGCGCACGTGCAATAAGCGAAGAGTATGCAACTTTTAACCATCTGAGTGACTAAAAAATCACTCAGCAACTGCTCGGCGATTTTTTTAATGGCATTGGCCGTCACGTTTCAGATTTCGATATCGCCAAAGTGAAGATGAAAAATCATCAAAGTAAAGATGAAATATAGCCAAACTCGTATAATCACAATTCATCAAAAAATCGCCAAATTGTCAATTATTTGCCAAAAGGTTGCTATTGCGGTATCGAGCGAAAGGATATTTTGTCCGACAGTTGCCAGTGCGCGGCTAGCCTTATATCGTCGGCTTATTTCACAGACCACGTAATGCCAAATGATCAAATGATCCGATACGTTGGGCACCTACTTATCTTTTTTCGCTGAACGCATTGGTTGCTTCTTTTTTTTAACGATGAATGAAGTCCTTTTCCATAGGAATCATAAAACACATGACTCTTTAAGCCGATTCCTTACGTACAATCTATGCTCAGATATAAATATCCCTTCTTGTTTTTAAACAATTCTATTTTTAGAAGTAAATCGCTTGAATTTCTCCACCAAGCAGTTTTTGCTACGGTAGCTGAATCTTAGCCATAAGACAAACGTGGTTTGTGAATAAAGCCGACTCTATGTTGCTTTATTGTAACATGTTTGTGTAGCATATGTTTCTGTAGATCATACGGGCAGCTTGGCCGCCAAGTGATATAATTCTGAAAACACAATTTCCAGATTAAAACGTTGAAAGTTGCAACTCGTCTTGGCTATAATAAGTGGAATGACATTTAACTCATAATTGGGCTACTTATTGAATTTGGAGCCACCCCACTTCACCAAATGATACGTCCTTGCTTTCCTAATAAGGGAAACAATTTTAGTTCATTTTCGGATTTTTGTTACTTACACCCTTTGGCGTCCATGCCACCCATATGTTATTGTCATATGTTTCTGTAGATAATATATTACTGTAGCACGTCTCAGTAGTATCATCATAGGCGTAAAGTTATCAAAATTATTGGGGGGGCTCAAAATTATAACTTTCAAATAAAGGTATTTCAGCAATTTTTGGGGGGTGCTAAATTGTTTTAAAATGTTCAAAACGGGCCGCAACATCGTTTAACCTCAAGGCAGGCCTGTAGCTGAAAATATTTCCTGGTGCCTAAAAATATTTTCAGAATGTGCATAGGCAAAAGAAAGAAAATAGTTTTGTTATTTATTTTCAATACATCTTGCATTATAAAACTATGTATAAAATTCTGTGCCATATCAATCAGCTTAAAAAAATGTCCTTCTAGTGCAATACAATTTCCCTTTTTTTAATTGATAGTTTTACAAAACAGAAAATGTTTTGTAAATTTCTTTTTAACGTATAATGATGTTTTGATATTGAATAATAAGTGTTAAATAAAAACTTATATTGGGAAGCACCCCAAAAGCTTCCAAAATTACCGGGAGGAGGTAAATTTGTCCGGATGGTGCCAGGGGTTGTCCATATATTGCCTAACGCACATGTAGGAAAAGAGATTTTCTGTCCTGCATGAATTTATGTTGTATTATAGGTTCTTTCCCCAAAAAATATAATTTATGCTACAACTGAACTTAAGTAAGAAATTATACTAATTACTCTATCGTGTGTGAACCAGTAGTTTGACACATATTGTTCTTTACATACCAAAGCATTTGAGTGCGAGGTGTCATAATCGACTGCTCCAAGGTTTGCCTATAAGCACCATAATTGACTTCTCGAACGGAGTACCAACTGCTATCCTGTTTAGTCGAAATTCGTAGATCACAATTGCCCGGTGCCATAAATCGACGTTAGGAGCATGTGACATTATCACACGATACTTCCGTGTGCTTAAAATTGTTTATGTTACTGCGTATGACAATACTTACGTGGTCGAAAATGTTAGTGCAGCCGAAATCATGTGAATCCCCCCCCCCCCCCCCCCCATTTTCCACAACCATACATGAACGGAAATTCTTTATTATTTACTACTGAAATCAAAGTTTCATTTAAATTTTTACGAAATCATTACATACGAAAAAAAAAAAAACACTTACTTATTTTTTGAAAATTAAAGCAATCGTCCTTTCTTTTAAACATACGAATCGGTCAATTTTAATATTAACTTAAATAACAAAACAACAGCACACAATAAATTTATGACGAAAACTATTTCCGTTTGGAGAGTTTCTCGGTTCTCCCACCCATCCCCGCGATTCATGCACGAGCCAATCAGTTTATCGAATACCAAGTGCAGCCCGAGTTGATAAAATCCTTTTTGGTTGTGTTTGTGTCGACACAACCCTCATTTTAGCGTATAGGGGAAGTCATGCTACGTAAGGTTACCATGGCAACGATGCAGCCAATTTCGAATTTCACTTTTTGGCTGCAGTTTCGATTGAATGAAGCTTTTCCCCTCCTGAATTGTGGATTACGGCAATATCGGAGATTTTGTTTACTTACCGCAGAAATTTCATTTTCAATTCTAATCTTCATTTAAGAAAATTAGGAAAATATCTGAGTTTTAAAATAAACTAATAAATTTAGGTACAACCCGGCTGTACTTGCTGTAGTCCACAAGCCGCCGTTGCTTACAGGAAGAAAATCATGGCCTTGGCGCAAATTTTGAGAATCGCGATAAAAGTAAAACTATTGCGACATAAAATAATCGAAACAAGGGACACCATAACTTAGGAATTAAACATAAATCCATGCAGGACAAAAATCTCTTTCCCTACATGCGTATTCTGCAATATATGAACGAACCCTCATACGATTCTGCCAAATTTTCCTACATTCAAAATTATCACATATAAATGATTTTATAAGATTGGTTAACTTTATCTATGATTTACAATTTTATGAAATAAATGTTTTAAATATGTTTTTGATTCAAAAATATACATTATTCACATTAGTTTTAACATTTTTTTGACCAAATAATTTAAAATAAATTTTAAATAGTAGCTTTGTTTCTTCAAAATAGTACGTTTAATGCATAGAATTCTCAAGAACCATTTCAAATTGCTAGCTGTTAATTTTTTCTCTCTTCCTTCATCATTGCAGCTATAAAACGAGTTTTAACCGAAATTTAGACAAAAAAAATTTTATCCAATTAAATGTATCACACAAAATAACTCTAAAAATATTATTCGAATTTCTCCTAGAGTGAGAGCGCCATTTCAAAATAGTCCGCGGTTTTATTTTGTCGATCACTTTAAACGTTTACAAGATCATTGAATGCAAAATATAATTAAAGTACTTTAATTAATGTTAAAAATTGTTTACAAAATTTACACTTCGTTTAATTAACTTTCGATAATTTGATTTTCTGTTAAATAATACAATACTTTCAATACAGAAATACTTTTTACTTTTAAAACATTTTTGACATTTTTTTAAAAATATTCTTCACGCATTATTATATACCACAAAGATTTCTTTAGTTAAAATATAAAATGACGTAATGAAGAAAGGATTTTTCCTGGGACAAAACAATTAACATATAGGAGTCTATATGATTAAACAATGTTACAATATATAAAAGTTTGAAAAAGTTAATTTCTTCAATTACCACCAACTATTAGCATTAAAAACTACAATATAAATGAAAAGATTCTTACTTGTAAGTTTGTTTTCAACCCGTAAGTTGTGAACTTTTCTTCTCATTTACATTTTTCACCTCTCAAATATATACGCTTAACAAAATTATACAAGCGCAAGGGCACTTTAGACTATAACTATAACTTATCAGCTCATAGAATTACTTTGCCATCATCCTTGAAAACCTGCAACCCAAATGCGGTGGGGGGGGGGGGGGGGGGGCACTTGCTGCCTTATTATGATTGTCACATTCCTTTACTTGTTGATGGCTCGAGTCTTCGGGGGACTGGGTTTCGTCGTAGCCGGTACGTCCTGCTTCAGTGTTAGGAACCCTCAGGACAAGACCTGGAGGGCTTTGGTCGAGGTCTGCACACCTGCACACAATCCATTTACGCCTTGCTCTGGTTATCGCAGCGGGTGTTAAATTAACTGGGAACAGGCGTTTGTTTGTGTGAAGAACTCTCGCTCACTCAATGTACATTTCATGGAACGTGGTGTGTTCCTGAAAGTCGGCGTATTTTGTTGCTCTTTTGAAAAGGATATATGTGGAAAAAATTTCTGCTGAATGCCTTTCGACTAAGCCCTACTGATAGGTCCCCAGCAGACAGGGTAGGGGAAGGACACTAGGGGGGGGGGAGAGAAGAGGCGAGACGCCACCCCAAAACAACTGCCCAACAGCTGGAAGGGGGGGGGAGATGCTAGAGGTCTTTGTCGAATAAATGCTTTAGTTGATGGAGATTACCATAGTTGCTAAATGTTCCTTACATCTTGAATAAATAATAAAGAAAATTTAAATAAAAATAGAGGGAATTTTTTTTTTGCATAATGTAAATAAAAACTTCGAAATTATTGGGGGGGCTCAGCCGCGTTTTCAAAATATTGGGGGGGGCTCGGGCCCATGGGCCCAATACAAGTTTACGCCTATGAGTATCATATGTTACTATGTGGCTTTATGTATGTCTCTATAGATCATATTTTACTATGGTATCATATGCTTCTGTAGTATCATAATTTTCTGTACTGTCATATTACTGTTGTATCATGTGTCACTATAGTATCGCTTCATATGTTACAGTATTATCACATATCATATATCACCATCATATGTCAATGTATAATACCTTATGTTAATGTAGCACACTATTTAACTGTAGCCGTAATCCCATAAAACTGTAATACTGGTGGTCATCTGAAGGTTATAGGAACCACTTTCGTACTGTAAAGGCTGCTCAATCTTATCATTTTTGCAACATATATTATGAAGGTATATGCACCTGTATGATTTCATATAAAAACAAAGCCATCCATAACAAATTTAGCGCGGCATGTATGGAGATTTATCTAATTTTCTAGATATTTGGAGCCTCAATCTAAGAAAAATAATAGATATTGTTGTTCAACGAAATAGCTTCTTTTGTCATTATGAATTTATTTTATTGTCAATACTCATATATAACAGAAAGCATATTTGGTCTTTAGCAATACGAAGACTAATTTGTGCTAGAAATTAAAACGGTGAATCATCACAAGTAACAGTTTTTCCAAGTACCAAAAATACACTTTAAACCAAAGGATTATTTTGAACTTATCAATAACTTTTAAACCATCTCTTTTGACGAATGCGCCAAGGGAAGAAATTGAGACCATGGTAAAGATTTGAAAAGCGGAGGAATGGTCAAAATATTTATGCCATACCCAACTGTTGAAAGATGCATTTGCCTAGTGTCTGAGGAGTCGGAAAGTGTAGGTGGAGATGAAAAAAGACACGACTTCATATTGAATAGGATACAATCAAGAAGCCAAAACAAATATTTTAATATCTAAAAGGATTACAACCTTTAGAAAAGTGTAAATATTTAAACTAATAGATGACAAAATCCCTTATGTAAGTTAACTTGTTATAAGTTTAATGATGTATTGTTTTGATTTTTAAGTTTATACTTCATGTATTATTATAAAATTATTATTATTTAAAAGTTTATAATGTAATACCTAAATACTTTGCCAAATTTATAAAAAAATTTCATTAATTTACAATGTTTAATAAATTTTCATAAAAAATTCAATTCATGTATTATTATAAAATTATTATTATTTAGAAGTTTATAATGTAATACCTAAATACTCTGCCAAATTTATAAACATTTTTCATTAATTTACAATGTTTAATACATTTTCATAAAAAATTCAATTATTAACTCATTTTGGGGCGGTTCGGCCACCAGAAGATAAGAATGGATTTCAATAAAAAAAATTATATAAACTGTATGTAGCTTTTCGATTCACTCTACAATAGAACCAAATAAATATCATACGAGTTAAACCCCTTTCTTCATAGAAATTATGAGTAATACTTGAATTGTGGTTTCAGCCTTCGGCCTTGGGACGATGGTGTACAACGGCCTGGAGTTCGGCTCCTTCTTCGAGATCCCCTCCTCGTCCCCGTGCTACTCCATCCTGCTCGGCATCAACCCCGTGCTGCAGATGATGTTCACTTTCGCCCAGATGTACTTCATATTCGCCAACGCCAGGGTGAGTGTGTCTCGACTAACACAGAGAGAATATAGTGAAAACTGAGGGCATTCTTAATTGCTGATTGGACTCCGACGAGTGTAACACGCTGTGTCTCTTCTCTCTTCCCCAAACAGCTGAACATCCACAAGTTCAAGGTGCTCGCGAGGTTCGGGCTGATGCACGTGGTGGCCACCAACATCTGCGTGTGGATACGGACTGTGGGGAAGGAAACTCTTCAAGAGATCGTGAAGCACCACCTCTCTCAAGAGAGGGGGCACCCGAGCAGCCTCGAAGAGCTCATCCTGCCCTTCAGGGGTACGCTGCACCCCTACTACTCTCTCTCTCTCTCCCATATCTCACCCCTCTCTCCTTCTCTCTCTCTCTATATATATAGGTGTATGTATGTATAGTTATAGTTGCCAAAGCAAAATTGTAATATTTAAAAAGTTAACTCAAGTTTCAAAATATCTCGCTAAAAACTCGTTTGTGCAAATTGGGGACCCAAATTTAGGTTCGTTTGGTTCATAAAAATTCCTTGAACTATCCCTGCACTCTCTCTATATATGTAATGGGTTTCTTTAGTTACCACCTTATTTTTACCTTTTTACAAGGTTAAAAGGGGGTGGTAATTAAGGAAATTTCGGTAACAGAACAGTTGCCCTGGATACGGGATATTTCTTAAAAGTGTTAAGGTGGGGAGGAATTTTCGCTTTGGGAGGAAGGAAAAAGTGGTCTCAAAACATTGTAGAAAGATGACTTGCCTTACAATAAGAGGCGTGTAACTGTCTGACCGTGGGATCGTTAACAATCCTTTCTCAAAGCACGCACATTCGGGGTAGGGCCATTTATGTGTAAAAATGTGCACAACCGAAGACGATCTCTTAAAACCTTTAGCGAAACGTCACCTGTCCAAACAAGTGTAGTTAATTATCTGTTATGCCGCAAACAACTTACATCAGACCACACGTATTTTAAATAAAATTCTCAATACTCTATGGAACACATGTTGCCCCAGCCCACACGTAAAAGTTAAACCACCCCTTTAAAGTCAAAATTTAATTGAGACCTAAATGTTTCCGTTCAACATTTTCTATAAAATCCCTGTTTCTCAGTTCACAATCATTTTTTAAATTCACGCTTTCACTTCGTTATGCAAGTTATTTAGTGAGTTTTAACTGACGATAGAGTTAACTGACGTAAATTTTTGGCGTTAAAACAACTACGCCCACACCGAATTCTTGAAGGGACTCTCCCGCGGATTTCATTTAGGGACATTTCAAGTTCAACAACACTTTACATTTCCTTTGAAATCCGTCGACTAATCAGCTTGTGTCCTGATACTCAATATATTTGTGTAAAAATCCCTGGAGCATTTTAATTTATTTTGATAACTTTTTTTTTAAGTTGACTTTCTGGGACTAACTCCTAGCTCTACATAAATAAATAAAATTTAAACGTATTATAGAGTTTTATGCATTAAATGGTTATTATGAAAATATATATTTCTTTCCACGCAGAAAACTACATAAAGAACAACAGCAACCCTTGCCAGAAACAGGATATCATGGGGTCGATCGTGTCTGACTCCTCCCCGTTTCTGTTCCCCTTCATCGTCGAGTACAGCCTGATCGGGGCAGCCGTCCTCTACGTCATGTGGAAGAACATCGGCAAGGACCCCGTCTTCCACGGCAGGACTGAGTGCGGCGACGACGGCCTGTCCCGCGCTTCCAGCGTCCAGACCCTGCCCAAGATGAACTGCGCCGGATCCAGCAAGGGCCTCTTCTTCGGCCTCCTGATCCTGGTCATAGCCACCATCTGCCTGATCGTGTTCTTTGTCCTGATCGAGAACGAGCACTACAGTCTTCTGGCCATCTTTCTTTCCGATGTCTCTCACAGCGCTATCATGGTCATGACCATTTTCACCATCGTGCTCGGGTTCTTCCGCATCAAGAGGCTGAGATTCCAGGCGGACCGGACCGACCACCTGCGCGACATTCTTCTGACTGTCGCTGCGTACGGGCTGTACGTGTATGCCATGTTCGGCATCATCGCTGGGACGCTGTCCCCGAAAGACTACGTTCCCAACTTGCTGGTCATGGTGACCAGCTGCCTGACCATCGTGCAGGTGACGCTTCAGTCGCTGTTCGTGGCCGAGATCACCTGCCGGACCACCTACCTGCCGGAGCACGACCAGACCAAACCGGGGAGGCAGGTGGTGGCTTTCCTGATGATGGGGAACCTCACCTTGTGGATCATCTACACGTTCGAGATGCAGAAGGCCGAGGCCAGCCCCGTACAGCTCGGCTTCTACGGGTTCATGGCGTGGACCGTGATCGTGAGGGCCACGCTGCCATTGAGCATCTTCTACAGATTCCACTCGTCCATCACCTTCGCCGAAGTGTGGAAGAACTCCTACAAGAATGTATCGGCGTAGAATTGCGGACTTATTTATGTTATTATTTGAGGAGAAATTAAGATACTGCTTGTTATACGTCTCATAGAAAGGTCGCAATTTTATCTATGTCTCTAAGTTGCTTGATTTAGAATGTTTCTTGGCCGTTTCAATTATGTGGCTATTGAAGTGTGGAAGAACTCTTACAAGAATGTGTCGGCGTGGACTTGCGGACTTATGTTATAATTTGAGGAGGGATTAAGGCGCTGTTTGTTAAATGTCTCATAGAAAGGTTATAATTTTTATCTATTTCTAAGTTGCTGTATTTAGAATGTTTCTTGGTCGTTTCAGTTCTGTGTCTATTGAAGTGAGGAAAAACACTTTCAAGTATGTGTCGGCGAAGATTTGCAACTTATGTATGTTTCATAGAAATATACAGGCCATCCTTTTGCAATTTTATCTCATTCTCTACCGTTAGCTGATGTAGAATGTTTCTTGGTCGTTTCGAGACTAGAAGAACTCCAACAAGAATGTATCGGCGTAGACATATGGACTTATTTCTTATTAATAATTATATTTGAGAAGATATTAAGAAATTGCTTATAGAAGATTATCTCATAGAAGGATTTCAATTTTATTTATTTGACTGCCTTAAAATATTCCTTAGACGTTTTAGTTCTGTGTCTATTGATTCAAGGTTTAGACTGTAATTGCAGACTTCCTTGGTATGTCGGAGAAAAAGTTCTTACAAGAATATTTTGACATAAACTTAAAAACTTATTTCTTATTTATATTATTATTTTAGATGAAAATAAGTCGCTGCTTATATATGTCTTATAGAATAATTACAATTTTATCTCTTTCTCTAAGTTTAGCTAATTTAGAATGTTCCTTGACTGTTTTATTTTGGTGGTGTCGATTGATTAAAGGTATAGATAGTAATCGCAAAGACTTATCTGGTATGTGTCGAAAGAAGAATTCTTACAAGAATGTGTTTGCATAGACGTGTAAACCTATTTTCTCTGGGCGCTAATTTATATTTTTATTCGATAAGAGACTAATGCACTGCATAATGTTGTTGCATAGAATCATATACGCCATCTTGTTGCGATTTTATCTCTTTCATCACGTTTAGTCGATTTATAATGGTTTTGGCTGTGATCCTTGGCTATTATTTCATTGTTTAGACCGTAATCGGAAAGACAGACGGTTTTTTAATTACTTCATGAATGTGTAGCCCCAGAATTAAATTTTTTCCTATTACTTATTAATTATAACTATTGCTTTTAAAGAAACGAGATAAAAATTGACTTTTTTTTTATCGTAAAACATTAGGTTCTATAATATTTCTCACAAACATTTAGAAAAAGGGAAAATTCTGTAATTTTATGTGGTAGTTGTAGTTTCCTTTTCTGGCCTACTAGTTCATTTTTAGAATGCTATCAATGTTTATATAATTCGCCTTTGTTCTAGTTCTCTGACGTTTTTCAATCATCTTCAGTGAAAATGGTAACTATAAATATGTATTGTTGTTAATTAGAAACACTGCATAATTGGTACTACTGCATATTTCAGACGAGCGGGATTTGTACTTTTTACACTTAGAGCATGAAAGGTTAACTGAACGTAGTTTTAATTCTCTCATGCACGTTTGAAATAGCCAATATGAATGTTTGCCATTGCAACTTTGCGACCACTTATATGGGATTTCTCTTATATGCTTCATTGTAGAATTCTTAAATTACCAAATGGAGTGCGACGAAAGTCAAACGAATAATCCTTGCAGTTTGTTTATAGGATGGGTTCGTGTGTGGTTTAGACCTCTGCTGTTCTCAAAGACTATTATGACTTTTAGTTTCCATAATCTTCGATAAACTTTATTGCAATTTAAATTTATTTATTTTTTAAGTTTTCTGCTCGTTGGTTAATAAGGCCAAAGTTATGAACAGAAAACATTTTTATTCTTATTCTATAATAGTATAATATTTTGATTTAAGATTGCCAGTGTAACCATACTTTTGCTCTGCGTTTTTCTAAAACATATTTTTTTATCAATGCGAAATAACTAAATATAACCTACATTTTATTCAAAAAATTTCAATAGGTTCGAATAAAATGGTGTAGCAATTATATTTGTATCTTTGCATGTGTTGCGAAACTACTGCCATCATTTCAAACACGTTACTTGTAGGCGTCACAATATAACTTAAATTTATTATTTAGATTTAACTTGCAAACTTTTGGTTAAAATAAGTTTATTGTGTTCAATTATTTTTTTGCAGAAAATCTCCGATTAAAATCGTATGGCTGTATAAAGCCATGCTATTTTATGCAATTGTTACGAATATACTAAACTACTGTCGCATACTGGTAATGCACTGATAGTTTTTGCAGTAAATGTTATCATTAAATTTTTATAATAACACTATATGCCCAACACAATTACCTATAAATTCTAATTAAAACTACTTGTCACCATTCTATTTTAACCTCGGGCAAACTTTGTTCTTTCAAATATATAGTAAAGACATGATTTAAATTAAATCCAGGAAAAAAAATTAACTACAATTATTATATTAAAGTAAATTTTAAATACTATTATCCTAAGAGTTCTTATTGAATAAACCAAAATTATTCGGAATTTTATAAATATTTTTATAAAAGTCTGGTATTGAGATTTTATTTAAACGTTTTATTTAAATGACACTCTGATAATGAACTGAAATGTTCTGCAAACCAAAAAAAAAAAGGATGCTAGATTATAATGGATTGAAAAACAGTAATTTTAGTAAGAGGGCACTACTTATATTTCACTTTCTGTTATACAAATGCTAGTCAGCAATTGTTTCGAATCAATAAGAATTGTACTCTGAACACAAACGCTATTTGCATGGTGCACACGAGTTGTTAGCGCTTGATTATTGTTATATTCGTGTTTGTACATTTGAGATTCTTTTAATAAAGTTGCTATGTCCTAGATGGATTTTTTGTCAGTTGTCAATCTTTTGTTACATTATATAGATAATAGTGATTTGGTAATCGGATAATTGTCAGATTCAATCCTTTCGTGCGCCAAAAACAATCCGACGTATAGGTTGGTCCAATAACGTCGCACTAGAGCTGCACAGTGGGATTTTGGAGACGGTTTGGTGATGGAAAACCCACGAACACTGACTCGTATATTTAAACCATGATCAGATGACGAGGTCCAACATCTAAGCTGGCCTCAATAGAGGTCAGAACATTGGACTACGATCAGATTTAACGTGCACGAGTTGGTATACACGCGGTGGAAATTAAAGATAATTTCAGACGACTTTTGTAATTTAATAGCAAATTTGGCAACCCACTGATCACGAGATCACCATATAACTTTTTTCAAGTTCTCATGCCGATTCGAACTCGCAATTCTCAAATTGCTAGCCGGATGTTGTATCTTGACTCGGGGCCTCCTACCTCTCCGCCGTATAAGAAACTGGTGCACATTAAATCGGTCGTAAATCAATGACTTCAAGCTTACGTCAGGTTGCGTGGGGTGCCAGAGTAGAGTTAAAATCTCGAATGCCAGTTAAAAGAAATTTATTTATTGCTGCAACATTACAGAAAAATTGGTCCAAACGTCCTGACGCAGGTCATGATCGGAAGTTGGAAAGCTAGCTGATGTGGATTGGTTGGTTTGTTAATTAACGTCGGACTAGAGCTGCACAGGGGGGTATTGGCTTAGCGACGGTTCGGGGTCAATCTCGAAGGAAAGACCCGGGAGCACATACACATTCACACACACATTCATACATGCACCTCGTTATTTTAGAACCATGGTCAGATGACGAGGAACACCTGAACTGGTACCCAACGCCTTCAATAGACGTTGGACACCGATCAGATTTATCGTGCACCAGTCCCGTATACACGCCGTCATTTGTTGTGGATGTTCTAGACGACATTCTAGTATCTTGGTAGCGAAGCTGGCAACCCTCCGATCGCAATATCACTACTTTTTATTATTCTTTAGTCTAGTCCATCGCAAGGTTTTGAACCGGGGACCCTTGGATCCCCAGCTGACGACTAATCCACTTGGCCACGGAGGCCTCAACAAATCATTCGAGATAGACACCGAACCTTCACCATTAGCCCACTTTGCACCTCAAGTGCGGCGTTATTAACCAATCGCACGAAACAATTATATAATAATAATTATATTATCGCATTAAACAAGTTCAACGGTTGGCCTTACTGAGACTCAAACCAAAAACATTCCTATCCTGAATCCACCAGACTATCAAAGCCTTTTTTAAATTGATTTTCTGTTCTGATTGTTATTCTCTTCGCTACAAAAATACTAGAAAGTCGTCCAGAATATCCAACAAATTATACTGGCGTGTATACGGGACTGGTGCACGATAAATCTGATCGGGGTCCAAAGTCCCGACGTCTATTGAAGGCGTTGGGTGCCAGTTCAGGTGTTTCCACGTCATCTGACCATGGTTCTAAAATAACGAGGTGCATGTATGAATGTTGTATGAATGTGTATGTGTTCCCGGGTCTTTCCTTTGAGATTGACCCCGAACCGTCGCCAATAGCCCACTGTGCAGCTCTAGTGCGACGTTATTTAACAAAAACCAAACCAAAAAAAAATTAACAAAACCAAACCGATTGTTATTCTGTAAGTTTGTTTAAAAGAACTGGAATGAAATCATTGGCATTTAATTTTCATTGTTACCAGTAGACCATTTAAGAATTTCAAATATTTTATAGACGCGGGACGCTTACTAGACGGATTTTTAGCGTGTATATAAAGGTAAATTGTGTTTTATTTGCATCTGAAGTACAACGTTTTTTTTTTTTTTTAAAGTGGATATGAATTATGCTTAACATGTTTGCTAAATTAGAAATGTCTTTAATTTTGATATTTTTGTTTGCCTGATTTTGTGAAAAAACGGGTTTATATAAGATGTTTACTCCCACTTTTTGACACTTTGTGACTAAACTTGTCTTTATACATAGGAAATCAATAGAACATACATGTTTAGTTCAATGTTAGCCAGTACAAAAAGAATTACATTAACTTTTATTTAAAAGCTATTCAATATAAAGTCTTCTAATGAAGAAATTATTGAAACAATTTCACCCGTTTTTCAATATCCCATTTTGTATCTCTAGTCTGACGTTTTTTCAACCAACCAACCAAAATTTTTAATGTTTAAACTAAAATTATTTTATTTTGTATACAAAATGTTTTGTACATTCAATTCAGGTAAGATGGCTGCAATCTTCTAATATCTCCCGTCAAACAAATTTAATTGCTGTGTGCTTCCAATGGGAATGAATTTTTCAATACAATTTTTCAAACCTTTTGTAAAGATTCGAATTTAAATACCCTTTCATTATAAGTTTCATATTTTACCTTCCTAACTAAGTTTTTTAGTTCTTAATACACAATTTAAATTTTTTTTAGGAATACAAAAATTAGAATGTCTATCGAATTAGTTTTCTCTCTTACGGAAGCTGTGTATGGTTATATGATGAGAGCCGTAAATTACCTGAGGATTCAGAAAGTAAGAAAACACCTTATTTTTACTCGTAACTTGTAAGGGCAAATGAGGCGTTGCGGAAACGAATTGTGGAATTCAACATTGTGGCAATTATTTTTCAGCTTCTTAAGACGTCTTTCGTACTTCTGAAACGTATAAAAATAAGGATGAAAATGGCTTTTTTAGTTCGCTATAGTTCCAAACAATACAAACGAACTTTTCTCGAAAACATTGTTGAATTCGTACTTCGTATCCGCAGCCACTCGTGTCTAAATGAATTTTCCAATATAAAATGTCAAACAGTGGCGGTCGGAAAGGTAGATCTTATTTGTAATGCTATGACCCAGCAATCTTGCTATATATTTGCGATACAATATACATGATGCAATTCCTACTTTATTTTCATAAGCCAATGCGCATGCAATTCAGTATTGTATGTACCTGATCTGGAAAAGTTTCGAGTTGACCAATCGGAGAGTTTGTGGTTCGATACCCGTCTTAATAAAAGTTGTTTAACTCTCGGTCATTGCGAGTTTAATCCTCGTCTTCCGCCTAATACTCATTGGGTAGAGCTTGATGACATGTCAAATCTGTCTTAATGCAAAGTCTTCTCATTGTTTGTGTTATGAATATTTATGAAGTGGAACGGCAGCTCGTGTCATCCATAGCTCAAAACAACTAAGCTATGTTCCCGGGTATTTCCTTCGCGATACCTCCCGAACAGTTTCCAATAGTCGCTCTAGTGCTACTTTAATTCAACCAACTCATTGTTTATAGGTGAGATTTCGATCGATCGAAAATAACGTCGTAGTACAGCCACACTGCGAGTTTGGTTAAGGGCTCGGACAAGCGTCCGATGGGCGCGAGTTCGATTTCTTGCATGTGTAGCAATTTGGTAGTAGGGAGGGTATATCAAATTCGTTCCTTTCGCGATCAGACCTACCTACTGGTGAACGTTAAATCGGATCATGGTCCAATGTTCTGACGCCTATTGAGGTTGCGTCGGGTGGCAGCTCTGATGTTGACATCGTCATTTGATCACGATTCAAAATGACGAGGATATGTTCCCGGGTGTTTCATTCGAGATGGACCCGGACCATCGTCCATAGCCCACTACCAACTAACGTCGCCAATAGCTCTAGTGCGACGTTAGTTCAACCAAACACACTTTTGGCGACGATTCCGGATTTATATTCCAAAGGAAAGTGGCTCGGGTGTTGTTCTTACCATCTGACCATGGTTCAAAAATACGAGGCATCGTTCTGGGGTCTTTCTTTCGAGATAGGCCCGAACCGTCACCAATTTTCCACTGTGCAGCTCTAGTGCGACTTAATTAACCAAAACCGATCCGTCATCAATAGCAAAGTGCGCAGCCCTAGTGCGATGTTAATGACCAAACCGACCGACCTTCTGTAATGGTCCAAGCATAAGTAATTGCCACCCTAATATTTTAAGAATAAGGGAATCATGCGTAGATCGGAAGAACTCTGTGGATACTCTGCGTAGATCGGAAATTCGCGACTAAATTTTTTATCTTCCAGAAGATACCATCGGACCCTCTTCCACAAAGCAACAAAGACTCATCCACACTTCTCGCCAAACGAGTGGAGTCCGCCATGGAAAAGTGCATCGAACAGCGCCTCATCCTGGCCGAATACGCGGACCGGGCGTGCACAGAACGGACCGTGACACTCCAACTCTTCAACTCGGTGTACCGAAACGGACAACTCGCATCCGTCGGCAGACTGATGCGCGAAGTCCCGAGACTCGTGTGGAGCGTCGTCGTCATGATCCGCCATCATCTCGACTACCTCAAGGTCAATACGATCCTTGAGGAAGAGACGAAAATATTGGAGAGCTATCAGTTGGACAACAATCTGGAATCAAATTTTTGAATGCTACCAGTTGGAAGGCAATATGAAACCAAACTTTTAAAATATTTAAATGTCAAATTATTTTCCGATTTTTGACTATGTTGATTTGAATAGCAACAAATACTTTCAAATAAAATATTTTAACTTGTAAAAGACAATTGTAATTTTTTTAAATTCATAGACTTTATTGTATAGAAAAAACGATGTTGCAATAAAAGTTTAAAGAAATATATCGACATTTTTTTTTTTCATTGTCGGGAATAACATCGGTATGTTACCTCTAAAATGCAGAAATCAGATACTCTGAAATTAACTACGCCGATCCGCTAAAGTGCGAAAAATTGTTTTATTTCTCACTTTATAGTTAATATTTAAAGCACATTACCCTATTATAGAAATAGTGCTTTGTTTCTTCCCGATTAAAATGGGATTTGTTTAATTTAAACCCATGACCTCTCGTTCTATCACTCATATTAAAATCGAAACCCTCCCTTTGTATATAAAATAATTATATAAAAGTGTATAAAATAAATAAAATTGAACAGTTGAATCAAATCTTAACTAAACCTTCTCTCTTCCATCAAATTTCTTAATCTAGCTTCATAATTCATGCCTGAAAACCCTTAGACCATTTTAGTAGCCGTGATGAATTTTCTCTAACAATTCAATGTCTTTTTAAAGATATAGTGACCAAAAATTGCACAGCATACTTAAGATGCGACCTTACCAAACCTCTGTACAATGGCAAGATTATATATATTCTTAGATTTTGATGAAACACTTTTTCTGATGTACCCCAGTCAATGTGCAGCTCTAGTGCGACGTTAACCAAACCAATCAAAGAACAATAGATTGTTACTAATTATCGTTATTCTAAGAAAAGTCTATTGTTAAAAGTAATAAGAAAATAGCGTCATTTCCTACGAAATAAGTTTAATTTTCAGCCTTATCTGATCTGAATACTTGCTAATTTTAGCATTTTAATCGTGCTGTCTTTTTCGCATACAATAAAGCTTGTTCACTTTCCCGAAAGATGGCAGCACCACTAAAAAAAGAAGTCCCGACGTCTATTGCGTTGGGTGCCTTTAATCCTTCAATAGACCTGAACGATGTTTCCTCGTCCGTCATATGACCATGGTTCTAAAGTAACGAGGTGCATGTATGAATGAATGTGTGAATGTGTTCCCGGGTCTTTCCTTCGAGATAGGCCCCGAACCATCGCTAATAGCCCACTGTACAGCTCTAGTGCGACGAACAAACCAATCTAAAAAAAGAAAGCTGCGCGGGGCATTAAACACTGAGAAGGAATTGTTAAATGCTATCGTTTATAATAAATGTATCATATTCGTTTTTTAAATATCTCAAATAAATTCAAATAAGGAATATTTAACAGTTTGCACTCCAGGCAATTTTTTATATTTACGTTCTTTTTATGGAACAGTTACATTCCGTTCCTGTTCTTTCGCAAGAGGTATTCGTTAGCTTGTTTCTTTTACGTTTAGGATTGGTAATTATAATAATAAAAAAAGTTATGCGTTAAGCTGACATTAATCTACGTAACATTTATTTATAAACCTCCTTCCCTATCATTTATAAATATTTTTTCTACAGACTATTTTCAAAGAAAATTTTCTCAATGATATGTGTTGTAGTAAATGTCGAATGAACTCAAAGTCAATCATTTTTATTTTACTATGCCAATTTTAACGGACAGTCGCCAATAGCCCACTGTGCAGCTATAGTGCGATGTTAAATAACCAAACCAAACCATTGTAAAATTTCACCCCCAATCCCTAACCTTTCTAACTTGAACAGCAATGCATCGTGAGGAACTTCATCAAATACCTTCTGGAAATCAATGTATACCACATTTACATTGTTCCTTTTATCCAATTCTTCAGTAACCCAATCGTAGAATTTTAAAAGATTCGTTGTACAAAATCTTCCTTTCCTAAATCAATACTGATTATCTGACAGCAAGTTCTCCGATTCCAAAAATATGCTATTTTTTTATTGTTTCAAAAATCTTACATAAGATTGATGTTAAACTAACCAGTCTATAATTACCAGGCTCACATTTTGCCCCTTTTTAAAAAGCGGAGCGACATTTGCTAATTTTCAGTCTTTTGGTACATTACCCGAATTATACGTCGATTTGAAAATAGTTAGTTCAACATCTCCCAGTTCTTCAGCACATTCCACTAGTAGTTTGGGATAAATTTCATTTGGCCCTGGTGTTTTAAAAAGTTTAATACTTCTTAAATGATAAACTACTTCTTCTCTAGTAAAATTTCATTCTTTAATAACCGGGCGCATATTACCCTCTATTGGCATGAAATCAGATTTAAAGTCCTTATTAAAAACTCCCATGAATAATTCATTTAAAATACTAGCCATTCCCACATTATCTTGAATTATGTATGTCAACATATTTATGCATAATAAGAGATATGGCTTTAAATGACTACTTTCTGAAGTAACAAATTTATGTTCATTTAGTACTAAATTGCTGTTATAATATTCCTTGAGATAGTTTAATCACGGTTACATCCAAAAATAGTTGCTAATAATTGAAACGATATGTTTAACGTAACATTTATAATAAATTGTATTGATTTTCTTTGAACGGACCCAGATGATTATTTCCTTTATTGTTTCCACTGGGGTGTTCCACTGGGGTCCAAAAAATCCCTTTGGATTATTGTATTTACTTTCCCTCCAATGCCAATTTCTGTTTTACTGATATACGTAAACGCCCTTCTAGCTTTTATAAATATATATTTAAATATTCTGTTTCTTTAAATATTTTATACGCATTTTGTTTTAACTTAAGAGCTCGTTTTGTTTCTGTTCGAGCACCTTCAGCTCAACCATACTTGCGCAAGCGGTTACACCAGTACAACACTTTGATCGGAAGCCAAGACCGCATTAGCTGAAAAGGACCTCATTTTCTAGCTCTAAATACCTGTTCCTGGATGTTACTGTATTTTTCTTAAAAACCATCACGATCCACAGCCGTGGTCAACTGTGTAATCAAGCACAAAGCATGTGCATTTATGATTAGTTTTACTAAATTAACTGTTGTTTTTGTATATAGATAATAAAATATATTTTTACTGGTCCTGAAGTCTCCGGCAATTTATTTTGAGCTACCAGTAAATTAGTTTCCTATGTAAACCACATAGGAGAAAGTTTTCTAACTGTCCTCTTTCTGCCTAAACGAAATGTTTATTTACAGCTAAATTTATCTTTAAATTCCTTCCATTGATGTGCTCTCCAGAATGCTCCAACCCATCCTTAAAAACATTAATTACCTCAGCTCGTAACTTATGGAAGTTAGCATCCCTAAAATTTGGAATTAACCTGTTATTTCTAACTATAATTGTTTGAAACGTGATGTTAAATCTAATATTACAGTGGTCACTTTCCCCTAGATGCTCGCTCACTGTTAAATTGTGCATATTATCGTCACAACTGCTAAATACTAAATCCAATAACGCATTTACCCCTTGTATTATCATGAACCAATTGATTTCAAAAACAATCTTGAATCGTATCCAAGAGTTCGGCACCTCTTCCATTGTTAAATAGGTTACATTTCCCGTCAATGTTAGGAAAATTAAAATCTCCCATTAAAATGATTTCTCTTTTCTTCAGGTTTCACTTATATGATTACACAGATTTTGTTCAACAGTGCTATTCGGGGGTCTATAAATATTTCCAATAACCAAATTCTTACCTTTATGATTTGTTAATTTAACCCAAACTGGGTCAATGCATTGAGGTTTGCATTGAAAAGTTACTTTCAAACAAATTAAATTTTCCTTTACATAAATCAACACACCACTTCCTTTCTTATTATTCGCAGCTAATTCGTTAACATTTGTCCAGCTTTCTATAATCCGAATTATATCGATGGTTTGAGCTGTTACTATGCCACTTAATTCTTCTATTTTATTCCTTATACTTCTTGCATAGGAGTAAAATACCCTTAACTGTTCTTTAATATTCATATCCGAACATGATGTAGACTATTTTTAGAATTATATAACAGATTATTACCTTGACTTCCCAAAGATTGATTTTTTAATCCCAGAACGCCAGTGAATATTCGGCTCCCATCTTAAAACTAGTTTTTTTTGCCTGAAAACTCTCGAGAACCAATTTACTTACAGCCTGTCCTGCTTAGATGAATACCATTCCGAGACAACCAGTCCATCTTACTTTCCAAACATCCACAACACCCACCCTTTACGACTCTTGATTCGTTGGTTGCCCCCCAGCCCCAACGAACGTTGGAAGCAAACTAAATAATCTCACATCTTCCGTCTTTTTTAAGATTCGTAAAATCCCCCTTAAACTCAAAATTTGATGATTGATATATATTATTTGTACCAACTCATAGCACATTCTTGTTCTCAGTCTGCACTGCCCCTGGCTTTCACTGCGTTGATGTTTGAGATCTTGGCTCCAGGCATACAACGCCTCGCAACTCTGGGCTTGGCTTTCCCTACCTTATTACCAATAGATCTTACAAAAAGTCACCCAAAATGACTCCTTTCGTCACATACTCCACAATTCATCTCTCCTCGGCCCTCGCAGTATGTGGACACCACACAACTTTTCTTTCTTTCCAACTCTTTCAACCTGTTTTCCAAAGCTTTCTCTCTCTCATTCTAACACACTTATCATATACATACTCAACCACACTTTCGACTTAAGACTCTTGCAAAACACAATTGCCAGTGAAATGTGGTTTGTACACTAACCAAATCAGTGTTGCAATTTTGCATATGTTGTGCATGAAATCAATTAAGAAGGATGCTACTGATATTACTTTACTTTTTCCACACAAACTTTACATTTATTGAAGAATGATAATTTAATGGAAAACCAACGCTACTACTTATTTTAAGCATGTTGCATTCAAACAAAAGAAAAATATATAAAATATATAAACATTAAAAAACCAAAAATTAATGCTAAAACGAATTGCAAGTCACAAAAAAAAAGCTTTCTTCAAAACACTGACCTAACCTTGCTAGTTATTTTAAGCATGTTAATATTAATCATTAAAAATTACGCACTAAAAAGTTAGTTTAATAAGAAATTTGAAAATTTCCAAAATAAAAGCCATGTTTTTTTAAGTGGAATGGTTGTGAGAAAGGAAAATTTCAAATAAAAATAATTAATATAATAAAAATATATAAACGTTTAAACAAAATATAATTCAATTGGAATTTGAATACCAACCAAACGGAAAAAACGAGTTTCTTCATAAAAAAAATAAATTTTTATTACTGAAAATAACAAGTCCTAAATTTCAAATTCGTGAATTAAACTATAATTTCGAAAAATATGATGCAATTTTGTTAAGTAGTGTAAAACAAATCATGTTAAAACAGGAAGTAATGAAATATATGAATTAATATAACTGATGCAAAAGGAATGAAAGTCTTGAAATGGAGATCTCAGCAGATCGCGTTTAGCGAATTTCTGCAATTTCAAGGTTTCCATGCATTAAAAAACATATCAAAAGAGCGTTAATTGAAAGTTGCATTCGATACATGCGCCGAAATTATAATTATAATCATTATCATCTCAACTTCCGTGAGATATCTTTCCCGTTTGACGAAGATCGCAAATATTTCTAGATGTGAAAGATGCTAAATTTTTGTGAAATCATCTGAATTTTTTTCGATTGAACATCGATTTTTCGAAAAAACAATAAACGAACTGAAGCAGGCCGCGTATACTGAATATCTACAATTCCAGAGTTTTCATGAGCGAAAAAATTCTTAAAACAACGCCATTATGCAACGAAAGATATTGAACCATCAAATTTCGACATAAATGTGGTTTTGTAGCAATTTGGAGCAGGTTACCAATTTTGGCTCAGGATTCCCATCCTTGATATTTTTTACAGCAAGTTTGATTACAACGATATTTTTATTTAAAATTGCGATACATCGGCACCGGGAAACGTAATCGCTGCGATAGAGCTCGAAAATCCACTCCTCCCCGGCTATTTTATGAAAAGGAAAACGGTGGAACATCGGAAGATTTTCATTCGTGATGTGTATCTAAATGTTCTTTGCTTCGCGCAGTGAATTCTAGAAGTAACACACGCAACCTAAACGCAAATTGCTCTCTAAAAGGTAAAGAAAGCAATGTCTATAGGTGATAAACATGCTTTGCAAGTATTATTTACTTGTAAACACATCCTGCAGCGTTTAATGGTGTTGATTCATCGACTGTTTGTCTTTTAGAATCGCCAAATAGCAGTACATTGACGCCGTATGCAACAGCCAATCAGATTACGTGATACTTCAAAATGAGTTAAATGGTGCGTGATTCTGTGAAATATTACTTGAAAATCAGTGTTGTTAAAAAAAGTTATCAAAAAATAGTCGCCAAAAGCTAAAAAAAAGTAGAGGGTTTTGATGAAATAGTCGCTTTTGGCACTATTTTAACAAAAATAGTCACCATAGTCGCCGAATCTAAAAAAAGTCGCTTTAGTCGCCTGTGGCAGCCCTGTCATTAAAATACAAATATACAGAACAACAGAAAATACTTAGCTGTTCCACCCAAACATAGGAACCATTAATATATACATTTTTTTACAAGAACGATTACACTTAATATGAGTGTACTAATATCGTTTTAACCACAACTGTCTAGGAAATGCCATACACATTATAATTGTTGTAAAATGTAATATAAAGTGATAAATTTAATGCAGTACAAAAATGTAGGACAATAGAAAAAAAGAGTAATGTATTTAACGTTGTGTCACACACACATTTTTAGAAAAATATAGTATTTAAAGTTTTAATAAACGATTAAAATGTTACCTGCGTGGGCTATTAATTAATAAAACTCGTGCACATTTTTACAAATATTTAGAAAATATATGACATGCGGCATTATGGAAAAGGTCATTTTAAGCCAGTGGTACATATAAATTAAATTACTACATAAAAAAAATGTAAAAAAGAGGACATGATATGAATAGTACCTAATTTATAAAATACAACATAGTACAATTACTTTAATTTTTTGAAACTTTAATAAAAAAAATTAAATATAATTTTTAACTCAAGAATAATTTGCGGCCCAAATTATATTTATAACTTAACTTTAATTCCCATTCTGGAAGTTTCGTGCATTGCATACAATTAAATGGTACTAAACAATCAATACTTTTAACACATAAGTAACATGTGTGTACACACAGTAATGCTATGCTCCAAAAACTGTAATTAATTGTAGTATAAGTTACATATATTTAAAAGTAATGAATAATATGAATATGCGCCAAAAACTGTAATTAATTGTAGTATAAGTTACATATATTAAAATACAAATGCAACGTTAAAATACGCAATAAAAGTCCGTAATAATCCGGACATGTTTCGGGAGATACATCACCCTTCATCAGCGGAAAATGTAAAGTCTGTGTGTAATGAAATATAAATAAACCCAAAGAAATCTAAAATGTTGCCAAAGACTAAAAAACTAACTAAAAACTATTACAAACGGTTGGAGTTAACTATTGTGTGCCAACAAGCGGGAAACATTGGGACCGCAAACGTTTCATTGACAACCGAATCAATATTACTAAAAATATGAAACGCCTCCAGGAAGTCAAGTTCAAATGGAGATTTAGGTTTGCAAATTAAATGTGAGTTAGAAAAATTAAATATATGACCATGTTCCCAAGAGTGCCTTGTTCCTTGCCTTTCACCTTGTTGAAACACTCTGGATGAGTTTTTTTTATCCAGTTCCTTGAGAATTCTTTAATTTATTGGCAGCGTTCGAGCTGCGTTTAAATAAAGCGACAATAGCTTTGATTTGTTCCATAACATCGGAAACAGTCTGAAGACCATCTTCTTCTACTAAATTAATCGTATGCTCCATACAACCAAAGTGTTTCCATCCTAATTGTTCTTTAATTGCATTTTTCATATTTGCCGCATTATCCGTAACTGTTAGGATAATTTTATTTTCTACTCTCCACTTTGTGACTATTTCTTTGAGCGCCAAAGCTAGATTTTCACCGGTATGGCGGTCGTTCAAACACGCACATTCCAATAGCAAAGATTTAGGTTCAAAATTTTCATCTATGAAATGGGCTGTTACAGCCAAAAAACTGTCACTCTTGATTGAAGTCCAACAATCAGTTGTCATAGTTAAATGTTCTGCCTTGGATAAAATTTCAGTTACCTTTGTCTTCATGATTTCGTAACTGGCTGGCAGCAAAGAGTATAAATATAAATAGAGAGCACTCTCCATGTCAGGCTCTGGTAAGACCACACGGTCAACACTGATAAGAAACTGTGCCCATTACGTGGTTTTAGCGCTGCCACCCCTACATGCAGAAGTTCCGAAATTGGCGCAGTTTCTTCTTTTCGGCGATAGAGTGTTCCGTCTGTATTAAACTTCTAAACATAAGATATGTAGATATTTACTTATTTTCAAACAATGTGCATTAAAAAATTTCCTTTCAATAACGAAACGAAAATATCCTTTTGTTTGTGTTCAATGCTCTAAGACACGAATCTCTTTATATTTCTAAGGTTTTATTGTTCATATTTTCTTATTGAAATATACAAAATAACAATTAAAAGAACTACGCTTATTGTGCATCTACATAAAAACAGACAAATATACAAGTAAAATACATAATTATATTTAAATTATAAATAACAAAAAAAACATGTTAAATTGCAACTATGTATGCAACAATATCAGCAACAAAAAAACTTAAAACTACTAACATTACACAATGGTGTTAAAGAAGATGTATATTGCGAATCTTCATCTTGATCGTAAGATTCATTTTCTGAAATTGGCATATCAAGGGTCATAATCCTATTCATATTTGTTAGATACTAGAAGAAGTTACATTTAAAATATTTGTCTTCTAAAGGTAAACAGTTAGAATTAGTGGAAGACGAAATTTCATTGTGGCACATTAGGCGAACATATGCAGCTTTGAATTGTTTCGCGGTAGGATTGTTGTTGAAGCCCCTTTGCTGCGTATGGCACCAAACAGCATTTCAAGATGATCTTGCGATAATTTGTATGTTATTAAAAAATTTAAATGTTTCGTTTCGATTAAATTTCTATATAAAAACTTTACGCAGTATATCCCAGTTAGAAATCCAAGAAATCCGGTTTTTCTCTTACTAGAAAGTAAAAGAGGACCATTTGCAGTTGTTCTCAAGCCTTTGATGTAGATTTCGGTAAAATTAAATTATTTAAAATGTAAAACAATTTTAGGTTATTTGACGACATTCCCTATAAGTCATAAGAAATCACCACAGACTAATTGACACAAACAGTTTAGTAGCCAATTAACATAGAAGAGCAGATAAGTATGCCTTGTAAAAACCTCTTAAACAGTTAAAGAACAATGCTGGCCCAAAAGTCCTGTTCATTTAAAGAACACTCTGTTCATTTACAGAACAGAGTGGTTCTCTTAGCTGCATTCCGAGTAGAAATCATATCATAGTAAAATATTCTTGCAGAACTGTACGAAAGCTCTGGGTACGACGGTCCCGTGGCGTGAGCGACGTGTGCTACCGCACATTTTGCCACTTTTTTTTTATTGAGGCTTCGCGACTAGGAAAACAAGTTATAATATTAAATATTATGGAATTAAATGAAATTACATTGTTTTTTTTTAATTTGTTTTTATTTATTTAAAGAAAATATTCTCTCGACTATTATAAGTTAAGGCCGGTTTACACGCTACGATAAATTGTAGCAATTTATCGTAACGATAGTATTGTTACGATTTATCGTAGCGTGTAAACAGGACATTGTAGCGATTAATTGGAATTGGATTGGATGGTTGATGCCGGCCGGCATCAATTTCTTCGAATCGTAACGATCTGTTGGAATGTGTTTTGTTTTGTTTTTTAAATGGCATTGTAATTGTAGCATGGAGAAGAGCTAGTGTTTTCGCAATAAATTGCGACCATGGTAATAACTTCACGATTTAAGAACATGCATTCGATTTATTGATATAATTTTTTTTTATTTATTTATTTGATTGTAATTCGCAATTTTAATATTATTGTAATTATAAAAATGATTTTACGAATATGCAAGAAATTATATTATAACGTCGTGGGACTTACCATAAACCAGGTTGGCCATTTATTCACCCCCAGACCTTTGTAACGCGTGGGGCCCTAGTATATTCACGCGTTGCGTAATATTATTAAATTTAGTTTGCTTATAATTACAGAAAATGAGAGTTATTAATTATGAAAATGAATGCCAATCATTTGGTTCATTTCCCAATTCTTTCAATAATTTTACATGAGAGAATTCCCTTTTCTTTAGCAACCACTGGCGGCTCCACTTTGTTCTTGGTTTTCGGGACTTTTTCACTTTTCTCGCTAAACAACCGATATATAATGACAACACCACTTCCTCCATGGCAAAACCTTATTTAAGCGGTCGATAACGAATATTTGACAAGAAATCTTTACGATTTATCGTAGCGTGTAAACAATACTCACTCTTTCGATTTATTGGAACAATAAATTTGTCAATCACATCGTTACGATTTATCGTAGCGTGTAAACCGGCCTTTATCTGGCGTCCAGAGAATTAATGATTTTTTTTACCTTAAAAGAAAGGACGTAATAGACAAATTAATTCATTATGATTTCCTTCTGCAAATTTATTATTCATCAAAATTCAAATTTCTGTTGAAAGTTTGCATTATGTTATACTTTAAAGGGTCCCCGGGTTTCGCATTCGGACCCAGAAATGCCAAGGATGTGCTCTGGGAGTGGAAAGTGGCTTGACACTTATAATAAAATAATGTGACTTGACACTTTACAATAAAGACATTTTATAACTTGAACACATTATAATAAATAATTTTTTTAACGTGAACACATTGTAATAAAGAAATTTTATAACTTGAACACATTATAATAAAGAAAATTGGCTTATATGAATATTTGTTTATCGTTAATTTTGTAGAAGTGAAAAGCATATTCATAAAAACTAAAATGTTCAAATTTTAATTACAGTTTTTATTTGCTTCATTACAAATAATTAAAAGCTATGTCATTTTATACAATTTAAAATATATTTTAAACGTAATGACTATTTTGTGCTAAATATAATTACTAATTTTTTTAATTATAACAGATTTTAGGTTTTTTTATTTATATAATTGTTTTCTTTAATAAAAAATATATACTAGGATAGTTTAGGAAAATTCTTTGTACAAAGAAAATGTGTTATGACGTTTTTTAATATAATTAACATTTGTTTTAATAGTTGGTTTTTCATGACATTAAAAATCCCCGTAAATATAAAATTTTCTTTCATAATTAATATTTCTTAAAAATAAGTTGTACATTGAATTTCCTACCATGATATGTAAATAAAAAATATTTATGCAAATGACATATCCAAAACATAGCAAATCTAGCCTTTCACACCAAAATATTGGCATTCTATTAAGAATTCACCAACTAAAACCATCTCTAGTTTGCTAATTTTTACCTTGTATATCCATTCTTGGGCGCGCGCAACCAATATTTGTAAATTTGACAAATATCCAATTCCTAATATACAGGATTTCACCCAAATTAAAAAGGAAATAATTTTTCAAAAATAGATTTAGTACGAGCATTTCGCTTTACTTCATGTACATCGAAACAAATTTTAAACGATTTCAAAACTACAGCATAAAAGTTAATATAAATGTATTTTGGGTGTAAAAGAAATAATATTCCTTGGCCACACGATAAATCATAACATTTATAAAGCTGAAGTTTTGGTCATTATGCGTATTTTGCTAAAATTCAAATGAGCTTTTTTGGTATGTCTAATGCGCCTGCCTTCGGATTGAGAAGCACAATAGCAGGCGCCTGTTACTTAAAAAAATAACAAGTTTCTTCAAAAATGAGCAGGCTTTTATATATTTGAAGAAACATCAACTCTGTTAATAGCTCTGGAATAAAAACACTTCAGAAGCGCGCGCTTTTGTAGTAGGGTAGCAGAAAATACCATAATGTTGCATAAGAGATATTTCTTCATTAAAAGCAAATCCCTCTTTTTCAACTGCATCTTCGAGACGAGTGCAGTGTTCATACAAATTTTTTTTAATTTAATACGAATTACCATCGATAATTAAGTTTACAAATTTTAAAATAATAATCACCATTTGGCATTCAAACAAGTCGGCCACTAATTCCAATCCTCCCATGTGACATTTATACCTCCTGGGAAGGAATACGTATCTAATTTTGGGCATAAGTTAGCCGGTTTAACCGTTCAGTTCTATTCGACAAATCATTGGAAGTATGTGCTTAAATTAAAGAAAACGACGATTTCTAAAATTCCATGCCTAGTTGACAGTTTATAAAACAATTGTATAAAAATTATGGAGTAGAAAACGACAATTTTTTGTCGAAGATACAGTCAAACCTCGGTATAACGAACCCGGGATATAACGATCCCTCGGTTGTAACGAACTTTTCAATTGGTCCCAACCGAACTCCTATGTCACTAATGTATTTTCAAATGCTTATAACGATCTTCAAAAGTAAGGAATTCGGATGTAGCGAACTAAAATTCACACTTTTCCAGTTTAGTTTCATGTTTTTCAGAAAATTTTAATCCCCCCGACCACATTCCTTACCCTTTGTTCCTTTGACAGAAGCCAGGTTCCTCAAAGGTGACATTAGACTCTCATGCTCAGCTCCTCCCCTTCCCCAGTTCAACTGGTTTAGCATACATTCTTTGCCATTCCATTCATTCTACTGCTTAAGATTATCGTTTAACTTGTGGACTTCGCGTAGGTTGAAAATCGCTCCTGTTTGCTAATGCCTTTTCCATTTAGGATAAAGCGAAAATTATTAAGAGAATAGAAAACGGTGATTATCGTTTATCTACAGATATTGCATTCGAAGGGGATGTTAGTTCAGGTCCTTCAATTTCTGATGCTAAGAGTAAGGCAGCTGTGGACATTTTGCATAATTCTTTGCAACAGAAACTGTGGATAAGAATGTAATGTACTCTTTTGATGCTTTCAACAAAAAATAAAAACTTATTTTCATACTTTAGATAAATAAATTTAAGTAGTAGTAAAATTAATTTAATTGTTTAATTTGTTATTTAAAAACAAATATTTCTTTTACTTAATTATTGCCCATTAATAATTGCAATTCAGTGTTCAGTGTAAGTAATTTGTTTTGCACAAATCGTGTTTAAGGACTTTAGGAAGTTTTTATAACGTCAATATTTGAAAATTCGGATATAGTGAACCCTCGGCTATAGCGAACTTCTGAACCAGTCCGTTGAGGGTTCGTTATAACGGGGTTTGACTGTATTACCATTAGAATATCATTCTGAAGATTTATTGCAGTATAGGGAACTTTAAAACAGGTTAAAAGAGCAGTTCAAGAAGAAAAAAAATAAAGGACGTCATTAAGTTTAAACTTTTGACAATTAGAGAGAAATCTAGAGCTTACCGAACACGCAGCAGAGCAGAGCGAGCAGGCGAACGTACAAGGCAAACCTAACAAACTAAACCAAACCGAACGATACAATAAATTTCATACTCCTGCTTCCACTGAACGTAAAATGTATTCATAAATATCAGTGTAGCAAAAAAATTGAAACCCAATTTTAAAAAAATATTAAAACGTAGCAGTAAATAAAACATATGAACTTTTAACAATTTTAATTTGATAATTTATTTCAGTTTTACAAATGCATTAACATTTCGCTATCTTTCTGTATTAATATAGTTCATTTTATTTGCCGTTTAATTAAGCTAATCAAGAACTCGTATAATAAATATATAGTCACAGTTTACCAAGTTAGTTTAAGATCACGTAATACTTTTAACAATAATTCGTATTTAAATTATCGAGTTTGTAACTACCACTAGCAAAAGCGTTCTTCTTACACGGTTAAGTAAAGCCCGTTAAGTAAACATCCGTGAAGTAAAGCCAAAAATCAAGACTACAACTCCGAGTGCTTGACGTACAACTAGCAAGTAGATGAAGCCCGTATAATATTCACCCCTGAGCGATTCACACTCCTTCACTACCCGATGTCTCAAACGCGATTACTCTATATAATATGTATCGTAAATAGATTTGTTAACAGTACGTAACAAAATGTTTCCATTACTGAGCAATTCTTATAAACTAGGAGGCTCCGGCCCCTGCTCCGCTAACGCTCCGCCAACCCCCGGAGGATTGCTACGCAATCCTCATAGGTTTGCTTCGCAAACCACTTCTCGCTTCGCTCGCTAAAAGGTAGGACACAATAACAATGTGTCCTAGTAACAATACATTTTTAATTATATTACTAAAAACTATAAAAGTTAAAATTGTAAATTTAAATTAATATTCATCTTGGCAACACTACATTTTTACGACATGTAAGTCAATATAAAATCAATTAAACTAATTTCTTTTTAATTACAAATGAAAACAATGGTCCACTGGCAAGCCACCATTATTTATTTATTTTCCACGTTATTTCCACACCTTTCCCGCGTTTCAGTTAAATTTCTAACATTATTAGTAGTTTGTTTAGGCCATAAATGACGT
Source organism: Troglohyphantes excavatus (assembly GCA_963932185.1). Classification (NCBI taxonomy): domain Eukaryota; kingdom Metazoa; phylum Arthropoda; class Arachnida; order Araneae; family Linyphiidae; genus Troglohyphantes; species Troglohyphantes excavatus. Next base: position 69,093,930 of record OZ010667.1, on the reverse strand, counting down.
TAAGCTTACCGTAAATCTTGCCTACCAGAGGTGTGTAATTTACTGATTTTTACGTCATAAAAATGAAGCTCATAGAAATCTAGTTTTCAAAATCGCCAACAGATGGCGCCACCCTTATTTTTCCTTCATTGAAAGTTGGGAAAAGCGTTTTTGAAAACTTCTATTTTTTAATTTATAAGACTTATATTCTTCCTAATTTAAGCCGACATTGAAGGGGTTAATCGTCAAAATGGCTTACATAATGGCAAAATAAAAATGCGGGCGCAATAGAATTTCGTAAACAAACAAACTGTTGCCAACAGATGGCGCCACCCTTTTTTTTTCCTTCATTGAAAGTTGGGAAAAGCGTTTTTCAAAACTTCTATTTTTTAATTTATAAGGCATATATTCTTCCTAATTTAAGCTGACATCATCAAAATAATTATTTACCAATGAATTGAATTTGTTAATCGTCAAAATGGCTTACATAATGGCAAAATAAAAATGCGGGCGCAACAGAATTTCGTAAACAAACAAACTGTTGCCACTCAGTATACAGAAAAACAGCGTTTTTCAATCACCGCGTAAGAGAAATATATATAAAGATTGGTGTAGTTCCCGTCTCAACATAGTAAGCATACAATACAGCAGCAACGCCTACAATTCATGAGTGAAAGATCAGCACAAGTAGTCGAGACCGTCCTAAACTTAGTCCGAGATTGTTCATTCCTGATCATTTTTCTAAAACTAAATATTCAATTGATACAGGCAGTGACGCGAACTGCTATCAAAAGCCTTACACAAATATCCTACCTCGGACATCGTTCTTTGTTAAGCAAACGGTTCGAAAATAACTTTGAATTAAAAACTCCATGATCATAGAAATTGTATTAAGAAGAAACTTTCAATGTCCTTAGTTTAAAAACCAATAATCAGAGCTCATTTTTTGGATAATTTTGCATTGCTTTAAAAAAACAAATGCATTATTTATAAAATTAACTTACAAATGTAAAATTGAAATGCACAGTATTCATACCGTCAAAAGTAATGTAATTAATGCTGTATATCAAAAAAATTCTAAACCATTATAACGAACTTGCACAGTTAGCTTCTCATATCCGGGCTCGCAACACTTTTCACATTTGTCCCTAGGGAAAAAGGGACCAAATATCTTAAAAAAAGGGACAAAAAGGGACCTACAAAATTAAAGCCTGCGTTAAATTTTCGTTATCTATCATCATTATAAATATTGCACCGTACAACTGTTAATATTATTAAAACAATTTGTTAAATCTGATGAATATTTTAAACCTTATGTTGACCAAATTTTAGGAACAAAGCAACGGAGTAAAAAGAGTTGTAAATTAAAAAAAAAATTATTTTCTATCCGTTTGAAAGAAAGCTCGAAATGGTACATTTAATATATATGTAAGCTATTTCTGAACACTATACCACTTTTTGACTATATCGTCTATGCTTTCGGTCAAGGTCAGAGTCACAACCTAAAAAATGACATGTGTAAAATCAATATAACTTAACTAACTATGGGGATAAATAATGTACGATCGTGTGCAGAAAAGTGACTTTTCGAACTGGTCTATTTTTAACTTATTCCCCCTCTGACCTTTGTACCGCGTTGGTAAGGGGTATTGCACGTAATTGTTGCAATATACAATTCCACCCCCAAAACTACATGTGCAATCAGCTTGTGTGCATAAATGACATACCGTCGTGTAGAGGAAGGTGAAACACGTCGACCAGGACGATTGTTAACTCATTCCCTCCTTTGACCTTTGTACCGCGTGATAGGATGGGTGATCGACCTTGGCTGAGTATATGCTTCACCCCCCATTACTCCACGGATAATCGACCTTTGAGGTATAAATTATATACCATCGCGAAGAGGAAGATAGGCCACACCAACCAAGTTCGCTATTTACATACTACCTTTCAGAAATGTGTACCGCGTGGGACCCAGATGTCCACGAATAAATACTTACTATACAGTGGGGTGCCTACTCTTTTTTTGCCGTTGAGGGGAAAAAAAAGAAGGAATACATCGGTTGGGGGGGGGGGGGGGGGGGGGGGGGGAGATAGAGAGAACCGATGAGGGACGATTTTTTACGTGTGCAGAACCGCGGGTAATGCGTTTTGTTGCAGAAACAAAACTATGTCTAAGAACATTCATTGAATCGTTTTGACTTTCTTTCACTCTTTTTTCCAGTACCCCTATTAAAAATGTGAAAAAATAATTTAATTAAGTCTTATTTAACTGCATAGCAATCTACAATTTCAAGCATTATTCCAGCCAAATTTGAAGAAAATCTGAGCATTATTAAAAAAATTAGTAAATTTGCGATAAACAGTTTTTCAAAAATTCATTTCGCAATAATCTCAAGTTATTTATAACTTTTTAAATGTTGGCCAAATTTCTTGAAATTTAGCAGGGATGCTACTTACTACAGGAAAAGTATTTTTCCAATCAAAAGTAAATCGAACAGTATTTGCTGAATTAGAATATGAGGTACTGGGAAATTGTGTAATTCCAATTTACGCTTTCACCTGCATTATTTACATTTGTTTTTGGTACAATGCATAAACAAGATCCAATGGTCCTGGGAGAACAGTTTATACTTAGGCCCACATTCCACACTAATGTGATTAATTACATTTGTAAACACAAAACCGCGAGTCTTTTTCTGGTTTAATGATATTCGAGAGTTGCAACAGCCTAGCAGCATATTCAACACATACGAACATGATTGCAATTACCATTACATAATTTAAAAAAATGGCTAAATAAGGAGGAGAAAGGGCCAGAAATGTGTTATTACAGTCATAAAGGGTGGAAAAAAATATTTTTGATAAAATAAGAAAATATATAAGGGAAAAAGGACCATATTCTGAAAAAAAAAGGACTTTTAAGTACTTCATGTGACAAAAAGGGCTTTTAGGGAAAAAAGGGACCAGTTGCGAGGCCTGCATATTAACCAATAGTTAAGCATAATATTGTACACTCCAACAAATGCTCCGCCAGTTTACTCTAAAGCGACTACATCCCGCTCAATATCAAAGAAAGAATTTGATTATATGTCAACAAGATATATGTCGACCTTCTAAAAGCAATTGGTAGAATCCACTAAATTCAGTTCTGAAAAGGTACCTATCAGACCGAGATTTTTGCAGGAAAACAATATTTGTAAATTTGACAAATATCCAATTCACAGGATTTCAACAAAAATTTAAAAAGGAAAGAAATTTTCTAAAATATATTTACTACGAGCATTTCACTTTAATCCCGACGATATAGAAAAAAATGCCATCACTCCTATTGGATTATATAAATTTGAATACATGTATTTCGGGCATTCAGGTGTAACTGAGACTTTCCAATAATATATTGATGAAGTCCTGCGATGTTTAGATTTTCATTACCCTTATATCGACGATATTATTAGAGGCAAGTAAATTTAAAAAAAACAAAAAAAACATAAGACATAGAAACAAACTTTAAACGATTTCAAAATTACAGTATAAAAATTAATATAAATGCATTTTGGATGTAAAAGAAATAACATTCCTTGGCCACACGATAAATCATAACATTTATAAAGGCCACAAAATGAAAATATTACAAGCAATCTTAATCTAATTCTTTAACTTACACAAACCTACAAATAGTTCACGAGTTATGGCAATATCTGGGAGAATGGTTCATTTCTTTCGACGCCTTTGTCCTAAATTTGCAGAAATTTTGACTCCTCTAAACACATTTTTGGTGCTTCTAAAATTTATAATTATTTCTATAATTATAAATTATTTCTTACATATTCATATTGACGTAATTGGCCCAATACCGCAGTGTCACGGATATGCTTATTGTCTAACTATCATTGACGGCATACGCGGTGGCCAGAGGCAATGAAACATCTTACAATAAGAGCTGCTAACATTGCTAAAGCTTTATTGTTATTTTGGATCACTAAGTTCGGTCCACCATCTAAAATAACGTGTGATCAAGCAGGAAAATTCCTTTTCGCTTATTTTAATACTTTTCCAAAATTATTGGGCGTAACTCTCGCGAACAACCGCATATAATGCAAAATCAATTGGCATTCTAATAAGAATTTACCATCAACTAAGCAAGCATTAGTTTGCCAATTTGGAATTGGTTGGATTGTATCCCCACCGCACTACTTGGACGCGCGCAATCTATCGCGCAGATCTCAAATCGACAGTTGCCGAGTTGGTCTATGGCACAACACTTAGGTCACCGAGTGGCTTTTTGGTAGACTACCCTCCGCAAAAACAACACACATCTTTATACTTACTGCCAATCTCAAAAACTTCATGAGATTTACGAGACTCGCAGCAACTGTTCATTCATGGCTAGAGACCACAGGAGCGTATTCACAGGAACATGGACATCTGTTCCATGTGTTTCATAAGACACACAAATTTACAACTCAACATTAAAAGTGTCAATAAGTGTATAAGCCATTACAAAAAATAATAAAAAATATGAAAAACAAATAATATAAAGTTTAACAAAAATGCTCCGAAATTTATTTTTTCTCTTGCCGTTAAATTTTTATCCACGAATTACTTAATTATTGATTGTAATGTACATTTATTTATGTACATGTAGCGTGTTATTTAAAAAAGATTGATATCAACAAAAAGTTAGAAAGCACTTTTAGTAAACAAATTAAATAAAAATAGACGATTCCAAAGAGTTTTTTCAGATGATTTTGAAGTAATTTTGTTGGAATGAAAAGTAATAATGTACGGACAGAAACAAATTCTTACAAGTTTGAACGAATTCCATACATAAAGAAAAATCCTTTTATCATTAACAAAACACATTAATTTAATTAAAACACTTTAATTAAAGAGTAGAAGACATTTTAACTGCTAGTTAAGATTTTTCAATACTAATTATAACCACTTCACTTGGGGTCGGTGCATAAAAGAAACGCTCTCAATAAAAGAAGAAACTTTTAAAGAAAACCCTTTTAACTCTTAATAACACTAATTTTAACACAAAATCAATTCTATAACATTTATATTACATTGTATAACATTTTACATAATTATTTCTTAATACATAACACATGTTTTTTTTTTACATATGTATAACAATGAACATATTTTTTGCAATTATTCATACGATTCACAATAACAAAAAATAAATATTTGAATAACATGCCGGTAATTGCTAGAGAACAAGGAATACATAACTAAAGCTAACGGTGCAATAAATACCGCACGCACACAAATGCTATAAATCAATTCTCATATCAATAAAATTATTACTATTTGAAAAAAAGAAGTATTTTAAAAAGCCATTGTTTGTCTTATCAATTTGTTACTTTATATTATTTAGGCTTAGTAATCATTAGACTATGAATTCGACCACTCAGATACATAAATTTGTGTCAAATAATAATGTAAAAAATTCATCTTAAGCGCGAATTCAATTTGATAGAAATTTTAATTACATTTTGAAAACAAAATTCGACATGGTTAAAGAAAAGTAATTTAATTGGCTTTCAGCACCAATCGCGGAGAGAAAAGAAAATTTGAAGAGAGAAAAGAAAATTTGAAATTCAACCTTGTATTGCATTTGTATCAGTTTATAGTTTTTTTTTCAAAGACGAGTCAAAGGTAATAAAGGACCGGTTAACCAACATTAAACTTTCTCGATATATCAATCAACCGAACTTTTGTAACAAAATATTATCAGATTTGCGAATCATTTTCATTTTTTTTTTTTTTTTTTTTTTTTTTTTGCTGAATTTACTTGTTACTTACAAATTGAGCATTTCAATTCCTTCATTTCTAGTAGCAATGTCATTTACTTTTAGTGCTCTAACAAAAAGGAGGAGTAATCTAGCTGGGCATCATTTGCTTTATTAATAATCTCATTTGGTGTATGTATGTATAGTAAGGCAAAAACCAAGGACCTTATTTGACAAAAGAAAACATTGTGAATAGAATGAGTTGTGAATAGAAAATAAGGTAATTTGACATGTGTAGGATGTTGTAAATGCCCGCAGCAGGGAGAGGTAATTTATTTGTAACCCAAGCTATCGATAATAAGCTCGATACACAATTCAAGAAGATTATTATTCCATTTGTTTTGCTAAAAGACAAATATTTAACAGTCAAACCGAATTTGCGAGATACATTCAAGGAAATATTAGACTTCGGAAAGGGGTTAGAGTACAGTGCTTAAATTGCGAAGAACTTCAATTGCACAACATTTTTAAATAATGCAGTGCGACTAATTGTTAATCCAAATTTGATTTGCATATTAAGACAACTCTCAATTTGCGCATTTTTAGCAAAAGTAATCATTACATTTATTTGCAGCAAAGGACTTCTCAAACTACACAACAATCAATAGTACTCCTATTGTAAAAGTGCAAAATGCGACAAGTTTTGTTTTTAATCTTTTTAATAAGAGAAACTGCCGATTCGATAATAAGAGAAACTGCCGATGAACAAAATACCGATTCCGCCAAATTTGGAAAACATATGTGCTTTTAACTGCTGGATAAGAGCTTAAAAACATTTAAGAAACTGCATTTAAAGACTGTCAAATCTGCCTATAAACTGGTATTTTTAGCTTTCAAATAACAAAAAATAGTCGAAAAGTACGCAAATATTTATTTGGCGCGATTATTGCCATACAATTTTAAATAAAAAAAACTGAAATTGCTTTCCAAAAATATGAACAAAATGTTTCTTAACATTCCTTGATTTTCATTCATGGTTTTTATGAACTACATCATTTATGAATAGTTTTCCCCGCATACTTACAAGTTCAGTATCTGTTAGATTTAGTTTAGCATCTCGCGGGTATCCCACGTCTCGGGAACATAAAAGGAACCTATATTACTAAATGCTTTTTGCATATTAATTTTAGTTAAAAATTACAAAATAACGAGTAATGCAGATGAAAATATGCAAAATATAAACAATTTTTTTTAAATCGCATATGAACAAAATCCATTTTCAAATTTCTCAATGATAGTATTACATTGTAAAAGAGAATTACTGCTAAAATATATTTTTTTTAAATAATTGACATGTCAAAAACCTCTACCGCAAACCCCAAGACTAAATGCTTATTTTCAATCAAACATAATAGATTATGATCGAAGGCATTGGTTCAACCCGCCATCTTTTTTAATGCAATGTCTAATATTATCTTAATAAAATATTTTATTCCAATAGTACAAAAAAAATTGCAATATCAATTCATTAACATAGTTAAGTAGCGATATTTAAAAACTAATGAAATATCACTTCAGTTGAATTTTTCCCAACATCGATCGTTGATACGGTTTAAAGATATAAAAAGTAACCAAATCTTTAAAAGAATATTCTTAATAAGTACATTTTATTTTGAATATGTCTATTGTTTTAAATTACGAAATAATGTATTGAACAATTATACTTTTAAATGATAATTTTAATTGAAATTTCTCGGAAAACACGCGAGTGGCTGGAATTTTCAGTTACTTTTCAAATAAAAAAAAAGAATTTGATAAATATGGATAGATTTTTAGGGGGGAAAAGTATTTTTTGAAAAGCAAAAAAAGCGGAAAACCCCGGTTTCGTGATATTTTTTTATCCCTGGTAAATGATAAGTAGAAAGTAACGACACCTTAATGCGCTAAGTACAGTAGGATTTTCCTTAGGGGGGGGAGGGGGGCCCATGCACAGCGTCCTTAGGGTGTGCCACAGGTGCTTGCGCACGAGGCGTTTTGAAAAGAACGTGTAAAGGGAAGCGTTTAACATCTATTTCAGATCGCATTTTTATTATTCATACAACTCGATTTTTACATTTATTGATAGCACAAAATTACATTTGAATTGGTCGAACTAATCAAACAACTTAAAATATAGTTCAATATCTTCCTTTGCACAGGGCCTCGCGTCTACTAAAGACGAGCCCGTTTCCATTCGTGCCACCACACTGGGGAGTCCCCAAGCTGATAATGTTAGGTAGAGAAAATGAACTCCACTTATGTTTTTCTTTTAAACAATAACTTACGATTATTTATGATAACTTATAATAAATAAGTTATATTAATAACTTATGTCACATTTATAATGTAATTTGAAGTTTATTTAATCCGGTTTATGCTAAATGGCGCTGTAAAGTCACATTGTTCACAGTTCTTTGATAAGCCCATAGGCATGTAGTTCAACGCAACGTTATTCAATTAAAACAGAAAAAAGTAGGAACCCCTTGAAAAAAAATTCTGCTATAGCCAAAACTACTTTCGTCAATTTAGTCAATCGTTTCGCGGTTTTTTTTAACGAAATTAATTTACTCAGATTCTTTTTCCAGTGGATTTGGTTATAATGCGTATATTGGTAAAATTCGAAAGAGATTTTCTGGTATAATGGCGAATGAACCTGACTTCGGATTCCGAGATCGGTGGTTCGACGTGGCTGTCGATATTTATTTGAAATCCTCCTCATTTTTAACGAAATAAATTGTGAAAAAAAAACCGATCAAATGAATTTCCTCAGTTTGGCGAAATATTTAATCGAAGCGTAATAGGCCCCCGTTTCGTCAAAACTAACAAGTTTCTTCAAATGTGATAATGCGTTTTTAACAATGAGAATCCAGTACTATATTTTTGAAGAAAATTCAACTGTTAATAGCTCTGGAATAAAAACCTTTTCAGAAGCGCGAGCTTTTGAAGAGGGGTAGTAGAAAATACCATGATGTTGGACCCTAGAAATTTCTTCATTAAAAGCAAATCCCTCCTTTTCAACTGCGCCTTCGAGACGAGTGCAGCGTTCATACATCGCAACGCCCACTGCACTTGCAACGCGGAGGCTAGCACTCCGGTTGCACTCGATCTGTCAATTCAAAGGAGACATTTCTTTTCGGTAAAAAGCATCTTGTGTGCAACTTCATTGTACGTTCGATCACCCACCGCAAAAGCCCAAGTACTCCTCAAAGTTTTTTTCTATTATTATTCAGTGGTGGCCATACGGCGTGGTGCGACCTGCGCTTGCCTTGGTGGCCAAATACAAATAATGGAGCTATAGCTGTTTGTACATTCAGTTTATATAATTTTTACTTTTATTGTAGAATAGTAGCCATATATCTGACCTAATGAACGGCGTTTTTCTTTTTTAAATATATTTATTAAGATTTTCAAGTTATTTTTTTTAAAAAGTTTTTTTTTTTAAGTATTTTTTTTTTTTTTAAAGTAACTCCGCGAACGGTAATTTGGCCATTTCTTTCATATTTTGAATCGCCACTCAAAAAGTAACCATTAGATAATAAGGAATTTTTTCAGTTTAATTTAAAATGTCTAGGAAAATGGTATTATTATTGTAATGGAACACATTAGTTTTATGTCGATTGTAGCCATAAATTTGATCTATCTAAAGTGTGACGTTTTTTAAAAATATATTTATAAGTTTTTAAGTTACTGCAAAGAAAGTAACTACCGCTATCGGGAATCGTAATACAAGGGATCTGTGTTTAGTTACTCGTATCTCGGGCAACTATTTTCCGATTTTGTGGAAATTGGTAAAAATCACAGTTCTTTCTCTGAAGAAGGTAGTGACGTCGAGTTTTTTTTTAATATCCTAATTAAAAAAAATAAGTTATATCTAGAAAAATTAAAGAGAAATTCAAGAAAAAAAAATTGCTCTGGCAAAATACTTCTTTATTTTGTGTTGTAATGTTATTTTGGCTTCAGAATTTCCATATTTTTTTTAATTTAATTACCATCGAAAATAAGTTTTAAAACTAGATAAAAATAATAATCACCATTCACAACTCAAGCCGAAACTCGATGCATGGAAGCCACTGAAACGCAATAGCCAATGACGATTCACTAATTTATATGGCAATTGTGTTGTTGATCAAGAATTAGTGCAGCATTGTCAAAATGGGAAGTAAATAAATCAGCAGTGTGTTGTTAGGGAACGGAAGACGCTTAATAGAAATACTGTGGATTGGCGGTGCCTCGTCTAATATTTGCAAAGCACTAAGAGAGATTTGAAGTATGAATTGAATATTTCCAAAATGGGTCGACTACGGCTGCTCGCCAGAAGAGAGTTTTCTTGCGGCCCCTGTGGGTGGACGAGTACGGGACAAAGCCCATAGTAACAATTAAACACCATTCACCTAACTGCAATGATCTAAAACATTATAGCTGCAGCTGCACAATATTACAATCTGTCAAATAAAATATCTGCGTTTAAACATTGATTCGAATTTAAAATGGAAGACATAAAAACTTGTAATTAAGGTAATATTTTTAAATTTTTAAATTGCATATTTAAAAAATATGTCAATACACACTTTTTGAAGCAATCATATTTTTCTTAAAAACAATAAAATTTATCTTATAGCTTATTCATATGGGGTTTCGATTTTTTTTTCTTTTTGCGAAATTTAACCAATAATTATATTTTTAAAGAAGAATTCTGAAGTTTTTTTCTTAATATCTAATTTAAATGTCAAACCTTCTACGTTCACACATCCCTTTACCCCAATTCACCAAACATCTTTTCGATAGTTATTTAATAACTTTCTCTAGTTAGCTTTCTGTAACCATAAATCCCACAATCGTCTCTTCCCCCGCACACACAATTGTCTTTTTCTTAAAATACGACAAAAAAAATAGGTATAGGTAAAAATAAATGGTAGAAAATAGGTAAAAAAAAAGTACACGTTGCTTCTTCAATAATAAATGGAAACAACAGCTAACTTAAAATACAGCTCATTCCTGTTTTCTTGTCAAAATATCTATTCACGAAAATACCTGTTCCCTAACATGTCCAACAAAATAACCTAATTGATTCCTAAAAACAAAATTTTGTCCCATCGTTACGAAACTTGACCAATAGTGAATTAGAGAGTACGGGGGGGGGGGGGGGTGATAAGGGGATGTCTGAGAATTTTCTGCACAACCTTATGCCTATTTTCGTCATTTGGCATACAAATACCATTTCGATAAATAAACATCATTTGACAAGGAACAAAATTTTCTATTGTTTTTATCTAAAATTCGATATTGATAAATAATGACAATTCCATCCGCGGACCACCGCCTTAAAAACTAGAGTTACCTTGAGTCATCTTGTTCATCAACTTCGATATTCTTAAGTTGAAAAGGGGTGGGAGGGAGCGTGAAAGAACACACTATAGTTACAAATGGTAAAATTATATATTTTTTAATTATTTTTTCAAACGGTAAAATATATCAGTGGATTATTTTAGAAAGTGAAAATTATGATTTCTTTAACAAAATATTTAGAACTGTTTAGGTTTTATTAAAAAAATTTAAAGAATTTTTTTTTTTTTGAAAAAGCAAAATGATTTTTTTTATGTTTGATTTAATCCACGGACCACTTTGAACCCTCACGAACATAGATACAACAGAAACCACGAGGAAAATTCAAAGCTTTAATTTTTTTTCACATATCCTACTGCTAAGTAAATACTATCCATTAATATATACTACACCTAATACTTAAAATATTACATACTACCACCAACTAACTTTAAAAAAAAAAATCTTAAGGGAGACACGAAGCAGGTCCTGCGAAGACCTCTTCAGAGCACCGGTGAGGGCGGGTGCCCAAGTGACTGGCAAGGCTTGAGACCACCCGTAAATCGAAGAAGCCGGACATAAAATGGGGACGATCCGAAGGGTGCCTAGCTCTGGAACTAGAGAAACCCAACGCCAAGTCGGATCGTCATTGGAAAGACAGGGCAGGTTTTCACGAACCAGCGTCGGGTCCAGAGATCCTTGCTATTTATAACCAACTCCAAGGTCCATGAAAAGTGACTGCCCTGTCCCATGTCCGCGCAAAATGTACACAGGAGGCTGTCATTCCTTCTCCTCTTCTCACAGGCTCAGCTCCCTTCTAATCAATTAACCCTCAACAAAAACTTACTCCCACAATACAAAATAAAATATAATAGAAATAATAACATAACCTTCAAGACTTAAAAAAAAAAAAAGTTCCTGAAAATACTATCATCGTCTAACATATTTAATTCCCTTCGAAATTTATACGAATCCTCTTTAAATTTCCCAGTTTGAATTTTAATTAATGTGTTTTTCCAAAATTCTCAAAAAAATCTTCAAAATCAAATAACCTATTTACAACATTCCAGGGAAAAAATATTTCAAAACAGTTTTTAAACCGTAAATAAATCACTCTTTACCTATCATAGATTTAAGTGTCTTAGAACCACAAAAATATTGTAATATTAAGGATTTCATTTTTATTACTCATCTTACTAATAAGTAAATACATAGCCCTTAAAAAATAATACACCTAATACTAAAAATATTAAATACTACCCCCAACTAACTTTGAAAAAAAAAATCTTAAGGGAGACGCGAAGCAGGCCCTGCGAAGACCTCTTCAGAGCACCGGTGAGGACGGGTGCCCAAGTGACTGGCAAGGCTCGAGACCACCCGTAAATCGAAGAAGCCGGACATTAAAATGGGGACGATCCGAGGAGTGCCTAGCTCTGGAACTAGAGAAACCCAACGCCAAGTCGGATCGTCATTGGAGAGACAGGGCAGGTTTTCACGAACCGGTGTCGGGTCCAGAGATCCTTGCTATTTATCACCAACACCAAGGTCCATGAAAAGTGACTGCCCTGTCCCATGTCCGCGCAAGACGTAAACAGGAGGCTGTCATTCCTTCTCCTCTTCTCACAGGCTCAGCTCCCTTCTAAACAATTAACCCTCATCAAAAAAAGGTACTCCCACAATACAAAATAAAATGTAGTAGAGATAATACATACAAAAAAAGCTAGCCAAAAAAAAACATTTCAAAACAGTTTTTAAACAGTAAATAAATCACTCTACCTATCACAGATTTAAGTGTCTTTTAACCAAAAATATATTGTAATATTAATTATTTCATTTTTATTACTTATCCCACTGATAAGCAAATACCTAGCCCTTAAAAAATAGTACACCGACTACTAACATTGTTAAATACTACCCCACACTAACTTTAAAAAAAAAAAAAAATCTTAAGGGAGACGCGAAGCAGACCCTGCGAAGACCTCTTCAGAGCACCGGTGAGGACGGGTGCCCAAGTGACTGGCGAGGCTTGAGACCACACGTAAATCGAAGAAGCCGGACATTAAAATGGGGACGATCCGAGGGGTGCCTAGCTCTGGAACTAGAGAAACCCAACGCCAAGTCGGATCGTCATTGGAGAGACAGGGCAGGTTTTCACGAACCGGTGTCGGGTCCAGAGTTCCTTGCTATTTATAACCAACACCAAGGTTCATGAAAAGTGACTCCCCTGTCCCATGTCCGCGCAAGACGTAAACAGGAGGCTGTCATTCCTTCTCCTCTTCTCACAGGCTCAGCTCCCTTCTAAACAATTAACCCTCAACAAAAAAGCTACTCCCTCAATACAAAATTAAATATAAATAATAATAATAAAAAAAACACTAGCCCATATAAGCCTTCGAAAAAACTCCTTAAAAAAATTCTAACATCGTCCTATATATTTTATTCCTTTCGAAATTTTATGCGAATTTTCTTTAATTAAAATTCAAACCGGAAAATGTTTCGCGTACCACAAAATTTAAAAATAAATCTTCAGAAACAAATAATCTATTAACATAAATCTATTAACAAAATAACCCCCACAAGCAATGATGCTTACTCATTCCATAAAATTGCCCATTCTTTAAATATTATAACATTTAAAAACCACTTTTAAACCGTAAATACTTCACTATTTACCTACCAAATATTTAAGTGTGGCTTACAATATATCCATAAAATATAATTACGTTGTTCTCGCATGTTTTTCATGACAACAACCATTACAAAATTCCAACTGTCTTAAAATATTCACAGTTGCTTAACAATTATATGTAGCACTTCAAATCTGAATTATGTATAACAAAGCTTCGTTTGATTTTCCTCGTGGCTGTTGCAAAAAGATAAAACAATTATAAATTTGGCATTTGTAAAACATATAGTCTGGTGATTCGAAATACATATATAATTGTACTCAAGTCCAATTCATTTACTAAGTCATTTAAATATAATTAGAAACAAGAAATGAGTATTAAGTTTTAGTGATCAGAGATATTTGAATAACAGTTTAAACATAGTTTTGAGAAAAAAAAACACTTCTATTGAAGAAATTTTTCGAAATCGGATAAAATAAAAATATGTTAATAAAGTTATTCAAATGATCAATAGGTAGCGTTTTTAATTTTATCATAAACATAGAAACTTGGCAAATGAACATATTAAAGTTAAAATCGATATTACACTTGTTCCTCGTCAACTGATGTTTATTTATCGAAGCCTTATTAGCATGAGCAATGACGAGTGAAGAGGTTTGCCCAGAAAATTCTCACCGCCCCCTTTCCATCGATTCCTGATCAGACGAGTCGAAATTAAAGAATGTTTAAGGAGGGCAGCAAATCGGAGACTTAAGCACTTTCGCCAAGTTAGCTTTCTACAAATATGCATTTAATTTATTTTCGATAAAGAAATAAAAGAGTATTGAAGGGTCATTACATGGAAGGTCGCTCTACCCTACAAAAATGTGCCTCAATTTTAAGAAAACTCTTCCCTATGACTTACATTAAGTTTGTATTGTATTTTTCCTAACATTAAGAAATAATATTTATAGCGTTGCAAAATAGGGAGTCTTTTACACACAACAAGGTCATTGCATATATCAACTTAGATTTTCATCCTTAAAGTTTCTTCAAGTATTTTAATACTAAAATATAACCATCCTTGTTGTGTATTGGAATTCTAACACACAAATATAAGTTTTAATTTAAACATTTGGTTGCTAAAATACTTATAATTTACGAATAGCGTATTTGGAAATTCTAAGTGTCAGAAGGTATTTTACAATTAAAATATGCATTTTGAAGCTTTTCCCAGTAGATCAACTCAATATCTATTTATGTATAGGGTTACATATGGAAGCTTCCAAAGAAATAACGTAAACTGACTGATATTTGTGTACTTGACAGATTACGATATTAAGACCAAATATTGGCAGGTTTATCTTGCCGACTAGTGTAAATAATTTGAAAACCAGCCAACAACGAAAAAGTTGCAAGTATAAACAACTCATTTTTTATATTTCCGTGCCATGTATTATAATAAAAATATTTGTTTCAATTACTTAAATAACATTCCCAATAGCATCAGTCAATAGGGTCATGTTGTGTAGCAAATTATATAAAAAAAATTTGCTTATGAAAAATAACCTTATGATATGAGCAATTTTATTTAGGAATTTAATATCCTAGTTAAAAGTTATTAATGCTCGGTAGGCACCGCTGCGGAGACGTTCAAATTAATTTTTTTATTAATAAATAAAACAGTGAATTTCGAATAAAAAAAACTGATTTAATATTAAGGGGGAAAAAGATGAGATTGAGAAAGACATATTTGGTAGCTGGTAGCATTTTTTTTTTTTTTTGCGATTGGAGACTTATGGTTACAGATCTCTTGTGATTTTTTAAATAAATCTGGAAAAAATGGTTCGTAGGACTGGAAGGTTAATTTTCAATGGAGAATTGTTGCATTCTATTGATGCCGTAGTTTGAGTTTTGTTTCTTAAGGTTAAAAATATATCTTTGTATTGTCTTTAAAGTTTTTCTTTTCACATTGTTAGTGTGTGGTTCGATATCGCATTTGAATATAGCATTCTCATTTGAATGCATAAAAGTATATTATTGACAGAAATTAATAGCTCTAAAATTTTGTTGGAAACAAATGGAATGGTCAATTTTATTATATTGTTTAAAAACTGTCGAATAAAATTGAACATAATTACAGACCTTGCCACCACCAACACCACTTCTGAAAATATCTAAGTAATAGTTAAAAATAACTTATTTTGCTATAATATCGTAATAACTACCGCCCTTTGATAGTAACTGCTAAACTCATCTCTAAGGCTAGCAGCTCACGGGCTAGCCTTAGAATGATTTTCAAAAAAATTCGCCAATTTTTTTTCCCCTCCTAACCCCATGGACCCCGGACAGTTGCAAACAATTCAATGGTAGCTCTATTGCACAGTTGATCCAACCAAAAATAAAGTAAAATATTCTCACTTCTAAAAATATATATTATATAATTCAATATTTTTTTTATGGAATTTGATCGTATTCTTTTGAATATTAATAGCTTTATTTGGGATATTAGTTGGTTCCCCGGACTATCTTGCATAAATTTTTAAACAATTTTCTCCACTTCCGCTTAAAGATACACTAGTATAAACAGAGCCTTTCCTACACATACGAATTGAATTAAAATATGCATTCAGTGGACCAGTTTTCCTCAAGACCCGATTTCATTTGATATACCATTGTAACAAAAGAAAATTAAATTAAAATTTAATAAAAATGCAAACAAATTATAAAAATATAAATACCTAGGTAATTATATTTAAAAACAATGGCTAAAGTATACCACACTATACGCCATAAATATATTGAAAATTCCTATGATGACACAATCCAGTTTAACCTCTCAATAAGCTTTAGAAAACAGTTTTGAAAGCAATAAACATCCCTCTCTCAGGGAGCTACTTATTTCAAGCATGTTAATATAAATAATTAAACTTTACAAAAACAGTTGTATAAGAAATGTAAAAACTTTCAAATCACTGCAAAAAGCCATTTGTTTTTTTTTAGCAGGCAGGGAGTTTCAAATTACAAAATAAATATATATATATTACATATATATAAAAATATTTAAATTAAAAATATCAATGCCGAAACGAATTGCAAGCCACTAAAAAAAAAGGGGGGGGGGGCTTCTTTCAAACGTTATTACTTAAAAAGACAAGTCCCAAACTTCAATCGTAAATAACTTATATTTTCGAAAAATGCAATTTTGCTAGGAAGTGCAAAGCAAATCATGATGAAATAGGGAATAGTGAAAAATAAACATTTATTTATCATATGCAAAAGGACTAAAAGCACTTCAACGCAGATCGCGTTTAGTATATTTCATGAGCAAAAAAAATCTTAAAATATCGCAATTGAAATTTTGAGGATGTGTTTGCCAGGTGCAAGGAAAGAATTTTAGCCATCAAATTTCGAGTGAATCATTCCCGCGTTTGAAGAAATATTTCGAATATTTCTACATGTTACAGATGTTCAATTCTTGTGAAATTCTCCTTTTTTCAAGACAACAAGAATCAATTCCTTTTGTTCTGACGCAAAATATCTGCATTCATGCCTTTCTCACCTTGTCATATTCTATATTTACACTCCAGTATAGTGAACAAAAGTGCGCAATTTGTGCATCATATTTGTTGGATATCAATGCCCATTTTCCCATCACCCCTGCTTGTTTATAATAGAACAACCCATGCATATAACTTGTAACTTAGTGGTGGCAACACCCTCTCCTGCTGACGCTGCCACTGCCATTTCGCCTCTTGCCGCCTCTGAGGACTGACCACCCCAGCATCGATTCTTCCCTCCGAACCAACCACTTCTATTCGATGGACGGAAAGGTGCCCGACTCCGTCGGGCTGAATACCGTTACCAACCCTTAAATGGCTTAATGGCAACACCCTATCATTCATGTTTACAATATTCATGTGATCGGTCCTGTATTCGTCTCAGTGGGTCAATATCGTAGGCATCCACTTAAATGTTCCGTTTTAAATATTAGTTTAGCTTGAACCTAAAGTTTAAATATATTTCAATAATGTCCTGTCTACCCTCGTGTGTTTATTTCTTTGCTAAAACACCTACAATATTATACAAATATTTAAATTTATAAAAATGTGTTTTAAATGTAATTTTTGATGACACTAAAATTGAGAAATTTTTTAATCAAAATAAAGTCTTCAATTTCGTGTTCCAAACTTTTAAAAACACTCGGAATTTCTAGTTGATTTTTTTTTTAAATATAAAAATTAAAAATAACGGAATTCCAAGTTAGACCCAGAAAAGTACCACTCCCAAGGATGCTGATATTTTTTTTTACTTTCCTTTGATTCTGTAATGTTCCAAATTTTCGGATTGGATTTCATATAAAAATTTGAAATTTTCGGAGGAGAATCATCCATCATTCATGGCAAATTGGAATGGGGGGGGGGGGGGGGAAGGGGGGTTACGGAAGGCTAATTAAAAAATCATTAAGTTAATTACTTGGCTAAAGATAATTGTAAAAATGCAAAACAAAAATTCATTTATAAATTAGGAATTGTTAGAATTAAATGAATTGAATCTTACTTATAACCTTGCTGCTCTAGACTAGACAAGTCTAAATATGTAATGAGCTGCCATTACAATTACATGAAATAAGAAATGGTTTTATTTACTCGGAAAAAGAAAATTATTATTACTTTTTTTAAAAATAAAATTGTATTTATTTTTTGCGAATTTTATACTTTTCTATGAATTTGTTGTTTTCCTTTTATTTAACAATGAAGTCATCGAAAAATTGACCCTACGAAAAAAGTAGTTTTATTTTTGCAGATTAATTGATATTTTTCAATCTTTATTAGGTGTGTGTTTCAATATTTCGTTTAAATTTTTTATCCAATCAGATCTCCCGTACTTGTGAAAAATTGACATTTTGCCTCTGCAGTTTCTCCGATTTTAAAGATTCAAAATTTAGTTCAGAAGATTTTGTTTTTCAGTTTAGAGGGAGTTTAAGGGTTGAAAAAAATTATGCTATTGGTAGAAATAATCTGAAATTTTTGGGGGAATCTTTATCCATTCCCTGACCATTTTTCGTTTTCCTAGTCGTGCAGGCGAGAGTGAACGCATATTTTTACTTTGAACACGGAGTATTTACTTCACTTGCTTCTCATTCTTTGTTATACATGTTTGTATAAATATAAATTTTTAATGTGGCCTGTTTACGGTTTATTTGAATAAATTTTTTAAACAAACGTTGAATAGAAATTCCATTTGTCCTATTCTAGAGTCTTCATGAAAAAAGAGGTTTTGTAAGAAAAATGAAATTTTTAAAACTGCAATTTTTAGGTCTTTTATACATTATTAAATAAGTTCGTGCTTGTTGCTACTGACATTCTGTTAGAAAATGTAACGACTCCTCCAATTTGTCAATTATGTACCATTGATTAAAAGTTTCCTTATCTTCAGAAATTAATAAAAAATGCTAATCAGCGAACTTATAAACAAAAACTTTTGAACGCATGAATTTAATACAAAAAAGATATGATGGAAGGAAGTTAGAAAATTTTCAAAAGGTTCTATAGAAAAGAAAAAAGTTCAATTTACAAGATTGTTCCTTTTTGATAATCAATTTTGTTTCAAATATCCACTGTCTGCTACAATGTATTTTTGTAGAATTCATACAAAAAATATTCTTTTTAAATCGTATAATAAATTTTGCTTAAGTTCCAACTTTCGTGCTTATCTAAATTATATATTTATCAAAATAAGTTTCCAAGTTCATATTTTGAGAATAAAGTTTTCTCGATTATCAGAAGTTTACCCGTACAATTCGCAGCTAACTTAAGAACTTAAAAAAATGTACATTTTTATTTTTGTAAGCTAAAATAACAATATTTTCTTCCAAGTGCAGTTAAAATAAGTCCCGCTATTGTATAAAATCTCCGAGAGGCGTGCAGCAATGATAAAACGCAATCGATTGCTGTACTTGATAATTTAGATGCTAGCAGGTCGAAATCAGGATGGTACTCTCGAATCAGTTACAAACAGACGGTAAGCACTCTACATGCACACTTGAAAGGAAATGTTGTCAATGCTTGTCATTTGAAGCGAGGGGGAAGGAAAATTTTGCTTCATCAAATGGCCATGGAGTGAATTTTTAAAAAAATTTATGCGATGTTTAACTTCATTCAGTATTAGAAACCATTTAAAATATTAATTCCCAATCGTGTGAAACCACTGTCATTCACGAAATGTATTTTGTGGTTTATTTTTCTTTTATCATATATTAACTCTAACAAATGTCTGCCTCATTCATAATTACATTAATTATATATTGATTCTGTAAAATTTCAAGCCCATGTCATTATTTGAACTGGCAACCCTGCGATTACTAACTGATTAATGCTGGAATTCCTGCACCCAGTAAAATAATCTATAAAAATAAAAGTCTGTTGACATCAAAACAACTACTTCCTCTGTGTACAGTGTATAGAAAAGTTTGTAAATTTATATACAAGTACTATTCCTCCATAAGATGCACCTGGGGTTTGGATTTTTAAATATTGTTTATTTATTTTTTAATTTTGAAATATTGCGATATTTATAAGATCTAGAGTGCCTTTGTAGCTTAGTGGGTAGTGCGTGGAATTTCATTTTAGGGTATATATATTAATATGCAATACAGTTCTGGTCACCTACTCTTAAGAAAGGTATTGATTTGCTAAAATGAGTTCAACGCAAAATCACAAAAATGGTCAGGGAACATCGAGAATGAATTATGTGGATAGCTTTAGAACTTTAAATAAGTATACACTTGAAGAAAAAAGGGGACCTTATTCAACTTATAAATTTTACCAATTGCATTATGTGGAGGGATTGAATATTTGTATTGCCAATGGGACTAGAGGTCATGGGTTCAAATTATATAAATCACAGCTTAATTGAAAGGTAAGAAAGTATTTTTATGATAGGCTAATTGACTGGGTATTAAAGAGGTCTAGTTTTAACTCAACCTTTTGTAATTTGTTATGCAATCACTACAGAATACGTTGCTCCATTTTATTCAAATTTGGTAGGAACGTTCATGAAGTTATTAAGATGGCCATATGCGTTTGTTTTTTTCGGTCGCAAGGTCTATTGTTCCCAGAACTACTAGTAGACAAATGGAATAATTTTCCTGATTAAATTGTTATTTCTTCAGAAGTAGTAAGTTAAAAAAAAATTGGATCTGCATTGAGGAATCATGAGAAGTTGTTAGATAAATAAAAACAATCTTTTTTAGCCTAGAGCATGAATTTGGTCGAATATTTGCAGTTGGAATAACTATATTTTGGTTATGAAAATATTTTGTGAAATATAAACTTAAAATTACTTAATAGAAAATAAATTTTAGTATTTCTAATTTTTACATTAAGGTTTAAAAAAAAGAAAGCTAAATTAAAGAAAATAGTAAAAATATGTATCTGAGTAGTAAACACAAAAACTATTAACCAAAAAATTATTTACCTATAACAATTTTAAAATTTATAATAATAAAAAAAGTTACGATAAGTATAAGTATACGGCGGAGAGGTGATTTGGAGAGATTTAACGGGAAGTAAAGTAGCAACACTACATTCCAAAAGAGTCAGCCCAAACAAACCAAGCTAGCAGTACATTTTTAACGAGGGCTGCATTATTTAACAATGATTTTTAAAGAATAAAAGTAATGGTAAAAGTAGTGTTTTAGAATAGCACCAATCTTTTGCCATGGCCTACTATTCAGACGATTGCTTATTTCACATTGCAAACCTGTTGAGCACATCTCCATCTTCTTTCCTCTGTGAGAGGAAGGGTCCTACAGCTCCAGGTCAGTTTCCCCCAGCGCAGGAATGGCATCTTGCTCCTGCCAGTTCATTTTCAACTTTCCTCACTCGTCGATCAAAATAATCTTATTTCAGTTTGGTCTGTAATAACAAAAGCAGTTAGCAAATAATTTTTACATTAATTTTATAGAAACAATAACTATACAGGTTAAATGTGTTCATAGGGTGCAGACAATCCCCACAAGTCGGCAGTTGTACTATAATACAACCGATACTATAAAAACGGACATCAATATTACAAGTAGTAAATTTAATTTAACTGCTATTGTATATCAATCGTTTCAAAATACAAAATATTATGAACATCCTTATGTGAATTGAGTTAATGGTAGTGTACTTGCTCAAATACTGGAAATAACTTATTTTACATTGGATTTCTCTATTGAAATTATATAATTGGATGATTTAAACTTTCTAAAAAAAAAAGAACATTATAAGAAATTAGAAGACTATAGTATCTAAAACATGAACAGGTGACTTATTTCCAGTGTGAAGATCTAAATTTAATTTGAAACACAGTTATGAATACAACACTTGTGTATTAACGACGTAAAAACTTACAATTAGTAATTTCATTAGCTAGTATATGCAAGAAATTACATTCATATACTCACATCCAGGATGTATTAGAGGATTACTGATCAGGCCCATTTGGACATCTGCAAGAGTAGCTTCCGGGACCGTTTTTGCACAGGGCAATTGTATTGCATGGATTTTGACAACACTCGTCCACATCTAAAATAGTGAGATTTTTTTATATTTTGAGACAAAACAAAGATGATCAGTTACAGTGTGCAAATATATTAGCAATTCTAGGTAAAGAAAGAGAAGAACAAGTTAATTAAAAGATGAATAGAAAGTTTTTTTACATAGCAATGTACATGCATTTATAATTTTGTATTAAAGCTAGTAGCAGATTTTTTTAAAATTTGTCTGGGTAATGATTTTGAATGTAAAAATCGTCTGCAAGTATTTTTTTTGCATAAATATCTATATACAACCCTAGTATAAAAATTACAATTACCTAAGAATTTCAGAACATATTTGTGAAGCACATTTGCTACTATGTTAAAGGAAAAACCTCAAAATGTAAAATTATAACAGCTCCAAGAATCTTCAGATTATTTTCTAAAGTTGTACAGCCATTAAAAAGTGCTTATGATCAACTCCTGCAAAAATATGTCTACAGCCATTTGTCAAAATTCTGGGATGGAGGGTATGTTTAGTTCTTGGTTTAATTGTAAAATAATGAATGAGAAGTGAAGATTAGGTTAAAATACTTAAGAAACGGATACAAAAAATTGACACCTTATTGGGTTGAATTTAAAAAATGTTTCCTACCATTGCGTGTGAAGCGGCTGTTGTTTTCATAACACCTGTAGGATGCCTGCCCCTTTTGCACAATGCAGGGACGTGATTTGATACACTGCAATCTGCATTCGGGCCATTAGACTTACTGTCACATGAATCTAGAAAGGAAAATCAGTAATTTTGAAAATGAAGCAGAACACCCATCATTATAAATTTGTGTACTTTTGTTTTTGCTGTTAGCTTTAAAGTTCATAATAAAAAAATTCTGCAGAACTTAGTCTTTATTATATAGTTGTAGAAGTCAGTAATCTTGCCTTGCACTGAATAGATTTACAAAAAATTTTAAAGGATTAGGGATGAATGTTTAGTAAGTACTAAAAATTTTTACATACATTGTGTTAACTAGGCATTAACTACGTAATAGTTCAGCTTTTTTATGACAAAATATGTTTAATTTCGCTTCTTTAATCAGTTTCTATAGAAGTTGAAAATTCTGACTTGCAGGTTTGCATTGCCACTGTTTTAAAACCAGTTTAAGAAGCTAAAGTTAATATAAAGAAATACAAGGTTGATCAATCCCTGTCCCCATTTGGACACTCTTCCGGAGGCTGACCTACGGGCAACATTCAAAAGAAAAAGAATAAGGGATCATTTTTATTGGAACAAGTGAATTCGGAAAAGAAATTGGCTCAGGGATTCACTAGAATTATGAAAATAATTTTTTTTTCCACATACAAGGTACCTTTGAAGTTGCCATACTATTTAAACAGCTTTTAAGTGGGAACTTATTACTCTTATCAAAATTGAGTAAAATACATCTGGACTCATGGATTCTAATAAATAAAGAATTCATAGGATTTGAAAAACAGATTTTTAATAATTACGAATGGATAAAACCAAAAGAAATTCAACTTACATCCAGATATCCATCTCCAATATCGCCTTCCCTACATTGACAGTAGTAGCTACCAGCTGAATTGATGCACAGGGCAGTTAGATGGCAAGGATTTGACAAGCATACATCTACAATGAAGAAGGGAAAAAAATATTTAAAATTTTATAGTATAATTCACTTTTCAATTTGTAAATAAATTGAACTTGCCGAAAACAAAACTGACTAATCCAAAAGTTCCCGAAAACTTTTGTGAGTGTATATGTTGAGATATTCTGATCATATACCTAAGAATTGCCCTTTTTTGAAGATAACAAGTCATTCTTGTGGTGTTAAAGGAAAGAAATGCCTAAAATCAAAGAAAGCTGAAGTTTTAATCGGAAGGGTTTCAAAGCAAATTCTAAAAAAATTCATCAAATATACACTACACCAGATTCTATTGATGTTAAAAATATCTGTTGATCGTCCAGAATACAATATTAAACAACCAACACAACTACAAACATGGAACAATACAAAATAATTACAAGGAAGTCTAAATCGTAGTACATGAAAGTTGTAGTTAATATGCAGCACCTAACAACACTTCAGCTGGTGACAAGCCTGACAAAGCCAATGGTGTTTGTCTGCAATTCATGAAAATTCTTGACAGTCTGATTGAAATTGTATCATCATGCATTTTCTGTAACTCTCTTTTAATGTATTGCATAGCTCCATATAATCCTGCCTCTAATGGACAGGCAGAAAGAGCAGTGCAAAACATTAAAAAATAGTTAAAGAAAGTGTAGATTGTATAATTTTAATCACACTGGCAACAATTCTCATGAATTACAGACGAACACATTGGCTCCGTCAGGTTTGTCACTAGCTGAATTGATTTTCGGTAGGCAAATATGCAGTAGATTGGATTGGATTTACTACATTCTTCTAATCCTACTGAAGTAATTGCAAAACCATCTTTCAAGGTAGGAGACCCTGTGTATGCCAGGAATTTTGACAAAGATGATGTGGATACTAGGAGTCATTTATTCACTTATAGGGATTTATATGTTTCGTGTATTATTCCCTGATGGTACTTCAGTAAGCAAGCATGTGGATACAATTCGACAGAGAAGAGAGCATTTAAATTCTCACAATCCAGATCTACAACTACCTGCTCCGATAGTCAAATCCTGTTTCTCCTCCAGTGACGAGGTCAGCCTCTACAATTCCAAAGACACCCTTTACATTTCCTTCAAAACCCAGAAAGCAAGTACCTTAGATTTGTAATTTTCCCCGAGGGAAAGAAAGGTGTTGTATATTAACTACAACTTTCATGTACTTCAACTTTGACTCCCTTGTAATTATTCTGTAGTGTTCCATTTTCGTAGTTGTGTTGGTTGTGGCAGCATTAAAATCTATGTTTGTGTTTCGATACAGTGTACTCATAATGTTATGCAGTTACAGACATAACAAGAATGCTTATTCTTTAAATGTTTTTTTTTTTAATATAGGACTAAATAAAGTAATTCGTATATTGTCTTACATTTTTAAAAGTTTCATAACGTACAATTTATTAATAAAATTTGGTTTAAAAAATGGTTCCAGAGGTATAATCTTATTTGGCAAGATTAAATAACTGGCCAAAAAATCCACCTATCTTGCAAAATTTTGACTCTCTTATTAGTAACAACATTACTTTTAAAGTATTATTTTACTAACCTTTGGATATTTCATATGTAAATAGAAATTGTTTTGTTAAAAAAAAAGTATTTTTTTAAACAGTTGTAATATTTTTTTTACATAAAAGAGTAGGTTATATTAAAGAAACATTTAAACGAAGAACAGGTCATTGTTTTGGTGACAGAGTCACTTCTCAGCCGCAGAGGAATCAGCAATATAAAATGTTTTTGTCATATTTACCTGGAAGCGTTTCAGGTCATGCTTGCCGCCAGACGCACACTCCTCCTACGCAGGCTCCTTCCCACGTCCTCCCTGAAAGATATGGAGTTGTTAAACGCCGTATTAGGAAAAATTTTAATTGTAAATTCTTCCTTAAACATATGTAGGTTGAATGCCAGTGAAAAATGTTGAGATTCGCAAAACTACCCATAATGGAAATGGGATGCCAAAGTTGACAGGCAGCTCAAAAGGGTTGAGAAGCCCCAAACGACTGCTCCCGAGTCGGGAGGGGGCGAGCCAAATATTTCTTTTTACAATTATTATGGTGCAAGATTTTCAAAACGACCTCCTAAAGGCTCGCTTAAACTACAGATTCAAGATTTTTTTTGCTGTGAAATTCAGTGGTAGGTTTAATAAAAATTCAAAGTTAGCTGCAGAAGTTACAAAAGATGTCGACTTACGTGACAATGGGTATGAATTTGAACCCCAGTCGACGAAGGGCAGCCGGGATCCTCTGTTTTGGGCCTGGAGCCTCTGCCTCGGATCTGGAATCCGTCTCGGATCCAGAATCCGTCTCGGATCCAGAATCCTCTACTTCGGCTACGGGCTCGCTGCCCCAACGAGATATCGCCTTCTCTGGGCCAAAGTGCTTGAACGACTTTGACCTGACAATACACCAATAATTCAGTTATTAATTTCAATTGACTTATTTAAAAAAAATAGAATTCAATCAATAAAACGAAAATAAAACCGATTTTTTATCGCAGTTTAAAACATCTTAAGATAGACCAGTAGTACAATTTCTACTTTTTAATTAAAAAGGTTACTATGTTAGTAGCATTATTCTGTAAAATAAATAAAATGTCAGTACTGGTACTTAATTTTTTTTAAAAAATTAAAGACTTTAAAAGTTTACATTAAAAAAAAAATTAAGTTGCAGTTTTAATTTTTTTAAAAAGTTGGAGATTTCAAAATGAACCACTAAGTGACACCAAATCTAAATCAGCGCCTGAACTTCATATGCACTGTTTTTCATTCTTCATATTACGATTTTATCAGAATTTAAGGTAGAAATGAACCTTAAATTATAAACTATTAGACTGGAAATGTCATTATTACACATTTAATTAGAATCACATCGACGATCTCGCTTGACAATGATCAACAAAAACATGTACAAATACATAACTATCACAGATAACAAATAATTATACTACAAGATTGGTAAGAGATATTGACCAATATTCAACATGTTGTAACTATATTTTACAAGAGGGGGACCTGTCAGTGCTATAGTAATGAATTTTCCAAATCGGTCAAAGGGATAAGTTAATAGTTGTCTACTTACCCAAAACCGTCTAAGGCAATGGCCAAATTTTCCTCTTCAATTGAAGGGCGGAAGATGCAGCGTCTCTGAGGCGGCTGGGGGGAAAAAGAAAAAAAAAACAATTATCAATGACATTACAATTTAACATTTCCTAACCCTCTCAGAAATAGCTAATTTTTTAGCATTCTGCGATTGTCAAGGCTACTGTTATAAAATTTTATAAACGTTTCGCCATTCAATCATTTGACTTTTGATAAAACTAATTGAATCTTCACATTTTTAACTAAATTTACTCGGCTTTTTTTCTGGTGGTATCAGCTAATTTTGGTTCTTATATGCATATCGATCACCCCATTTCAAAACGGCATTTCTGCCTATGTCGATAGCATGACTTTGGATAAAAAGATCCCTGGTCCAAGACAAGTGGTCCTATTTTTTAAAACAAAATTTAACATTGTTCTATTTTTGACAAAATAAATTTCAGGGAAAAAAATTACAAAATGTATTTAATCAGTTTAACGAAATACTTTAGCAGGCATCTATTTTGCCAACAATGATGAAAGTTTCTTCAAAATTGAGCAAATTTTTAACAGTTTGAGTTGAAGCACTAGTAATAATTGTGCTTGATTTCAAAATAGAGGTGCACCAAATACCAAATTTTGCTGTATACCGATTGATGAATATTTTATTAAAATTTTAACTGAATTTCTGCCTAATATTTGGATTAATTTCAAACTATTAAAATCTAATACCGATCGAGCCAGAAAGACTCGTTTGAATTGCAGCAATATACACATAACATCCAAAATTACAACCAAATGAGCCTATACAACCAGAAAGGTATCCTAGTACATTACTTTAATTAAAAATAAATTGTAATTCTTGTTTCGCCAAGTCAAGTGATTCAATGATGAAACAATTAACGAAATTAGCCTTGATGGAAACAAATGCTTAAAAGAGTTATGTCTGAGTGTATGATTATTAGTTATTTTTTTATCATAATTAATAATTGCAGTGTGGATTGCTAGTACATATTTAATAATTAAATTTTTTTTTTATTTAAATGTTTTGTTTCTCTTATAACAATAAATTTGAATTTAATTTATTGTATGAAAAGCAGTGGCAGGTCCAACTTTTGTTTGTTTGCAACATCATTCTTTTAATAAAAAACACTATTAATTTTTTTAATTAATATTTGTCATTAATTAACGCAAATATATTAAAATACTATTATTTTAGGGGTATAATTATGGTGCAATTATTACAAAAGGAATTTTTAAGCATGTCTTTAATATCATAACATTATCTTTTACGAAGATGTTTAAACTATACTTGGGGACAACCTAAGTTTAACCTGAAGCTGTGATATGTATAAATATTCAATTGCTTTAGGTTCAACTCAGGTGGTCCCCAAGTTATAGCAAGATATTCTAAAGAACAAAACAAAATACAGTAGACTTAAGTAAAGAAAAAAAATTACTTATTATCTAATACTGTGTAGGGAAGTTTGTTGCACCTATAATCTTTCTTGGACATTTGTCCTAACATTGGTGTTAGTATGGAAATTTGTAAAATAGTGATAGCTCACGTATTGTCCATATAATATGCTTTAAATTAGGAAGCAGTATTTCCAGAAGTTATTTATAATAGGAATTGGGAGTAGATTTTTATTTTATCCTTTTAAAACGAAAAATATACATTTTAGATAGTGTAAGTTATGAAAATCTCGAAAGGGGCAATTTTTTTAGTTTGACCTCACTCATACTTTTTAGAATCTGTGAGTACACTTTTTATCATTTTCTGTTAATTTATTATAAATTTGTAATTATATTTATTTTTTGGGGTGAATATAAGCAATGTTTCTATTTGCCCCAAGGTACCTATTTTAAGGTGTTAAAAATGGCAAACACTTAAAAAATTCCTCAATCAATCATCTTGTTTTAACGTTATTTTCGTTTTGTTAACTATTTTTTTATTTTTGAAGAAAATGTATCAATAAACAAATGAACTGTCAATTAATTTGATCTTTAAGGAAAAATTGTGTAATCAGGACATGTCCTTTTTATTGTTACCAACTGTATAATAATATTTTGTAGATAATACCTACTTTTTTTTTAGAAATCTTAAAAAAAGGTTTACAACCTCAACCTTAAAACAAACATCGGGTCAGGTTTACTGTACGGTCACCCTTGGCGCGATTTTTCCGCATTTGGCGATAATTTTTTTTAAATGGCAACCCCCCCTCCGAAACGACAAGGAATTGCAGCAACCCTACTGGACAACAGTCGCCAAAATGGCGACTTTTGGCGAGATTTTGAAAAAGTCGCCAACGGTGACCGTACAGTAAACCTTTACCCAAACATCTCCCACAGAAGACAACAAATAGAGAATGTATGAAGTATTTTATAATATTTATAAACCTTCGAACCGAACCAGCGAAGTTTTAAGGAATTACTCATAATTTTAAAATGTACAAGAAAATGCTTAGGACCCATTCTACATGAACAAATAAAATGCTGGTGAACTAATCGATTCAACAATTCATAACACATAGTACGAATTCTCGAATCAGTGAGAAACACATGCATTTCACAGAATCACTGTACAGCAGTAACGACAAAAACTAATACTCATAAAAAAGATGTGTAAATAACGAGGTAACTAATTACCGGCAGTGACTTGGGGACAGCAAGGCGGTGTTGGCGCTTCCAGTGAGCTACAAGGGCTGCAAACTCGTCGTACCCCCTGCTGCAGTCGTAGCACTTGTGGAGAGGCATGCGTCCGCTGCATGCACCCTTTTCATGCCTCAGCAGGGAGTCCTTTCGAGAGAAGATCCTTCCGCACTTCTGACAGCGGACCTGTTTGCCCGACAGTTTGGGCTGGGGCGACGGCTGGGGCTGCACAACGACGTCATCATTCCTTGCCCCTGAAAGCAAATATTAAATATCATGTAATTGATAAATAAGTGTTCATGTATTCAGCTTGTAATTGGTGGGTTTCCAGTTCGAATACCATCTCGTCTTGAAGAGTGTAGCAAGTTAGTTGTCGGCAGGGTGTTAGTTTACTAAAAAAGGGTTTGCTAACTATTTAATTGCTAAATTTGCAACATGTTTTCTACTGAACTTAAGGAAGGAACTTAAAGGAAGTATATTTTAAGAAATGTTTACTTTGAAGGCCATTCACAATTTGTATACATTTAGAACAAAATAAGGTGTAAAAAAAATTGTGTCTGCAAAAAAAAGCAAAACCTCACTTCAGTAAAAATACTTATGAGGAACATGTGGTACATATTTCAGAAGCATAGTTGAGGTAGTTTTTGAGAAAAGGTCCGAGAAATACAAATCGTTGTGTTGTGAGAACAGCAACATCGATTAAAAACGTCATTTATTTAAAATAAAAATCCCATCTTAGTCGCATACCTATATTTCAAGCACAGTAATATGTCATCAGTGTTCATTTTAGAAATAAAAAGGGGCAGGGCGCTGTTAGCAGAAAAAGGGCACCCCGTTTTTGGCAAGGCACTTCTTGTTTTTAAAAGGGCACTTTAAAAAAACGTTGGGTTGAGCGAAGGAAAGAACAGTACAAAATTGATGTCACTTTGTAGAAATACTACTTGAAATCCAAAATTTGACAATTTTAAATGAATGTTTTCGCTAAAAATCAAATCGGTAAGTAGACCGAATTAGGCCTCATACAAAACTGATGAAAAGGCTACTAAAATTAAAAATTTGGTAATAAAGTGTCTAATCTTGTAATCTCGCCCCAAACCAAATTGCAGGCAACCAATAGGATTCGTGCAATGCCCCGTGCTCGAAATTACCGCGGAATCATCGCGATTTCACAACACGCTTAGTTAAAAAGAAGTTTGTTTTCTATGGTCATAATTCACTTAATTCCAATTTACATACAAAAAAAAAATTAATCGATGCCTTTTCTACAGACAGGTAGGAAAGCAAGGTTGCTTGTGCTTGACTAAAAAGGACAATAGGGGCGGAATTTTTTTCGAAAGAGGGCGGAATTTTCGGAAAAAGGGACATGAGGGCGCTATCGAGATGAAAAAAGGGCGGGCAGGGCGGACCGCCCTTCAAAAAACGCCTAGAGTGAACACTGTGTCATTCCCTTTGATAACAGCGTACACAGTAAAAAATAGGTACTTTGAAATAAGTCAAATGTACTCATTTTTCCTTATATTCGATGCTTATAGCTCTGTATGCATGCATTTCAATTTTGGAAAATTGAATTTTGTACTCAAAACAGAGCACATGCTTGTCTACATACATCTTTATAAATCACTTTCAATAAAGATTGACAATTACAATAGTCATACTGTGAATTGAATCCAGATCAAAAACAAAAAGTTGCTAAAATTTTCTTTTTAGGCATAATTTACCCAAATTGCTTAAGCAGAGCCCTAATTTTTAATATGTTTTTGCAATTGTTAAAGCTACTTTTGCATAAAATTAGAAGAAAAAAAATTTCAACTTGTACTGTAAAAGTTTAACCATCTTATTGACAAAATTACTGAAAACAAACATTAGACTTAAAAAATGCCTAGATGTAAAAAAAGGTCATAAAACTGAATTTTTTTATAAACAAGTTAAGAGTCAAAAATAACGAATTGGTGTAAAATAAGTCATCAAACTGAAATTTTTAGGTGCAAAATATGACTAACAACTGTTAATTTCTAACCTTGTTTCTAGTATTTAAAAATAAGAAAAAATAAGCAAGCAAGTTTCATTCAGCCAGAGCTGAAGTGAAGCACTTACTTTTCGGCGAAGGGTGGGGTGTGTGGTCGTTGTCTACTGCATCGTCGCTGTCTCGAGCGTCAAACATGCAACGCTTCCCACCCCGACTGATGGACACCTTAGGGGGGATCTCCTCATCACTGCTCCAGGACTATTTCAATAGAAAAAGGGTTAAATATTAATGAACGATGTTTTGTAACTCTTGTTTAACAAACATGTATTTTGTATTAGTGTTTTATTAAATTAAATTTGCGATAAGAAAAAAGCTTTTTTGTAGAAATGTAGCAACTTTAAAAAAATGTAATCTCGTTATAAGGACTATTTCATTAATTTGAAATATTGATTAAATCTTAAACATCAATTATTGGCTGGAGATTAATCGGAACCAAATATAGCACATGCAAATAAAGTATTAAATAGTCTGTATAAAGTATTAATAAAAAAGTATGTTTGGCTTAATTTGTTTAATTAGATAAGGTAGTTTTCGAAATCAATGGAATTATGTGTATTTATGGTTTTAATTGATAATGATGACATTACAACTACTGTATTTTTAGAAACTGAAGCATATATTTAAAATTTTATTAAAAATACACTTTTAAAACTGCAAGTGGAAAGATCCACTTCTATTTTTATTCCAAAAATACATGTTTAATAAATAAAACATATTAACAGATCCACAAGTGACACCAAAAAAAAAAGTGGTACTTTTTTTCAACAATATGAAAAATAATTCATTAATGGTTAAACTCCAAAGGAATTAAGGTAAAAAAGAAAGTATAAAAATGGAGTACCAATGTACAAAATGCAAGTCCAATAAAAGGTTAGAAGATAGAATACCAGAGTGAATGATACGTTTGTTTAGGAATGACGAAGAGTTCCATGCCCACAATTACTACTATAAAAATAAACTCTAAATAAAATTATGTTAATTATCAATTATCTGTTAAAACCAAAAATTAAAATTTTGGCTTGAACACCTGTGCGCCTTTGCAGGGTATGAGCAGGACCACTGTGGGGCCAAGTTTGTACCTATAAGTGGGATACCTTTTTATCTTTCACACAAACTTAAATGAAATTTTTAATTTTTAAAAATCCAATCAGCATTTTTTTTATCAACTACTGTAGTTGATAATAAACTACAAACGTTTGATACGGTTACATTTCATTTGCATGATTAAAAGACTTTGTTACACAAATAGTCAGCATTATTTTGTTATATTTATTTAAAATTAAATATAAGCTATCAAACTTGACCAGATTTATGTCAAAAGAGCTATTTTTCAAGTGTCAGGAAAGAACTATACTAAGAGTTTTTTTTGTTTTTTTTATCCTGATGTGATACTATGTAGCTGATTTTTAAGCCATTTTACATCAAGAGAAATAACAAAAATTAATTTTATCTCATCTGTAAAAAATTTATTTTATTTTTCGTTATTGACTAACCCGTGATCCTCTCCCTTTCCCCCCAACCCAGAAATTTAGGGGCCCTGTGTAAGACCTGTACCTTTATTTACTTCCACAAACTCAATTTATTATGATTCCAATAGGCATCTCTGGGACAGACAAAGTTAATATGCAAGTTGTTTCAAAATTGTGACTCGGTTCTAAAGTCATTTAAATTATTATGTATATACACTAAAATAAAATAATAAACAGGTGTGCATACCGCTCCCTCCGGACTCGTTAGGGATTCGTCTGAGGACTCGTTATCCATCACCTCTACTCGGGCTGGGGGTGTCAACGACCTGCGTAAGGAGACAATTTTATATCAACTTATAAAAATATTTTACACTAATACCATATGCAAATAAGGACGACCCATTGTTCACAATATATAAGTGGTTCCCAACCGTTAGTCCCTGGGAGGGTCGTAAGTGATCTAGGGAGCTTTTGTTTGAAACCAATCAAATATGTATGATTAATTGATTTTAATAGCTATTTTATCTAATTGAAGAGAAAACATTAAATACTGTAGTCTGTTACGATTCTAATTAAATGATTAAGATATTTACAACATTACACAGCATAATAGTTTTAACATGCAAGGAAAATTCTGTGAAAATATTTTTTCAATTATTATCATTTTAATAGTTAAGCAACCGATAAAAGGACCTAAATAAAACAAATTGCAAATGTGTTTATTAACATCTTAAATTATAAAATTTTATAAATAGGCACGTATGCACCATTCAAATATATTTATAAGTCTTGTTAATTGAGAATTCTGAATGATTAATGTCGGATAACCATATTTTGTACAAAAGGTTCTTAAACAAAACATTCGCTATCCAACAACAAAAATTATCCAAATATTTAAAAAAAGAAATTATGACTGATAACAGGTTTCATTGGCAGTTTTGCCGTTGGTTGGCACTCTGAAAAAAAAATGTTCTCAACTTTTAACTTTAAAAAGTATATTTTTAAAGGGATGTCATTCATACCTTTCCCATCGTACCCTCTTGGGACTGTTGTCCTCCTCTTCGTTTCTCCTCCTTTTGTTCATATTCGTCTATTTAAGTAGAAAAATAAGAGTTGAATACATCATATTAACGGTGTATGAAACACAAAATCTTCAAAGATATACAAAAATATTTTATTGCTTTAAATACTAAAATTTTCTTGCTAGTTTTATACATAAACAATAATTAAAAAAAAATTAAACAGATCATAACTGCAAATTGTTTTACTTTCAGCAGCTATTCAAAGACTTTAGTTACAGAGACTGTACACTTCAAATGGCCTAATCTTGTTTCAGTACTTGCGATAGATGCCTTTAACGTCGTACTAAACCTGAACAATGGTCTATCTTGAAGGAAGGACCCGGGAACACTACCTCTTATTTTAGAATTATGGTCAGAAGATCCTTGATTTTGGCAATGCAATAAAATTGTCTTTAAAATGACTTGTATTTTATTTTTAAAAAGTGGTATATTAAAAAAGTGCGGAAGTAACCGCGGTCACTACAAACAAGCATCATTTTGTCGATGCAACCTGGCAGGGCCTATTTTAACATAGAGTTGGTGGGGATTTTTCCCCACCAGTGTGTAGAAATGCCCCACCAGTCATGCAAATTTGCCCCACCGGAATTTCGTTTTGTTTAATCAATTTTCCCCAGTAAAAACATAAACTTGAA
Source organism: Troglohyphantes excavatus (assembly GCA_963932185.1). Lineage (NCBI taxonomy): Eukaryota > Metazoa > Arthropoda > Arachnida > Araneae > Linyphiidae > Troglohyphantes > Troglohyphantes excavatus. The sequence continues at coordinate 69,059,113 of OZ010667.1, read as the reverse complement.
TCTGTGGCATAGGAAAGAATGATGTTAGACAGAGGGACGGGGGACCCATTCCCGTGAAAAGGCCCGATTTCGACACTCAATCTCCTAACGAGGGAAAATAGCTTTCACACCCCTCCCCGGTCTAGCTAGTTCCCATCCACAAAAATCCTTTTGTTCAGAACTGGGTGGTCGAGCCGTTGACAATATATTTTGGATTGCCTACTGTTCAAGACCGTTTTATTGCCTTCCTTATCTATACGCAGGATCTCTAAAGTGGGCACCAGCTGTTTTTTTATAGTCGGGAAAACTCTTGGCATCTATTTGAATAGGTATTAGGTCAGAAATATATGGCCTGGGGGTGTGTCATATAAGGGGTGGAAAGTGTTCCAATGCATTTTGGTATGGTTCTCTTGAAATGTTGTCAGAAACAAGACGTTCCAGTATCATTCCTTAGGCCGATTTTTCACTTCAATTTTAAAAGATATTTTTACCTGCATTTAACAACTACAAAAAGTAAGTAAATTACATTTATTTTTTATGTAGATTTCTTTTACGGTGTGTAGTTTAACTAAATGTTATTTGTATAGTTAAAAGAGATTTATAATTTATACTTTTGGGGGAAAATGTATTTCCCGATGTTAATAACATTTTGAAGGGATCATTATTTACAAATTTTAATACATATAAATAGAAGCCTAAATTTTTCAAAATTATTGGGGAGGGGTAGCTCTAATTTTTAATAAAATGCATACACTATATGAAATTATAGCCAGTCTTTCAAAAGATTATAGAAGATTATTCTTATGAATATGTTTTTTTTTCTTTTTTAAATTTTGATTGGTAGTTTTATATGAACAAAATATATCATGAATGTATAATTCTAAGGTAACAAAAATTAGCATATTTAAGTTATTGTACGAAATGTCTAGAGTGAAACGACAGCAAGAATAAGGTTAAAATAATTTAATTGAAAAATATCTTTTTTTTCTTCGTTACTTACGTATGATCGAAAAGAGACTAAATATTTTTTATTAAAATTGTTATGAAAATGTTTTATTTTTAAATATTCTCAATATATTGATACCAATATAAATTAATCAAAAGGTAAAAAAAAAATTGGATATATTACTTTTTAACAATGTAATATGCCAGGTTAATGCCAACTATCTTACATAAAAAGCCATTCGGTAATACATTTAAATTCTGGAACAGTAAGTCTTAGTCTCGCGACTAAATCTTTCATTGGATATTTATTTCGTAGGTTCAGAGGCGTAAAGTTTTCAATTTTTTTTTTAGAGGGGGGGGGGGGGGGGTGTATAGACTTAACTTTTAATACCATTTAGTGCTGGTCCCGTGAGGAGTCGCTGTGGTGAGGGTTTACTGTGCAAGTAATTCATTGTTTAACCAAGGAGAACTAAATTTTTTTTTATGTATGTTAATAATTGTCCCAAATCAGACTACGCAGCAGTCTTGGGCCAATACCTGTTAACCTTCGGTATAGATCGGGGGCCTAGGACTGCAGTCATAAGTCATAAGCCTCGAGCCCGTGGGCCCAATACAAGCTTACATTAATGCGTAGGTTATATGAGTAACTTTAATGAAGGTTGGTAGAAATGAAAAAGTGTCTGAAATTTTGATTTAAAAAAAAATACTTCAAACCGATGCAAAAAAAATAGTCAAAACTTTTGTAAATGCCATTTAATACTAGTTTTTTTATTCAACTACTTAGCTTAGATTTTTATTTTAGATATGCATGCTTCGGTGAAAACGGCAATGCTTCCAATACTTTTCTTTTTAATAATACTATTATAAATCTCAAATAACTCCGATTCACAATAAACTTCTATTTCCCCACCAGAATAATTTATTTGTTTTACTCTTGAAAAAGAATTATTTAATATTTTCAAAAAATGTGGTCTTTAAGGGAAGGGGAGTTTGACTCTTGGTCGCACCACATTCCATGCAAGTGGAAAGGGTAATTTCCTGCTACAACATGTTGATGTCAGATCATAGGCAGTCAGATAATCTCGAAACAAATAATAAGAGACTCATAATAGTCTTAAGTGGAAAAGGAACAGCATTTTTCCATCACCGCCCTTCAGTGCTAAAATTTCTGCAGCTGAAGGAACGGCGAAAAAAGTTGTCGGAGCAGCAATTTACAAGAGCAGAGATTATAAAAAACATTTTTCAGAAATGATAACAAGTTTTAAGAAAGTATAATGTTTTTAAAAAATTTAAAACTACTTATTTATCTACATTTTTGTGCTGTAAAATGAAATATTTTTCGAATACAAATAAATAGAATATTATTGTTCATCTTATAAAGTAAATGCTACTTATTAATGCACATTTTGTTTGTAATATGCTCGGGTACTAGTCTAAAATTTACTTAAGTATACGGATTTAGATGTATATATAATATAGATTTAAAATTTACAAATGTGTGAAGTAAAATGGCGGAAATGTAGGAAATATATATTTTAAAATACAAAACATTAGGTTTTTTAAAAAAAGAATATTTAAAAAAAATGTGCAATATGAAAATAAATAAAGCATACTTTTATGTATCGTTAGAAAATTTCATGAATTCGATAATTTCTTTTTAATTAACTTTTTTATAAAATATATAATTTTAAACTAAGTTTATTAAATTAGTTAAAAATTTGCTATTTTAAGTACAAAGTTTTCATTAACATTTGGGGTTCTGCTTTCTGCAGAATTTAATTTGCCCCACCAGTTAAAATTCCTTAAAATATGCTCTGCAACCTGGCCATCTTTATTGATACAACTTTTTATGAAATAGTAACAAGCTTATGATTGATGAAAGTGGGTTCAAAAAGAAAAAAACAAATCTTACCAAAAACACGAAACTTCGCACAAGCAGAAAAAATCAAAATCACTACAACGCAGCAGCAATCCACTAAAACGAACAAGCGTGAAAATTTCAAAAGCACAAAAGATTCTTGAGTATCTTCTTTTGTGAAAGAAAGTTAGCAAGTGGCCGATGCGACGGTTGAATTGAGCCACCGAGGTAAAAGTCTCTGCTATTGGTTGTTTACAAGTTATAATAATCTCCCTATTGGTCAGATTGATTGGCTAAAAAAAAATATGTTGGGTACGTCCCCTATTTTAGGTTGCTATCCCTAAATCTTTGTCGACAAAGAGAATTTTAAAAGCAGACAATAAAAAATCCTGCTCACGTTAAAACATCTAAGCAGTAGGGTGGTTGAAGTGAAAGTATAGGCAATTTTTTTTTTTTTAATTTTTGATAGTGCGGAAAAGTTGTCATTTCGTACCATAAAGACAGAGCTAAAATATTTTTATTTTACCTTTTCATCTTGAGGTTCTACTCTGACCTTAAATTTTACTAAAATTGCTTTATTTTTGTGACGTTGATAAGTTTTATCCCTCGAAATTCAATTTCTAATATCGCGGGAAAGTTTACATGTGGATTGACAGATCTTAAATATCTTTATTTTACCTATTCATTCATCAGTTGACTTCCTTCGCCAAAGTAGGCAAGAGAATGTGACATACGATGAGTCCGACAGCGCCGCAGCATCAATCTCAACGATGGTAGTTTCATTATTCCCATAAGTTGGAGTAATGGAACTTTGAAAGATCAACACTTTTTATTTGGTGCAAGTTTCTGCCAATGCGCTTGAACCGATTTGAAAGACTTCTTGCCGTCAAAATTTACTCCCGATTTCTTCTACAGAATAAAATAACTGAAGGAAATTACAATTGGCCTTATTACTATTGCTTAAAACACTATTTAAGCTATGCATTTATCAAAAATTCAAAATTTTGCTTATAACATTATCCGAGATTGGAAAAATGAAAGTACTATAACACTGAAATCACCACTGGTGTAAAAACGTTCGTCGGGTTTTATCGAATAACTTCATATCTCAGATAGTAATGCTCTCCCATGTATAACGGAATTTTAACAAAATAATTTTTTTTAATTACATATTATTTTAATAAATTTTATTATCATTTTTAATCAACATTAAATAATAAAAAAAAAGTTCTTATAACCATCGCAAAATCCTACGAAAGGCAAAAAATTGTGAATTATTTAATATAAAAAAAAAATCAAATATATTATAAAAATTATTAATTATTCGGTATTTTTTCAATATTAAAAAGCACTAACACATAACTGTACCCAATGACAAAAAGCACCCAATGAAAAATAACCAAACGATCCAAAACAGCAAGTGTCAAATAGTTATACTTAGTAAAAAGCCATACTTACAACACTACTTGATATTTTTTTCACTGAGGCATGGTGAGAACCCCAAGAACAGCAATTGCGTAACACAGTAAGCAAGTCTGTTGATTTTTTTCCCTCTTAGCTAGTGATCTCTCAGCCCTAAAAAACTCTAATGGAATAACCCAAGTGTTTGTAGATTGCTTTGGATGGGGAAGGGTGAGTGACGCACACAAGGAACAATGATTATTGCCTGGCCCCGGGCGTTTCTTAGGGGGGTTGTAATGTGAGATATAACATAAGTCCCATGGAAAACTTGACCTTGAAAATGGAACAAATGCATTGAGGGACTTTTCCTCCAAGGTCAGGGATCTTGAGTAACGACACTAAACCCCCTTCGCTAAACAACAGCCAGCCATAAAAGGGATTGGTGTGTTTCAATGGGAAGAGTGGACGGTGGTCGTAAAAAGATCCTTTGAAGAGATGAGGAATAAGGATGGAGGATAGCCCCTGCTTGGAAATCTGAAAATCCCCGTTCCCATGGTTTAGAATTTATACACTTCTTTTACTTTCCCACAAATATTTATGGCTAAAACCGACCAACTCCCGAACACATGTAATGTGAATGAAATGCTATATACAAAAAGTTATGTAATGCAGCTCCCCTTTGAAAGACAATTTTTGTAGGAATTAGTTCTACAAAAACAAGTTAGTTTTTAACGATTTGTTTTCAATAGTGTTCGTACTTTTTAAAAATTTATAGGATAAAAAAGAGCTGTAATCTGGAATTGAATTCCAATATAAAGTCCAATATTATTTCACATAATCTCCATGCAGTGCCGCCCTTAGGGGGGTGTGGCGCGTGCGACCCCACAGGGACTCGCGCTTTGGAGGGGCCCCGCGTCAGTAAAAAAAATATAATAAAAGTATTTTAAAGGAAATTTTATTCCAATTTTTTAAAACTCCTTAAGATTTTTTTTTTTTAATTTGTGTTTACTCATACATCTAGAACGTTTACTGACCTTTGTCTGATTCAAACATTCAAAATACCCCTGAGTGCTGACATTTAAATTAAAACGGTGCGAGACAATAACTTTTCCGTTAGAAAGAATGCAAAATAATAATAATTCATATCCTTGTATCATAAATTACTATTACGCTACAAAACATTTCAGCAGCTGTTTTATATTATGGACAGAAGGCTTAACTTTTTTCTCCCGAGCATGAAGGTCGATTCTTCGATTCGATTCCAAAGTTCATAATACGATTCGGAAAAGAAAACCCTGACTACAGCATTTTTTCCTTAGAAAATCTGTGGCACGATTAAAAAAAATTTAATTGCAGCACAAACCAATAACACTTGATCATAAATTACAATTTTTATATACAACTTCTCCACTTCTTTATATACAACTCCACAAGAAATTAATTACTTCCATATACATTTATTTACTGGTATAAGCGCAGATGATTTTATACAAAAAAAATATATTTCAGGATGCTTGCAGTTAAAACGTGAAGTAAAGCTGCAAATATTTAAATTATAAAAATAAAACATAATGAAAATAATTGAATGAAAAATTGTATTCGTAGGTGAATAAATATTATAGAGAGTTTTGAAATTAAAGTTTAACTTTATTAAGCTTTGCTAACATTCGATAAAAAAGTTTTTGTAGTCATATTTAAAATAGCCAAAAATACGAAAGAAGGATGTATGCGGAATTTACCATAGTAACAGGACTTGTAAAATTGTGAACATATAAAGCGCACATTTTTATGTTTCATTCTTTATGTTTTTCTTTATGTTTCTATGCAAAGGGAGTGAATAAATTTTGCTCGGTTGAAAAGTTTATTTCCAATATATAAAAAAAATGCATTATCAGCGACATTTTGTTAACAAATGAGAGGCTAATGAAGGAGGGGGGGGGGGGGGTCTTTCCAAACTTATATTTATTTCAACACTACTAACTAAAGGTTCCCCCTGGCAGTTTCGCACAGGTCCTTGCTTTCGCTAAGGGCGGCCCTGTTTCCATGCAATTCTGAATAAAACCTAGTTTGTATTTTTTAAATATCGAAGTATTTTCTTTTGATAAAAATGAAAACGCACGGAAGCGCAGAAATAAATACACATCAAAGTGATCGTATACAACGAAACATTTTTGGTTAAATTCATAGATAAAAATTGTCATTCGCTTTTCGTTTCTTTTTTTTTTTCATTTTTACTTAGTGGTAACATTTAATTTTCATTTTATTTTAATTTTTGCCTGCTTACTTCGTAATATTCTATTTATTATTTAAAAATGGATCGTAGTAATAAGGAAACCAAAGATTAGTGTTCGAATTTTGCGCGAGAATTTTTAATAATGAGGTTCCTAGGGCCGAAGGCCCTTTAACCCTATCAATTAATAGAACATGAATGGATCATTGATTTTGTGAACATGGGTAAAAAGACAAGCACAGGACAACACGAACGAAAAAACAAACAGACGCAAAAACTCCTAGACTCCTAATCGCAAAAACACATGTCTCTCAATTCAGAGAAGACAAAGGCCATGGGGGGGAAGCGCCAGAGGCACCTAAACGATGGAATGGATACTCAAGATGTTTCACCCTTAACCGGACATCCCGGGAAAGACATTGGTAGTTGAACATGAAAATAATTCATACGCTAGAAAATTTTTTACAGAAATCTTCCAGAAAACTGAATTTCATAAATTCTCCTTAGAAAAAAGGGGGGAAGGATGCCGAATTGCCTCCTCCATCCATTCAGACAAAGAGTGAAGAGAAAGTGGGGTAGAGCCGAAGCTCAGGTGACGAAGGGTTCGAATATAGATTTTTCATCATAATAGTGGTAAATCAGCTCGGAGCACTGCTAAATTAATAAATTTATTCCCAAGTAAAATGTCGTCCGGCAATATTAAACTCAAGGCGATGATCAAAGATTTATAGTTCAAAAATTTGTGAAAAATCCGCATTTGAGTGCTGTAAAAATATCTACAGAATTTACTAAAACATCGTTTTACTTCAATTTCAATCGAAACTGTTCGACAAGTGCTCAGATCAGCTGGATTTACATAGGCTTTCTGTCCGAAGAAATTTGTTTGTTAGTGCGAAAAATAGAAAGCTTAGGTTTTCCTTCATAAATAAAAAGAACCGAGTTGGAACAGTAAAACATGCTTTGGAGGTGTCCTTGTGTAAGGGTGCAAATTCGCATCAGGACTAGGTAATTTGGTATTTGATGATAAAAAAAAGGATCAGTACGTTTATTTAAATATTTTAAAACACAATTTAAAATTATAAGCTCAAAATTTAGGTATTGCAATCAACTTAGTTTCTTATCAAGATAACGATTAATTATTATTAAAGATATATAATGTAAAAGTTGTATTCAGTATCTAAATTTTCCTTGCATTGTTAAATATTCAGTGGGTCCGCAGCCACCAAACGCTGTGAACCACTGAATAAAATATATCTTAAAGTAGGATACCTCTCGAAATCTGGAAAACCCTTCTCAATCTTTTATTTGGTCTGGAAATTGGCGGGGGAATTTAGCAATCAGCGTATTATTTATCCATTGCTTTCCGTCAATCACACTAGCATCTCCATGTACGCTCGCCTGTGTGAGGAAAATCATCTTGGCGCGATAATTGTTCCAGCTTTGGCGATATTGATAAGTTTAGTATTTCGCAACCCTGTGGAAGGAATTGCTGTTCGACATTTTGACTGACCTTTTTTGTTTTGTTTTTTAAATGGCCTTGTAATTGTAGCATGGAGAAGAGCTAGTTTTTTCGCAATAAATTGCGACCATGGTAATTTCACGATTTAAGAACATGTATTCGATTTATTGATATATATATATTTTAATATATTTATTGGATTGTAATTCGAAATTTTAATATTATTGTAATTATAAAAATGATTTTACGAATATCTAAGAAATTATATTATACCATCGTGGGACATACCATAAACCAGGTTGGCCATTTATTCACCCCGAGACCTTTGTAACATTAACTTTGTTATATTAAAATAGTATAAATTTAGTTTGCTTATAATTACAGAAAAGGATTTATGAATTATAAGAAATGCTTATGTGAATCAAAAATACTCCATACACAAATACAATTTCTTTATAAACATTCGTTATATATTTCAAATTAACCTTATATAACTTGTAACTTCCATAAATTACTTGCTTTTTTTCTGTTTCTTATTCTTAATTTTTTTTCTACAGAATACTTAATTACAAAATATTAAAGATATTATACTT